>JASVEL010001592.1:0-174296 GCA_032618575.1 Nicotiana noctiflora | reverse complement strand
ATGCATACACTGCGATAGTCAAGCGGCAATTGGAAGGGCTGGGAGCGTTATGTATAATGGTAAATCTCGTCATATACGACGAAGACATAAAACCGTTAGACAATTACTCTCCAGAGGAATTATCACGATTGACTATGTAAAGTCAAGTGATAATGTGGCGGATCCACTTACAAAAGGCCTAACTAGAGATGTAGTTGAGAAATCATCAAGGGGAATGGGACTGTGGCCGAGAACAAGTCATAGTGGCGGTAACTCTACCTAGAAGACTGGAGATCCCAAGATCTAGGTTCAAGGAGATCAAACAAAGTCATTTTTGACGGTTCAACATTGTCAAATAAACTTTTGGTCCATTCTCTTATAAGACAATGTTCAGTACCAAGGATAAAGCATTAAGGCTTTTTAATGATTTCTAAATTTGATACGAGGTATATCAAATAGTGTATCTACGGGATGACACGTTTAGGAATCACCTATGTAAGTGTGAAGTGTTAGCCGCTTCGAGGAGAATTTTGTAAGGCTAGTTCTCTACGCACTTATGAAACCAGGTGGTGTTCATGGCTGAAACGAACACAACAATGAGAACCAAAGACGGTTAAGGGTTGGTTGTGTGACTTGTGGTTGTCTAGGTATACACCAAAGTTTGACGGTTCAAAGATATCAAATCTACCGATTGATCGAGTATATCCGACATAAGTTCACTACGGAAAGTTCAAAGGGAAACCTACTTATCCAGATGCAATTAATCCTTACTTGTGAATCACACTGTTTTTCATGCATACTTCCATGATATAGCCATTCCCCATTCATGTGGGGGATTGTTGAGTTTTATTTTAAGAGTGAATGGGAAATGAGAGTGTATTGCACCAAGTGAATGGGAAATGAGAGTGTATTGCACCAAGTGAATGGGAAATGAGAGTGTATTGCACCAAGTGAATGGGAAATGAGAGTGTATTACACCAACAAGCAACAAGTGCTTATTCCACCATGTAAGTGCCTCCTCTATGATAGCCTAGTGCTTGTTACATCATGGAAGGGGCGGATTTATCTCAAAAAACTGCTATAAATAGAGCAGAAGTTGGAGAGAACGAGATAGATCAGAAAAACACTTGAGATACTCTCTGTATACACTCGATATACACTCTGTATACACTTGATATATACACTGTATACACTCGATATATACACTGTATACACTGGAAAAACGAATTTCAATCTCTTTGGTAAGAATTCAACATTGGCTATATATTGCATTCCTTCCTCTCAGAATTTCCATTCGACTTCTGAGTTGTCCTTCTTTATTCTGCATTGTTTAACCACAAACAAAGCATCCGTAAGTGTGATTTGCTGCCGAACTTTGTGTTCGCTGAAACACTGGGGTTTGAAGTACCGCTACACCAGTGTGTGATTCGTTCTATCCTGGGAGGAAATAATCCATAACCTTGGGTACTAGGAGGGGATTAAATTACTTAAGGAAACACTGTGAATTCGGTGGGCTCGAATTAATTATTGCTTTATTTATATTTACGTTTTATACGCTAACATTTTTATTGTCCAGAATTGTTATTTAAAAAATATAGGATAACAGCCGAGAAACCAACACATACACCTACTATATTTACTGCACGAAAATGCTGATCCTTTATTACACCAAAGGTACAATGACATGACACTATGTGAATGAATGTCCTAGATATTTACTAGCCGTCAGTTCTTGGAATGAGAATTACTGTCCCTTGGTACTAACAAGCACCAAATTTTGGAGTAGTTCTCATAAGGAACGTGAAACGGCCGGGTCGAGTCGGGTCAGAAACGGATAATAAAAAAATAATAAATTATTCGATTTGATCCACGGATAAAAATGAATTAACTGACAGATAATATGGGTAACTATATTTTTTACGACTTGCATATGATCATTTTTGGGAACCCTCAATTTGAGCTTTACAAATATAAACGTTAGACTAGTTAGCTATTCATGGATTATTCATTAGTTATTCATTTTCTAAATGGATAATATCGGTTTTATCAATATTTCACCCGTTTTTACATTGTTCATTATCCAACCGATTTTTTAATGGATAATATGGATGGTTAATTATTTTTTTAACCATTTTGCAACCCCTATTCTCATCATGTTTTGATGAGCATAAAACTTAAGAAATAAATGAATATACTGAAATATGAGTGATTTTAAGATTATAACATTTAAATTTTTAATCTTGAGACAATCAATACATTTATGTGGTTATAAAAGTTTTTCATTAACACCAAAAATAAAGATTTTAAGTTAAATATTTATAAATTTAAAAATTAATCATTCTTTTTTGAATAGGCTAAAAAAGAAATATGAATATATAAACTAGAATGATGGGAGTAACACGGTGCTTAAAGCTTAGAAATCAAGCAAGCATACTCTAGGAATAGAGTAAAAATAGTCTAAATTCTGAATCCACCTGAGTAAATTTTTCTTTATTTTTTATTTTTATTTTTTTTCATCCGTAATTTCTTTTTGAGATTCGTTTAGGTGGGGCGGCGACACATAATAATGCCAAAGAAACATACTTATATAGTTTCTATTTTGTCCTACTATATGCGTATTGCAAAAGACAATATTAAACAAAGAAAAAAAAAAGACATGTACAGTTAAATAATAATTCTTCAGTAGTAGTAACAATATTTCTAAATTGTTATTCCCAGTATTCCTATAGCGATAAACAACCCATTAATACAGCAAATTGAATTATTCCCTCAACAAGGAAGAAGAGCAAGCATTAAAGTTACCAAACATCTTATTTTATCAGCACATTTATCAATCTTTAGCAAACAGATTTGAAAGAGTTTCTATCAATATATATATATGGTTTCTCATAAATCTATTACTTAGGGAAGTCACAGTTGAAGTTGCTTCTTTTGTGTATTCTCGCTTTTATTTCGATGTAACAACCCTCATACTCTCTCCAATTAATTACTATACTACTTTGTATGGTTAATATTGGATATCGTGTGCTCACTCTACTAAAAAGATCTATGAACGCTAGGAAGTTGTTATACTAATTCATTGTCGGGATGAAAATAGAGAGTAGTTTGCAATTTGGAAAAAGAGGATTATTATTTATCCCATTAATATCTTTTTGTACATGCTCAAAAGTAAAAAAATTTACATTTTCAAATTACTTAAAAGATAAGAGTTTAAGTTTTTTATACTTGTAGTATATAAGTTTTTTGCACTATTTATTAGACCATCTCCAACCCTAACACCAAAATTCACTTCAAAATAGTGTAACACCAAATTTACTTCAACTATTACACCATTTTTTACACCAAAAAACTATATTTCGTCTCTCTCTTCTATATTATATTACTATCTTCTATTTAAATTTTATTTTTATTTCCTTCAAACAAATTCTATATCTTTTTTTTTCTTCTATATTCATCATATATAATTCACATTCGCCACTTATATAATTATTTATTACAAAATTATTTTAAATAATTAATCAACTAAAAGTGAAATTATTGATAAATACGATTGGTGCATTAAGATCACGCCCGTCCTCAATTATTATGTTGTGCAGTTTAATACATGTGGTCATTATATTATGCATACAAAAATTAATATATCAAAAAATAGGATATAACATTAAAATATAAAGATCGTAATATAAAAATTAATTATAAATACAATATATATTATAAAGTAAAACTCCAAAAAATAAAAAGATGAATAAAATAATAATAAATCAAGTTTGGTGTTGATGAATAGTATCGCATCAAATTTGGTGCAACACTATTCACGCATTATAATGGTGCAAGATTTAGTGTTCCATTGGAGAAAAAATACCAAATCTAAATTTGGTGCAAAGATTAATGCACCCTTGAATGTACACTTAGAATAAGTTGACCTACAATACCTTTTGATTTTGCATAATAATCCTAATAAAATAACTCAAAAAAATAAAGTAAGACTTATTATAACCAGCTAAATTGAAAGATTTGTTTTCATATTAGTATATTTAACTTAAATTGAAAAAGTAACTACTGATAATATAAAAGTCCCTAATAAGTAGGTTTAGTAACATGAAAATAATATAGATAAACAGTACAGCATGATACGTTATACGTATATCCTAGTAATTATTTTACAAAGAAAGAATGACATGGTAGCTGAGGAACTTACCCGATGCCAGGAGGAAAAGAGAAAGAAACACACATGAGATAAAACCACTCGGATTCCGTCAAGTCCTCCGGTGACAAAGCTGCCGACGGCCTTCTCGCCGGCTGATTTGATTCGCCGGCGGAAAGTGATTCGTAAAGTTCTCTAAGCTGTTGGCTTCTGTGAAGAGAAGCTTCCTCAGCGCTAACTTCCATTGGTTGCACTGTCTTTCTAGTCTTTATAGCGCCATTGTAATATCCATCTCTCCACGCTAACACCCTGTGAAACAGTAAAATACATTTCCATATAATATATTATTGAGTACTTATCCTTTTTTGAAATTGAAAGTAAAAATAAATATAAATAGAGTTAGATATATATACACTTTATCACAATCAACTGTCCATCCTTAAAAAAACTCTAAATTCCGAATCCTCCTTTTTGTTCATTAAGATGATATTTGACATGAAAGAAAGACATACCCTTGTAAAGATTTAATTTGTTTTCCACCTATATATTGAAATGAAAAGCGCGATACAAGTTACAAGAGGAACATCTTTTATTTCAATGACAATGGCGGATTCAATCATGAGTTCAGTAGAATTTAGGTAAAAAATAAATATAAATAGAATTAGATATACATATTTCAAAACTCAGTATTTTCGTTCGATATCGCCACAATTCAACAAAATGATGGGAAGTAAAACGTACCCTTGTTGGGGACATAATTGCCAGAAAAGAGTATATGTCCATTGAACCGATTGCACTGCCTTCTGCAACATGGTTTGCATCTGGCTGTTAGGC
The DNA here is from genome assembly GCA_032618575.1 of Nicotiana noctiflora. Lineage (NCBI taxonomy): Eukaryota > Viridiplantae > Streptophyta > Magnoliopsida > Solanales > Solanaceae > Nicotiana > Nicotiana noctiflora. The sequence goes on along the minus strand of JASVEL010001592.1, from coordinate 169,339 downwards.
GGTATCTCCGTCATTGTATATGCAAAGGATGTATACCATAGACAAAAAATTACCAAACAGAGAGAAATAAAGATAATTTTTTGGAATTTGTAAAGAAATGATTACTTGTGTGAAGAGGAGTAAGGGTTTGACGGTGGTAGATTTTGACTGGTTGGTGACTACCAGATGGTTAAGGGCTTAAAGTTCTGTGAATGACATGACATATATATTGCTATTTATGAGTAGATTTTATAAGAAAGAAATATATATTTTAGCCGTTTAACTTACAACCAAATTCCTGTTTCATATTTATTGACTACGAATTTTATTTTACACATTAAATCTTTTAAAAGTGTGTTATTTACACACTATTTTTTACCAGTCTCTGGGACGCATAAAACACGATCAATAGGCTACGTGAATAGTTATTTTCTGTCTGAACTGACTAATTAAAACGGATATTTACTAAAAATAAGCCCATTTTCTTCACCGTAACACCCAATTCTTCATCTCCCTCTTATTAAAAGCCACCATTTTCATCTTCTTCATCTTTAAGGTGGCAAACAATTTTCTGAAAAATTCAATCATATCTTCACCTTTCACATTTGATATTTAGAAGCTGGTTATATTTGGTCAATTTATTTTTGATAATAAAATTTCATATATGTTTTTTTTTAATTTTAAAAAGCACGTGTAACCAACGCATTGAATATTAAAGAGGCTGATAAAAAAAAATGTATAATTGACACACTTTTAAAAAATTTGATATGTAAAATAAAACCCGTGATCAATAAGTATATAATAGAGATTTGATCGTAAATTGGACGGATAAAATATGTATTTCGCCATTTTATAACCATTAGCGAGTCAGATTTAGTAAGAGAAGATGCGAGACGAGACGAGACAAGGGTAGAAGGAATGAGTGGGCGTTGGATCTTGAAGTGGTCCATTGGATATTATACTATTATTAGAATGATATATTAAACTACTAATTCTTTTACCCTAAGTTGCTTAAAATATATAGCCTGTGTCAACATCTGCGCTGGGAAACTCACTTAATGTGAAGAGTAATCTTTCCTAAATCATTAAATACTTTCTTTTAAAAGGAATGAAGGACAGAACTCTCAGTGCACTTTTTTTTTTTTCATTTTTAATTTGGACATCAGTTTTTTTTATAATAAAAGTGAAAATAATTAGATACTTGTTTATCTCGAAAATACAATATGAGTAACAATTAAATTTGATTTGTGGTTTTAAAAATATGTAATTTAGTTTAATACCAATTCATAAAAAAAAATATGAAGTAGAAGTGAAAGCAAATAAGTGAATCAAATCAATGTAACTCAGCAACAGTAATCTCGAGCTTAAGTGACATCGAGGTGGGTTTTTAACATTAAGAACTTCAATTGTTTTTATTTCCATTCCATTAGTTTAGAACTAAGTGACCTCAGCAGTCCATTGTTGTTCCACCCACCTTGACCATTGTTGTTCCAATTGTTTTTATTTCCATTCCAGTTCCCTTGGTTGCCTTTATTGTTGTTCCCCCAATTTCCGCCTTGATTGTTGTTGTTCCAATTACCACCACCTTGTTGATTGCTCCAATTTCCTTTGGGTCAATATTGTTGGTTTGAATAGTTGCCTCGATTCCGTTGATAGTTGTTGACATATTGAACCTCCTCGCTTTGCTCCTCATAACACTCATTTGATAAACCACCACCATCATCATATTGATCACAATTTCCTTGAGGTTGTTGCCCTCTTTACCTTCTCTTAAGCATATTCACTCCTTCCATGGCATTGACTTGGTGAGGATTTTGGGCTTCTTGTAATTGCGCCTTAGCCAATTGATTCATAGTAGTAGTAAGCTCGGCAATAGCTTGACCATGGTCATGCAACTCCTTGTGCAAATGGATGACTGTGGGGTCACCTTGGGGAACATTGGCCCTACTTTGCCAAGCCAAAGAATTGCCGGCCATCTCGTCAAGAATATCGCAAGCTTCATTGTAGGGAAGCTGCATAAAGTTGCCTCCGGCCAATTGCTTCACAATACATTGATTTGTGGTGTTGATGCACCGATAAAAGATTTGTTGAATCATTGTTCGGTCATATAATTGTTTGGGCATTCTTTCACCATTCTTCTAAATCTCTCCCATATTTCAAGCAAGGGTTCCATTGGATCTTGCTTGAAGGCCAAAGTTTCATCACGAAGCGCCGCCATGTGACTCGGCGAAAAGAACTTGGAAATAAACTTGTCCGCCAATTCATCCCACATTGTGATGGAATGATTGGAGAGTCTTTCTAACCAATCCAACGCTTTACCCCGAAGAGAAAACGGGAAAAGACTCAATCTCAACACATCCTCGGACATGTTTGTCCGCTTGCTATCCCAGCATGTATCTACGACCCCTTCAAGTGCTTGTAGGCATTTTGATCGGAGGCGCGCGTAATATATCCTTGTTTCTCGATCAAGGTCAACATGACATTTGTGATTTGAAAGTCCCCCGCCCGGAATAGGGGAGTAACGATGGCACTCGCATATCCTTGATTTGGGAGGACTCTTGGAGCCACTCTTGGCAGTGGCGGAGGAGGATCTAGGATATTGTTGTTGTCATTTGCATTGGCCTGACAACCTCTACGTGGAACTTTAGGTAAAATATGAACCTCTACTTGCTCAAGATCATCTACCTCCTCCCCGTATTCACGTTGCCAAGAGGGTCGTTAGCATTGAGAGCCATTTTCACCTAAGTAATCGACACAAACAAAATATAGTAAATAAGAAGTAAAGAAGAGCAACACACAAAGCTACTAAATAGATAGTCAAAAACCGTAAGCTCCCCAGAAACGGCATAAAAAAGTGATCGCAGTCGACTCCATGCTACTAAAGAGTAGGAGAAAAGGGTCGCAATAACTTTTACCCGAAATGAGGGTCAGGATCGAATCCTCAGAGAGCTAGAAGGGAATTCGGGTATCTACTTAGTATAGAGTTGCGTGTATTCTCTTAGATGATCTTCTTTTCATTTTTGGGTTTCTCAATTATGAACTACTATTCTCAAACTACTAATTAAAACTAGATTGTGCTACAAGATAATTGCTAAATTTGTATCTAATGGGAAGAAAGGCACTAGGGTCGTGGCATCACCTAGGTGGCTGATTCACGAGTAGATGTTACCAAGGTTTGGTTGACATAACTGGGTCTTATGCTATAAATATTGCACAATTTTACCCAATCTCACATCTTACGGTAGAGAGAGTAATTTTTCTCAATTGACTCTCGAGAGACGAAATGGGTTGGAAAATTAGATCAACCAACTAGGGTTCAAGTAGGGTGATTACTCTCTCGAGGTTTAACCCGTTAATTGGGACTATCATTTTCCATGAGTCCATCCCAATTCCTTCTTGGATCAATTTTGGAGACCTAGACTCTATTTCTCAAGAAGAGTCAAATCCACAAAACACAAGTCAGTGTTTGCAACCACCAATTCATAGATTAAAACATAAAATCAACCCAAATAGCAAACACCCATAGTCAATCTAACCCAAGATGGAAACACCATTAATTATCCACACTAGGCTTGAGTCACAACCCTAGCTAATGGGTTTAGCTACTCATGCTTGAACAAGAAAATGAAGAAATAAATGAAGAACAAGACATAATAACTACATACTAAATTAAATTGCAAGAGTCTATCATTAATTTGAAACTAAGATGCCCAAAATAGCTACAAAAGTTGTTCTCACGAGCGCAGCTCAGTTCTGAAGATAGCTAATGACCTAAAAATGTATTTATACTAAGCTGGAAAACTGGACAACAATGCCCCTGCGGGGTTGGTGTGGGCCGCATAAAATAGACCGCGGCCGCACAAGGCTCTTGAAATTCAAAATTTAGCTCTCTAAAGTTGGTCTCCGCGGACTGTATAGAATGGACTGCGGCCGGGGAGGTAGCTAGCGCGATCCACACAATAACAACCACGGACCACACAACTTGGCTTGGCATAATTCCTCTCTCTGAATCTCTTATCCGCGGACCGCACAGAAAAGTAGCGCGGCCGCAGAGCCTTCATTGCGGGCCACTAAAACTGAACCGCGTCCACGTTACCTTAGGAATATTTTTCCAACTGTATAAATCTCCTAGTGCGGCCTCGTACCACTTTGTGTGGTCCGCACTAGGCCTGCTTTCCTTCACATTGCCTTGTCTTTGACACTTGAGCAGATTTCACTCCTTTTTGAGTCGGTCCTTGACATTTCATCACTTTATCGATCAAACCTGCAATCAAGTACACTTATGAGCCTTTTGGGACTATTTATTAACAATTTATAACCAAAGCGTAAGGTTGTAGGAGTATAAAACATGGCAAAATTTCCTAGTTATCAGTGCACCCCAAGGTGCACACCAGGCGAATTATCCCCTTATCAAGGAGTTCCTGAAGTTGCTCCTTCAATTACTTTAACCCTGTTGGTGCCATACGATATGGTGGAATATAAATGGGTTGAGTGCCCGACACCAAATCAATACAACAGTAAATATCCCTATCCGGCGGCATGCCCAGCAGGTCTACAGGAAATACATCCGAAAAATCTCTCACCACTGGAACTAAAGCAACAGTAGGAATCTCTGCACTAACATCCCTCACAAAGGACAAATAAGAAATACAACCCTTCCTAACCATCTGACGAACCTTGCCACTCCGTGGCACCCATGGTGGAGCCAATGCCATTGTCTTAGCGTGACAGTCCGAAATAGCATGACACGGGACTACCAATTCATGCCCAATATCACATCAAAATCCACCATACTAAGCAACAAAAGGTCTACTCGGGTCTCTAAACCCCCAATAGTCATCCCACAAGACTGATATACGCGGTCCACAACGATAGTATCGCCCACATAAGTAGATATATGAACAAATAAAATAAGAGACTCGTGGGGCGTATCAAAATAATGAGCAAAATATGACGACACATATAAAAAAGTGGAACCATGATCAAATAATACAGAGGCATCCATGTGGAAAACTGAGACAATACTTCATCAGAAGCAATAACATCTAGTCTAGCTGGGAGTGCATAGAAACATGCCTGACCACCACCCGATCGACCTCTCTCTCTAGGGCGACCCCTAGCTGACTATCCTCCACCCCTAGTTGGCTCGGCAGGTTGTCAAGTAATTGGTGCTGAAGTCGATGACTAACTCCTCCACTGAGGTGGACCCCTATAACGACAAGGACACTGCCTCCACATATTCCCCAACTCCCCACATTCAAAACAACCCCCTGGAGCTGGTGATAGAGGCTGAAGGGAACCCCTAGCACCGAAATTACTGGTACAAGAACCTAGCATGGAGGAGCCCTAAACTGATGGAGCACGTGATGAGTTCTGGGCTAGGAGGGCACTAAGTGATGAAGGAACCTGATGAGAACTGTGAAAACCATGGCCCGATGATGCCCCATAGTGAACTGGGCGAGCTGACTGAGCATGCCTGAATGGATGACCTTTGTCGTGTTGGAATGGACTCCCATGAGGAGCACCACGAAAGCTACTTAATCCGTGAGGCCTTTTGGCCTCCATCTCCACTTGCTGTATATGGCGAATTAACTCTACATCCAGATCAATGTCAACAACCTCCTCAAAAGAAGCACCAAACACCCTCTCCCTAGTCATAAGAATCAGTAGCTAATATGTGAGGCAATCAACGAACCTCCTGATCCTCTCCCTGTCTGTGGGAACCAACTAGATAGCATGATGGGCTAACTTAGAGAATCTCATATTATACAACATCATAGTCATATCATCCTAACACAACTACTCAAACTGCCCCGGTAAATCTTCTTTACAGAACTGCGGCACATTCTTCTCCAAAAAGAGAATGGAGAACTGCTTCCAGGTAAGGGGCACTGCACCAAGAGGACTACGCCTCTCATAATCCTCCTACCAAGTAAAGGCAACTCTCGAGAACTAAAATTCAGTGAAAGAGACCCACCGGTCTCGAGAATACCCGTTGTATGTAGAATCCTCTAACACTTGTCCAAGAAACCTTATACATCCTTACCCTCTATACCACTGAAAGTCGGAGGCTGAAATCTACCAATATGTTGCTCGTCATCAATTATGACTCATACCATATAATCCTGATCAAGTTCAACCGACTTGGCTGGTAGTGCCTCAAATGTCTAAAGTACCTGAACAACCTGCTCGGTGTACGGGCGACAGGAGTTTGAGTGCCTCCCCCCGGCCTGGGAAGTAGCTGTTGTGGTAGAAACAATGACCGACTGAGCAAGATTGGTGTACATAGTCAGAATCTGAGCTAAGGTCTCCTTAAGACATGGGATAATAATAGGCACAACTGGTGCTTGGGCAGGTCTCCTTGGCGCTTCCATAACTGGGACCTAATCAGGAACTGGCGATTGGTGGCCTTGTAGGTGTTTCCCTAGCTGTTTTGTGGGCTACGCCGCTGACATGACCATGGCTTCGACCGTGACCTTGGTCTCTTGAGGCCCCAACTGGTGGTAATGGCGGTCGTCCATCCTGACCAGAGGCATGTGTCCTTGCCATCTATGAGAGAATAGAATAACACAAGTATAGTTACCAGAATCAACAGATTCACACGACAAGAATTCAAGAATGTGGAGTTTTCCTAAGGTTTCGCTGCCTCTCGAATATAAGTACAGACATCTCCGTACTGATCCATAAGTCTCTATTAAACTAGCTCATGACTTGTGAGACCTATGTAACCTAGCTTTAATACCAACTTGTCACGATCAAAACTACCATGACGTGATGGCACCTATCGAAGTACTAGGCAAGCCGAATCTTTACCCTAAAATAACATAATATTTCATCTTAAAGATAAATTCAAGCTATTTAATAATAAAACTCCATAAATAAATGCTAAATAACGAAAGTGCGGAAAGAAAAAACCGACATCGGGGTATCACTAGTCATGAGAATCTACTTTATCTGAAAATACTGAGACTAACACAATTTGGAATGTAACTAGAAACAATTATAGGAAGATAGGACAGAGAAGAGCAAGGGCGTGATCGTCAGCAGCTACGTTGCTAACTCTGAGAAGATTTACACTTGCTAGTCAACAACCACTACCGGGTCCTGATATGCCTGGATCTACACACAAGGTGCAGGAAGTAACCTGAGTATGCCAACTTAGTAAGTAACAACAGTAAATAAAGGCTAAGCAGTAGTGACGAGCAATGAAGCACTTAAATTTCATATCAAGAAAGCTTAGTAGAATACAACAATCTTTTAAAATCAGGTTTCGAATTAAATCATCTCGTTTAAACCCAGTTCTAGTAAAAATCATTTAAAGATATTTTTCATCAGTTTTCAACAAATCTCAATTCAAAAGTGATAAAAAATGATGAAATCGTAAACCGCCCCTTGGGCAAAACATCACTCATATACAACCTCTCGAGTATACCTCAATAAACACTCATGCCTCCCAATCACTCAACACTCGGCAGTCGGAACTCGCACTCAGTAAGTACCCGCACTCACTGGGATGTGTAGACTCCGGAGGGGTTCCTTCAACCCAAGCGCTATAACAAGCTAATCATGGCATAAATCAATTAGACCCTCGGCCTCACTCAATCATAAATCAGTAAAACATGTTACGACGTGCAGGACGATCCCACACTTATCCTCACAAATGAGGTTGTCAGACTCACTCAGCCATAAACCTCTTAAGCACTCGGGCTCTCAGTAAAAACAAGGTACTCAACCAAAAACAACATTTATGTGCATCAAATAGAGTAATAAAGACTGACTTAGGAAAATTAATAAGTATAAACATGACTGAGTATACATTTCCAATAAAAAACAATGAGAGTATAGCAATAAAAGACCTCTAAGGTCCAAACCACAGTGGCATAAGGCCTAAAGCATGGCATCCAGTCTGATTTACAACAGTTCTTTCTAAAACAAGTAAGAAGCACATAGTTTCAACAAAATATTCAACTTTACAGTAGGTACGGGACGGACCAAGTCACAATCCCTAATGGAACACGCTACATGCTCGTCACCTAGTATGTGCGTCACCTCAAAATAGTCATATGACACAAAATCCAGGGTTTCGTACCCTCGTGACTAGATTTACAATTGTTACTTACCTCAAACCGATCGAATATCTACTCTGTGATGCTCTTGCCCCTCGACTCAGTCTCCAAATTCTCCGAATCTATTTACAATCAGTACAATTCAATCAGTATGCGCGAATGGAATGAATTCCACAAGAAAAACTATCAAATTAGACACAAATCTCGAAATCCACTCAAACTCGGCCCACATCTCAAAATCTGACAAAATTCACAAAATAAGAAAGCTCATTCACTCATGAGTCTACCCATACCAAGTTCATCAAAATCCGATATCAACTGGTCCCTCAAATCCTCAAATCAAACTCTCTAAAATCTCAAGCCCTATCCCCTCATTTTTCACCACTAATCTTCCCTAATTACATGATTAAATAATGGAAAATCACCACATATGAGTATTAGGGCTCAAGCAACTTACCTCACTGATAATCCCTTGAATCCCTCTTCAAAATTACCCCAAAAGCTCCGAAACCCAACTTACAAAATTGTGGAAATGAGCAAAATTCGCGAAGTCTTCAATTTATAGATTCTACCCAGCAAAACTGCATTTTTGGTCAAAACAAATGCTTCTGCGACGCTCACGTGCGAAAAACCATCGCAGGTGCGGATTCCACTTACTCCTCAAAATATGCATGTACGGCCCAAAATATCGCACCTGCAGGCCTTCCCCGCTTCTATGGTTCTTCCTTCCCAGGTGATACTCCCCATCTGCACTCCACTTCTGCGTCTGCGCTCCTCGCACCTATGGTTCCCAATTCGCAGGTGTGGTTAACGCAGAACCAATAGCTTCAGCAGAATTTTCCAAGTTCCAAACTATCCATTAACCATCTAAAATCATCCCAAGCCCCTCAGGATATCAACCAAACGAACCAATATGTCACATGTCAACATACAAAATTATTCAAACCTTTGGAATACTCAAAACAACATTACAACACCAAATACCCTCGGATTCAAGCGTAAGAACTTCTAAACTTCCAAATTTTGCAAATGACGTTGAAACCTACTAAATCACCTCTGCATGACCTGAAATTTTGCACACACATCACAAATGACACTACGAACCTACTCCAACTTCTAAAATTCCATTCTGACCCCATATCAAAATTTCCACTCCCGACAAAAATCGCCAAAATTCCAACTTTTTTCAATTCATGCTTAGTTTAACCACGGACCTCCAAATCATAATCCGGAAGCGCTACCAAGTCCAAAGTGAGCTAACAGAGCTAAAAGAACCATTAAAATTGAAATCCGAGATCGTTTAATCATAAGTCAACATCAGGTTGACTTTTCCAACTTAAACTTCTAAATAGGAGACTAAGTGCCTCATTCCACTCCAGAACCACTCCGGACCCAAACCAACCAACACAATACGATGAAATATAGCAGAAGAACACAAAAGAAAGCATAAATAGGAGAAACAGGGTATAACTCTCGAAACGACTGGCCGGATCATTATAATGAACCGGTAATGTATTGTCACACCTCCTTTTGGCGCTACCGCACCTCGCGAAGGGCATGGTAAATGGAGTTTTTCCAATTAAAGGAAAATCAAAATGGGATTTTGTTTATTAAGAGATTCTAGGTCGCCACTTGGGAAATTTATGGTGTCCCAAGTCACCGGTGGAATCCCGAATCGAGGAAAGGTTTGACTCTATTTAACAGTCCGCAAACTAGAAATCCGGATAAGGAATTCTGTTAACTCGGGAAAAGGTGTTAGGTATTCCCGAGTTCCGTAGTTCTAGCACGGTCGCTTAACTGTCATATTCGGCTTATTTATCTGATTTTTAAACATGCTCAAACCTATGTGCAAATTTTAGCCTTTAACCGCTTTTAATATTTTAATGATAATTGCAACGTCGTGAAAATATATCTCAAATCATGTCACATCAATGTACCCGTGGTTATTGATATATTTTGACTCCGTTGAGATTTGGATTTGGGTCACATAAATGTGCACCCGATTTTAAGAAGGTAAAATTATTAATACGCGCCTAAAGGGACTAGCGCGATATTATTGTGGGGGAGGCCATAATATTCACTAAACGGCCCATCCCGAAGTCTAAGTATTTTTAATATATATATTTATGAGGGCCCTGCATTTCACGTTTTATTTGGCGAGGCTCGTCTCATTTATTTAAAAAGGATCGTCCTAAAGTAAACAACGATTTTGATTTTTTTGATTTTTTGTCTCTAATAATAAACAAAAAAACCTAGATAATTAATCATTATTGAAGGATTACTACATTTAAATTCCGAGTCTTTTATTAGAAGAACATTTTTTTAGAGCAAAATATGTGGACCATCCAATTAACAAATATACTAGAACTATGTGCAAAGCATTGTGATATAATGAGGCTGCCCAAAAATGAAATCCATACCAAACATGGAACTATTAATTCAATTATTTGCATAGAATTACAAATTCAACAAAGCATGAACTAGCATTGTATTTCAACATCCCATATACATATTACCAAAGGAAAATACGAGGGACATGGGGCAGAGATAACCTATTTTTGATTAACGTCTAATGCATTGGAACTGCGACGGAACCTCGACGGCGAACTTCTACCTCGGAACCGCTAAACTTCGGTTGATTTCGAGGTTATTTCAGCTATTTTTCGAGCTGATTTTGGATTATTTTTGCTGGGTATTAGGAGAGGAGGGGGACTGCTTTTTTTAGAATGGAGAAAAATAAGAACCGTTAATAGGGTCGTCCATCACTGTCCATGTATATCCTGTATATATTAAATGTATATCTTGTGTATACCTTGTCTCCGAGGCCCCATTTTTTTGTACTCTCTCTAAAACATCCCCAGATCACTCTCTCTTGCCCCATTTTTAACTTTCTTTTCATAATGGAGAGGTATGGAATTTTTCTTCTTTTTTCAGTGTATATCTATTGTATATTCAGTATATATAGAGTGTATACAGATCTCTCCTCACATTCTTCTTCCAGAAGTTTTTTTTATCTCACCTATATCTCGACCTCCCTCCCCCTTTTTTACATCCTCTCAGATTGAACCTTTAAATAGGCATCAAATTAGTGCATTTTCCATTATGAAATATACTTTTAACTTCTTTAATTATCCACTAGTTAGTGTTATTATTTAATTTTCATTAGTGTTAGTTTTAACCTACCAATATAGAAGCTTCCTAAGTTAGGTAAATACCTTATTTTTTATATTTTATTTTATAAACTAAAACCAAAATTAATTTCTATCCCCAAATTATCCTAGAAAATTAAATTAATTAACTTCAATAATTATTACAACTAAAAACCAAATTAAAAGAAAATTTTTAAAATTCTACAATTGATGAGTAAAAATACAACATGACAATTTTTTAATATTTTTCTATTTATTTTCAAATAACAGCTTTCTTAATTAATTTTAAAATGTAAAATAAATCATAAATGCAGATGAAATATATATTTTATATTTTTATGATTTGAAATAAATGTCAACTAAACATGAAACTATTTATATATTGTTTTTATATTTTTATGAAAAATACATAAACTATAATATTTTTTGTAATTTTCATTTTTTCTTGTAATAAAATTTAAGAAAAAGAGTCTAAATGAGGTGCAATAGCTATATTAGATCTAAATTAAATATTTATGCTAAAATGCGAATTCTTGGGGAGGGTCAAAAATCACACATCTACAGCTGCCCCTCTTTGGCTGAAAATACGATGAGTTTTCACACAAAGCACGACTACATAGGTATTTCGACCCGAACCTTATTTGGAGAGACTAAAACTAAGAGAAAAGTAAGAGGATGTGACCGAACCCTGGTATTTGAACTGGCTATATATACTTGGCTATAAAGGAATCAAGCCACGTGTAGGTAGGATGTGTGAGAATATGGAGTATACTGAGGTGATGAGCCGATTGAGGTTCCGGTCCGTGGTCCTGCTATTATATCAAAATCACAATTTGAAAAAGACAAATTAATCATATCAGCTACTAGTTACAAGGTTCCTATCTATAAGTCTTCTAAAGCTTGATCTCGAGTCTTGAATGGTGCTTCATATGGACTCTGATCTGAACATTGATACTTGCCAGTTGTAGGTACTAGTTCATCTTTTTCGGCTTTCTGGATCAGGACCGGGTATGCAGTTTTTGTGACCTCGGTCATGCCTTGAGCAGACCACATCTTTCCTCCACAACTGTACTTTGGATTCACTTTTTCTTTTCTTTTTTTTCGTTATTGTGACTAAGTTCTTTCGATCATCTCAGACTGTTGACTCGCATTCTTGAGGTAAGCTTCAGCTACTTCTAACTTGGATTGAATGTTGGGAATTTTTTTTGTAACCCTCCGCTCTCCGGCGATATCCTACAACCAAAACAAACAAAACAAATGAAATTTCCTACCCAGCTTGCACCTGGAAGATTTGCGAGTCGTTAGCAAAATTGTTGACCACTTCTACTACAGATGCAATGATGAGAGTAAACCAATGACTAGACTAGGATGTGCGTATCCTATGAGTAAAACCAAGAATTTTGACTAGCAAATACGTCTGCTAAAATAAAACATGAATAAACCAGGCTTAGGAAGTGCGTCTCCTAAAGACGAATTTAAATAACCAAGATTGTGAAGTGTGTCTCCTAGGGGTGAATTTTTAATGACCAAGACTAGGAAGTGCGTCTCCTAGGGGTGAAAACTTGAGTGACTAAAAATTAGGAAGTGCGTCTCCTATAAGAATGACTTGAAAGATCTTAATAAGGAAGTGTGTCTCCTATAGATAAAATTTCAATGAACCAGACTAGGAGTGTGTCTCCTAGGGTCGAGCTTTAAAAGACTCAAACTCGGAAGTGCATCTCCTAGGGGTGAAATCTCAATTCAGAAAGTGTGTTTCCTAAAATAAAATATAACCTAAAAGAAGACTAGGAAATGCGTCTCCTTTGTTGAACTGGAATGAACTAAACTAGGAAGTGCATTTTCTAAGGGTGAATTTAATGACTCAACTAGGAAGTGTGTCTCCTGTGACTAAACTTATTGATTTAGGAAGTGCGTCTCATACGGTGAAAATAAATTTAGGAAATGCATCTCCTATGGATAAAAATAAACTTAGGAAGTGCGTCTCCTATGAATGAAATCTTAATTTAGGAAGTGCGTCTCCTATGCATGAACTATTAATTTAGGGAGTGTGTCTCCTATGAGTGAAAATAAACTTAGGAAGTGCATCTCCTGTGGATAAAAATAAACTTAGGAAGTACGTCTCCTATGAATGAAATCTTAATTTAGGAAGTGCATCTCCTATGCATGAAAATAAACTTAGGAAGTGCATCTCTTATGGGTAAAAATAAACTTAGGAAGTGCGTCTCCTAGGGGTGAAACTTTAAAGGAAGTGCGTCTCCTAGGGGTGAAACTTTAAAGGAAGTGCGTCTCGTATGAATGAAATCTTAATTTAGGAAGTGCGTCTCCTATGTATGAAAATAAACTTAGGAAGTGTGTCTCATATGGGTAAAAATAAACGTAAGAAGTGCGTCTCCTTTGGGTGAAACTTTAATGACTTTAAACTAGGAAATGCGCCTCCTATGAATGAAATCTTAATTTAGGGAGTGCGTTTCATATGCATGAAAATAAACTTAGGAAGTGCATCTCCTATGTGTAAAAATAAACTTAGGAAGTGCGCCTCCTATGGGTGAAACTTTAATGATTTTAAACTAGGAAGTGTGTCTCCTATGAATTAAATCTTAATTTAGGAAGTGCGTCTCCTATGCATGAACCATTTTCTTTTTCCTGAGTTACCTTCTTATAGAACTGCTTTCCTTAAAAAGTCGTATTGTCTTCCTTGGAACTGCTGGGGATAATACTGTTGAGGATTATTTACTTACCTGCTGCGGATAAAAATGTTATCAGTTGCGGATAACGCTGTTGAGGATAACACTGCTGAGGGATTTTTATTTCTTCAAAACCGGTACTTCACTCTTCTGAAGGCTGTTGGGGATGACATTGGCCTTTTTCTTTTTCTGAACACAAGTTTTATCCTTTTGTTATGTCCGCCGGGGATACAACTTTCCTCATTAACACTTGTTATCCTCGGGATAACACTGGTTCAAAGACCATTTCCCTTGAGGCTTGTCTTATCTTCCTTCTTCCCCAAGTGGGTACTCGACTCCCAGAAAATTTTCAGAATGAAAGGAAAATTTTCTGCCCCAATTTTATAATCTTCCTTGTGGCATGCCATTTCCTTTACCTGCTTCAAATCAAATAAAATTTGTTAGTTTAAAACGCGGTGGTTGGTTGTGATGCTCCTATTGGGGATGATTCTCCTCCTCTTTCCCTGCTCTGCATTTCATTGTCAAAACTTGCTGGGGATGCTATTATTTGTTGGGGAGAATATTCCTGTTGGGGATAGTTTTTTCCTTTCTTGCCTCCCCGTCCTGCTTGACGACTCTTTATTCACAAGCCTTTCATTATTGTTTTCCACTTGTATCCTAACCCCTCACATTCCTATGACAGTGACTTTGCTTGAGGATCTTTCATGTTTTACTGATGAACCATTTTCTTTGTTCATACTTGTCATTGGAAATACCCTTTCTGCTGGGGATATCCCCCTTCTTTTGTGGCATATCCAGGGAACGGGCATTTACCCGACCTTTGAGTCTCACTGGCCTCGGCCTTGAGGTCATTAACCTCCACTTTTTGATGGAGGTATCCTCATTGACACTGATCCACCCCTTTGTCAATTTCCTCTTGCTAGAGAATATCCTTCTGGACACTGGCCTTGCGCTTGATCCCTCCTGACTTATACCACTTGGGTGTACCAATCAGATTCTGTCTTGCATAATTGGAAAGTTGATGGCAAATTTTGAAGTCATTTCTAACTTGTTCTGACCAAACAGACTCTACTGTGGAATTTTTTGATGAAAGGAGAAAGATAAAAGGAAACAAAAATAGAAGACAAAGAAAAAATGACTCTCTAACAAGAGAAACTATAAAATAAAACCCTAACAAACGTGGATACCGACTTTAATGGTCATGACATGAGAATATGGCCTATCCTCCGTCATCAATCATCTTTCAAGATTTATGTCTGGTGATTTCCATCTGATTCTCAATCTTTATTCGACTTGTAGTGCCCGCAGAGTTTTCACTATCAAGCCTCTCTCATTTTGGTTTTTCTCTCAAGCTTTCATCGCCTTACGGTGCCCTTGAAGGTTCCGATAAGACTCTCTTATTTGTATTACTTCTCAGCTGGGGTTTTGGGTGTTACCGCTAAGAGTCACTCATATTTCTTCTACTGGATATTAGAGTCTTTTCTGCTGGGAATTAGAGTGTTATATTCTGATAAGACTTCTCTCATTTTCCTGACTTGGCCTCTTTTAAAGATTGGTCAAAAGGTCTTTCTTTGGACCGTAATATGGATTTGGATAGGGCTAGAAAGAAAGGGTATTAAAGGCTCAAAACAAATCAACTTTGGTTCCAAAATTTACAACCTTTGGATCTTGATTTATTTATAATAAACATAATTTTTTTTATCCCAGTTTCTTGCTTGGGGATTTTTTATTTTTATTTACACTATGACCGAGCTGTGAAGCACCTACATCTCCTCTTTGAGGAATCATGTCAAATGTAGTTTCCAGTTCCTCGTTGTTCTAATTAACTCATTAATTTTTTTCATTTTCTTTTCTTTTTCCTTTACTTATCGTATCTTTCACGTTTTTGTTTCTAATTTTTGCTATTGATTCTGAAGGAGGGGTATGAAAGAAATCAAATAAGGCTCAAATGGGAAATGAAGGATAAAATGTTTAGATAGCAGAATAAAATACCTTCGTCATTCCAAACTTTAAAACATACCAAGTGCAAACAACACGATTATCATTTGTCATATCTTTAAAGCACTGTTGGGCAACACTCTCATTTTCATTATTATGAACGACCCTCATGACAACATGGCCAACTTGCCTTTAACGGTTTTCTTTTTTCTTTCCCCAGTTTCACATGTAATCTCAGACCATTTTATTTCCTTTAAATGTGTCAATCATCTTCCAATTGCTTCATGATTAACTTTTAAGATTAGGCCCAAACTGTGCCTGCATGTCATGTCACTAGAATTGGCGTTTGAACAAAAGACAAATCCAAAGGATAAAAAGAACTAAACAAAGAAGATGACTAGAGGTAACAAAAGACCGAAAGTTTCATTAGACTAACGGCGAAACAGTTCAACAAGCAAAACAAACCAAAGTACAACCCTGAAACAAAACTCGACAAAACTAGGCAAACTGCTATGACAAAAATGGAAGGATAAGAGGGTTTTACCACAAGATAATATTCGGATTACAACCTTGAAAATAACTCGGACAACAGAAATGATAACAACCTAATCCACCAAAGCTCTTCTCTGGCTGACCAAGAGATGGTGCGTCTTTCCAACCATCAAGCACGACATGCATCTTAGCCACTAAGTTCCGCATATATATTGCCAAGCCCATTACCAACTTCAATATCATCAACTTCAGCCAATAAGTTCTCAAGAGGATTCGCATGCTCCCCGTCACAGTCATTGATCACAATTGCCCCTTCTTGAATCACTCTTTCTACTTCCTTTTTCAAAGAACGACAATATTCAATGCTATGCCCTTGGACGTTAGAGTGGTACATGCATCGAACAGCAGGATCAAATCCCTCTGCATATGGGTCTGGAGTATAGCCAAGGAGAGGCTCAATCATGCCAGAATGCTTTAACTTTTCAAACAAGCTTGTGTAGGACTCCCCAATTGGCGTGAAACTATTTCTTTGCCTTTGCTTCACTTTTTGCCCTATTTTCTTGGGTTGTTGGGTATTCGAGCATGTTGTGAAGGCATTAGTGCATTATGTGGTGGTGGTGCTAGCCATAGGGAGCGACCTGGTAGTTGGACATATGGCCGGACATTGTGTGGATTATAATATTGAGGTGGGTTATATGGAGCTTGGTAATAGGTTTGGGGTTGAGGTTGAATATAGTGGCAAGGTGAGCCTCTAGATCCATACCAAGCTCGGGATTTAGTTGTTGCGACATCTTCCCTCTTTTTACTTTCGAGAACACCTCTCATGCCGCTTTGGATAGCCTGAGTGGTGGCTTTGATTGCCGAATAACTCATTATCTTATTGGACTTGAGTCCTTCTTCAATTATGCCACCCAATTTTACGACCTCATTGAAATATTTTCCAATTGATGTCACCAGGTGACCAAAGTTAATTGGATCCAAAGTCAGCAAAAAGTAATCCACCATTTCACTTTCCTTCATCGTAGGATCAACTCTTGCAGCTTGTTCTCTCCACTGGAACCCAAATTCTCGAAAGCTTTCCTCGGGCTTCTTCTGAAGTTTTAGCAATGTGAGTCGATCAGGGACAATCTCAAGGTTGTACTGAAAGTGACCTGTGAATGCTTGTGCAAGATCGTCCCAGGTGTACCACCTGCTCAAATCATGTCTTGTGTACCATTCCAATACGGACCCACTTAGACTTTGACCAAAGTAAGCTATCAACAGTTCATCTTTACCACATGCTCCTCTCATCTTGCTGCAGTAGATGTGCCATTGGATCGCTGTGCCATTCGTATAGGTCAAATTTTGGCATCTTGAACCCTACTGGAAATTAAAAGTCGGGGAACAGGCACAAATCTTTATAGGCCACACTGACTTGGTTGCCTAACCCATGGATATTCCTAAAGGACTGCTCCAGGCTTTTAAATTTTTGAAGCACTTCGTCCTGCTCTAGGTACCTAGTCGGCTTTTCAGTCTCTACCGAGACCTCGAAGTGGGGATTATAAGCACGTGGCTCGGGTGCTTTGAATGTTGGTTTAGAGGGGTAATATTGGTTATCATGAGCCTGAATTAGCGGCTCATCGGTAGATCTTTGTAGTGTGGCTGGTGGAGGTGCCACGAAAACGGGAACATTTGGTGGGGGAAGGTTCTGATTGGGTGGTGAAGCTGGGGGATCATAGGGATTTCTTCCCTGATAGTAGTGGAGACTTGGGAAGATTGTCGAAGGGACATATGGAGGGTATTCCAGCGTGTGTCCTGGTGGGAGAGTAGGAGTACTGGGAGGTTCGGGCCCCTTTTGTACCCTAGCCAAGGCTAACTGCATTTCATTCATCTCCAGATTCATTTTTTCCATTTTTTCCATTGGCTCTTTCAGCATCTGACTTTCTGTCCTTTCCTCACCGACACTTTGGCTTGAACTAGTCATGCTTTTCAGTATGGGCCCTTTAGATCTTGCTTGGTAATGGTAATCTGCCAGTACGTTCTAACGAGCTAACTGTTTGAAACTTCTGGAAAATAACAAACTTGTGAGTGTTAGAGTTCTAACACATATTGCAAATGCACATTGGAATGCAATGTACCTAGGCAGTTTAACCATTTCTATCATGTATTTTTCTCTTTTATTTTTGCTTTTTAGTTGTGGTCGAATCTTATGGAGATTGCCTATGTATCATGTCCCCGCATGAATCAGACCATGCGTAGTTCACGCAAATTAAAGGTAAACAACAATGAAACACCTTTTTGGCATTTTCAATTTTCATAATAAAATACACTTTGATTACAATGATTAAAAAAAGAACTAACAGACTCTAGTGGAAGATGAGAACATGCTTGGACAATAAACAACCCATATACTCTAATCAAAATAAATACAAACTCAAAAACAAACGGCCATCTTCCTTTTCCTGTTTGCCAATTTTAACCAAATGGCAATTTTTACAAAAGTGGCCTCTTCCCAATTTCTCAAGAATTTTGAGGCCGGGGAGGATATATTTTATGACACTTTTACCAACTTGTCTATTCTTTTAAGAAAATAACCTATCGGCTGTAAACGCGTGATTTTTGACCCTCCCCGAGATTTTTTATATTTTTCAGCGTAAAATATTTAGTTTAGCTATTTTAACTAAATTTGACTCTTTTACTTTATTTTTACCTTAAAATGAAAAATAACAAAAATATGGTTTTATTAATGTTTCGTAGTCATTTTAAACTTGAAAAATACAAAAATAGTACTTTATATTTTTTATCTTTTTATAAAAACGAAAATAATAAAAAAATAGTTTCATTAATATTTTGTAGTTATTTTAAACTTGAAAAATATGAAAATAGTACTTTATATTTTTATCTTTTTATAAAAACGAAAATAATAAAAAATAGTTTCATTAATATTTTGTAGTTATTTTAAATTTGAAAAATATAAAAAAAATAGTTTTATTTTAATTATGAGTATTATAGTTATTTTGATTACCTAGGATTAATTAAATAACACCATTCTCGGTTCCGGGCAAAGAATAATATTCGGGTTCAAACTACCCGATTTTATAATTTTCGGATCTAGCCCATAATAATCCGAGCCCACCACACGTGGGGGACACGGACGGAGCACGAGACGGAATCTATAACTCTTGAAACCCACGTGGAGACCCATCACTCTTGGTCTCTCACGTGGGCAGAAATTCCAACGGGCAGAATGGGCAAAGAATTTTGGTGTTTTATTTTTAAAGAAAAAGGGACAATATACAGACATATGCACTAATCACGTGAGGGGGACTTGAGGGATTTTGGTAAAAAATGTTACTGTACATCTCCTTCTTTAAGAAGAGAGAGACGGCAGCAAGGAAAAGGGGGAACGAAGGGAAAAAATATTGAATCAGCAAGAATTCAATAACAGAGCCCTCCCCTCCTGGAGATCGTGTTCAACGACGAGAACCATCGATGACCCCTCCCTAACGAGCTTCCTCTTCCTCTTCAGGAGGACAATATAAGTTGCACATACTTCTTGTTCAGGGATATATACATACATATATATATACATACATATATATATATATATATATATATATGGAGGGTTAATGAGATTATGAAGGAATGATTCAAATCTCTCGGGCTAAGTGTTTTTCAACTATTTGGCTATAATATGTCAGCTCTGAATTGAGACATTAAGAAGCCTTTAATTTGCTGAAATGGATAGCCGTAACAATTCCAACGCTTTCGCTGAAGAAGAAGCAGTTAACCCCATAGCCGAGACAAAAATCAAAAACACACCCTAGACACCACTGAAGCTCCAGCAGCCTGTGCCCAAACGAACAAGCTCCCCAAACGTCCTTCCTCACGTCGTCACTGTCCAAACGACCAACCACCCTCACCACTGTCGCAACCAAGCAGACGAGACTGTCGTAACCAAGCAGTCTTGTCGTTCACCAGCGACCCACAACCCGTCGTTCGTCGTCGTCACGTCGACCACCAGTGAAGCGACGCCATTCATCCTCAGTCGCTAAATGACCACCGTCGAACCCGTTTCTGTTTCTGTCATGTCCAGCAGTGAACAAAAATGGGGTAGCTGAACAGTGAGGCATCCCGAATAAAAAATAGGTGGTTGTCCAGCAGTGAACCCGTTTCGATAGCTGTTGCCATGGCGCTCTGGGTCGTGTTTTCCATTCGAGGTTGTCGCCGGTCTTTGATTGAAGTTCCGTTCTCCGGCCACGCGGCATAGTCAAGCTTTGCTGAGATCACAAAGGTCTATATCTTTCCCTTTCTATCTTTGTTTCTATGCTTAAAATTTGGAGAATCTGGAAATTGCTTGGGTCGTTTGGAGAATATGCAGTGAATTACAAGTCAAAATGAGTTTTGCTTATGGATATACTTACATGTTGTTTATATATTGAAATGCAATTTAAGAGTTTACATGATTCTTCTTGCACATATACTTGATTTCGGATAATATAGAGTTAGCGCATTGGTTAGATCTTCTTTATGCTTTCCTATTGTTGTTTGAGTGGTCCTTTGAATTAGTTTGTCAAAAATGATTTGTTCGTGTATATTTTTAGAAGTTTAATGAAGTTTGATCTATAATTTATCTAGGATTATTGTGGATGAAACTGTCCCGATAAAGTCGTTTAGGAAATATGGCCTTTAATGAATTTAGTTAAGTTTAATCCTTAGAAATCGGGACGTGCCATTAGTGAATCTCCCATGGCCCTCGCAAAGTAGAAAATTGTAGTTGCCTTGGGTTTGCCTTTAAACACTAAATGGGACGAGCCTCGCCAAATAACACAAAATCACGGGGCCCTCAATTAATTATAACGAAAACCTTAGACTCGGAAGGACCGTTTAGTGAACTTCACGGTCTTTCCCAAAGATTAACAACACGATAGACTCTTAAGCACGACTTTAATAAAATTACTTTCCTAAATACGGGTGCGCATTTATGTGACCCAAATCTTACTCTCGGCGAAACTGAAACGCATTAAAGTCACAGGCGTACCGGTTGCGGTGTGACTCGAAATGTGTTTTCGTGACGTCGCAATTCTTCAAAAATTAAAAAGCGGAACATAAAAGCACATAGTTAAAATATATAAAGAAATCAGATAAAAACAAAAATTGCAGTTGAGCGACCGTGCTAAAACCACGGAATCCGGGAGTGCCTAACACCTTCTCCCGGGTTAACAGAATTCCTTATCCGGATTTCTGGTTCGCGGACTATTAAATAGAGTCAAACCTTTCCTCAATTCGGGTTTCAAACCGGTGACTTGGGACACCATAAATCTCCCAAGTGGCGACTCCGAATCTCTCAATAAATGAACCCCGTTTTGGTTGTCCTTTAATCAAAGAAAAGGATGTGCATTATGTAAAAACAAATAGGAGGTGTGACAGTTCTAGCGACTCTATAGGGGAATAGAAACCCATAACTTCGGTTCAGGTTTAAGAATTCGAGCTCGGTTAAATTGTTGTTTTTGCTTATATCTGATTTTATTGTATGTTTTGATCAATCTGCTATGTGTTTATCGCTTTTGATATTACCTATATGTTTTGATCAATGTGTTACGTGTTTACCACTTTGATATTACGTGAACTGTATATAACCCTTCTCTTATGACCTCGGGGGATGTGCTTACTGGTTGAGACTCCCCTTTTCGTTAGTGTCAATACCAAAAATAAGAAAAGTGGCCGGATAACTTACTAAGCCGGACGATCCAGCGGATCCCCGGTATGTAGCCCCCTCCTCGATCCGAGTTGTCCGCTCGGGTACACGGTCTAGTACCATTGAAAACATCGGGATATTGAGCCTAGATTTAGGACGTTTATTTGCATCATATCTGACTTAGGGGACTCAACACAGGGGTTGGGTCCGTCTAGGACAGGTGACCGGTATTGGAAAAGACCGAGCATGTTATATGTTGCATTTATTTGTTCTAGATTATTACGGGCTAAATTCCTAAAAAACAAAAAGAGAGGAAATTTTAGAATAGAAAATATCGAAATGTCGACGAAACGCTATCGAAGGTTTGAAAAGAAAATTTGAAAAATAAGTGGAACAATTTTGTTGAAATAATTGGTCAACTAATCTGACCGAACTACGCATGTTTGATTCTCGCCATTAGATGGGATACGTAGGCAACCCTCATCGGGTCCAACCACCCCTTTTAAAAATCAAAAAAAAAATGTCGAAGTTTTAGTTTGTCAATAAAATCAAAGTGATGCCGTTTTTGAAAATAGCCGAATGTTCCGAAAGGACGCCGGAAGGTTGTTTTTGCAAAAATGGCCACTTTGACTCTTTTCTTTTTGAATAATGGCTTTGAAATATTCCTTATGGAAATGTTGAAAGGCCACCCTTTTAAAAATCAAAAAAAAAAATGTCGAAGTTTTAGTTTGTCAATAAAATCAAAGTGATGCCGTTTTTGAAAATAGCCGAATGTTCCGAAAGGACGCCGGAAGGTTGTTTTTGCAAAAATGGCCACTTTGACTCTTTTCTTTTTGAATAATGGCCTTGAAATATTCCTTATGGAAATGTTGGAAGGCCACCCCTTTAAAAAATCAAAAAAAATGTGTGTTTAATTTTGCAAATAGCCAAATGTTCCGAAAGGACGCCGGAAGGCTATTTTTGCAAAAATAGCCACTTTGAATCTTTATAAATAATTTTTGGGCACAACCTTGAAATATTCCCTCGCGAAAATGTTGAAAGGTCGTAGCCGCAAAATCAAGTTTGGGTTACCACCCTTTTTCAAAAAAAAAAAAAAAAATCAAAAATGTTGAATTTTATTTTGTCAATAAAATCAAAGTGACGCTGTTTTTGAAAATAGCCGAATGTTCCGAAAGGACGCTGGAAGGTTGTTTTTTGCAAAAATAGCCACTTTGAATCATTTTTAATAATTTGCGGGCACAGCCTTGAAATATTCCTTGTGGAAATGTTGCAAGGCCATAGCCGCAAAATCAAGTCCGGGTTCATACCCCTTTTACAAAAATAACCAAAAATGTCAAATTTTTGATTTTATTATAAATAAGTCGGGTGATGCTATTCTTGCTTAAAATAAGCCGAATGTCCCTCGAAAAGACACCGGAAGGCTGTTTTTGCAAGAATAGCCACTTTGAGTCATTTGTAAATAATTTTGGACACAGCCTGGAAATATTCCCTCGCGGAAATGTCGAAAGGCTGTATCCGCAAAAATCAAGTTTTGAGTCATCACTCAACTTTACAAAAATAACCACTTTATCAAGCAAGCCATTACATGGCCGAAATTTTACCGAAATAGCTACATTTTTGCATTTGAACTTTCTCAGTCTTGTGCTGGCCTGTGTCGGTGCTGAACGATGCCCCATAGGCCCCAGTATAAATTTTGAATTTGCATCTTCTAAAATTTTGCAAAAAGAGCCACTTTGTTTAAATAAGCCATTACATGGCCAATTTATGAAAAATAGTCTTGTGTTGGTTTATGGTGATGCCGAACGATGCCCCATGAGCCACAGGATAAAAAAAAATTCAAGTTTATCTTTCTTAAATAAATTTTGCAAAAAATAGTCGTTTTGTCAAATAAGCCATTAGGTGGCCAATTTTGTAGAAATAGTCATAATTGACACCAAAAATATTCTTATTCTTGTAGAAATCTCCTACAGAAGTTTATAGTTGGAGTCGGCTTCTATAATTTTCCTTCAAAGAAAAGAAAAAAAATCAAATAAACATCTCTTTATTTCTTGCATTAATTTGCAAGAACTACGCTCGGTCTGATTCATGCGGGGTGATGATACGTAGGCAATCCACATAGGATTCGACCATTTCCATAACCAAAAAAAATGAAAAAAAAAACTACAAAAGAAAAAAAAAGGAAAAATGAAAAAACCACAAAAAGGGAAAAAGAAAAGAAAGATAGAAAAAAAGAAGAATGATCAATAAGCGGGATACCTTAATGCTGACATGCTGGCTTCGTTTTGTTGTGTCCATTTTCAGAAAGGTGGTTGGTTGTGGTTCCAAAATAACTCTTCCCTATAATACAAGGTCGGAGGACAATGGCAGAGAATCTCAAGACTGAGTGGGTTGGTACTGTCGCACCTCCTTTTTACACGCACGCGAGGACACAAGGGAGTTTTTTTCCAATCAAAGGACAATCGAGACGGGATCGATTTATTAAATTCAGAGTCGCCACTTGGAAAAATAATGGTGTTCCAAGTCACCGGTTTAATCCCGAACCGAGGAAATTTATGGCTCTGTAATACAGTCTGCGAAACTAGAAATCTGGATAAGGAATTCTGTTAACCCGGGAGAAGGTGTTAGGCACTCCCGGATTCCGTGGTTTTAGCACGGTCGCTCAATTGCAATTTTTGTTTCTATCCGATTCTTTTATATATTTTAACTATGTGCTTTTAATGCTCCGCTCTTATTTTTAGAAGAATTGCGACGTTACGAAAACACATTTCGAGCCGCACCGTAACCAGTACGCCTGCGACTCTAATGTATTTCGGTTTCGCCGAGAGTAAGATTTGGGTCACATAAATGCACACCCGTATTCAGGAAAGTAATTTTATTTCACGTCGTGCCTAAAGAGTCTATCGTCTATTTACTTTGGGAAAAGGACCGTGAAATTCACTAGACGGTCCTTCCAAGTCTAAGTTTTCATGACAATTATTCGAGGGCCCCGCAAATGTGTGTTTAGTGCGGCGAGGCTCATCTCTCTTTTATTAAAGACCAATCTTAGGGTGAACTACGTGGTCTACTTTGTTTTTGTCCCTAATGTTAAATTAATACCTAGTCCTACATGTATTGTAATGAATAAATTTACGATTCGGGGCTCTTTTAACGGTTTTAACTCTAATTTAAGAATGATGTATATAACGATCACACGCATAGCTGAGCCCAATACGAAGGAGAATAAAATCTGAGTTTAAAGCCCAAACACAGGCACCAGACTACTCTACCGTGTGCCTTTCTAGACAAAACTCTCCCAAATGAATACTACCTAATCTAGGAACCAATTATGCTTTACTAAAGACAAAAATTATAAAAAAGGAACAATACATGGTAGAGATGGCATTCAAACTTATCTATTTTTCAAAGACAATTGCTTCCAAATCCACTTATTTGAGTTGAACTTTAACAGCAAACATCTGGATAAAATTGCTACTTTTCCTCACGGTTTACAGACAATTTTTAGCAATATCGATTAATACACACGAGCCCCTAATTGCTGTTATACACACGTTTACCTATTCTATCAATTCTATAAATAAGAACTCAATCTAATCACTGCCACACGTTTTAATTATATCCATCATTTTAAAACGTGAAACAGACTCCAAACAGCTTATATTTTTAACAGTATTTCAGTCCTCAAGCACACTGACTTGCTGTTTTTGACAATACCAAATATTCAGTTACCCAACTAAAATCTGAACCAGTCCAACATCTATGTACAGCTTAAGAGCAACAGTACAACAACAATCCAGGAAGAAATGTAAACTTAACAGAATAGATAGAAAACAAAAGCAGCTTCTATTTCATAAACCAAGCTTGGAGATACAATGTGTACCTGAAATGGTAATAGGAGGAGAAAATCAGCAACAGCAGTGCCAACAGTAATGCAACAGCAAAGATCAAACGTGGTTCAAACAGTCGATAGCCCAGGACCAATTATAGCAGAAGCAAACAGTCACACCAACACCAACAAATAAGGATTTCAAGCAATATATGCGATGATTTTTCAACTTGTGACACCCCAACAGTGATAACCAAACTCAGGTACCCAATTGAACTTGAAAGTGAATAAGAGTTCAATGGAACAGCATGTTCAACTTATACTCTCAGGTGTTGAATCTGTTTTCAACTTCTAAGGGCTAAACTTCAACTTAATGCCACAGCTCTCTATTCCTCAAATGAACCCTTATTCTGTTTTCTATGTTTCTTGAGTCTTTTCAGTGTATCTCCCTCTATATCTCTATGTGTGTGTCTCTGTTTAAACTCCCAGACCCCTCTGTATGTATTTCAATATTCTTTTCTCTCCAATTACTCTGGTCCTCTCCAATTCTCACTGTCTATCCTCTTTTGTTACTCTCAGTGTGTATGTATATATGAATCTCCAGGTACCCCCCAATGTATTCTCTATCTCTCCCCTTTTATAGCTGAAACCACCACTTATCAGGGCCAAAAAGCATCAGGGAATACATCTGCCCATCCCTCTCTTTGCCCAGCCCATCCCCTCTCTGTTTCCAGCCCACTGTCCCTGAACTTCCACTATCCCTTGTCCATGTATGGACTTTATTAGTTAACTATAGTTTCTGCCCAGACAAGGCTAAGTGCCCTGCAGTGACAGCAGACTCCACTGTCCAGCTTCATGTGCAGGGCACCAGGGATATTTCAAAGATGCTAACACCTATTTTCCTAGTCAGCTAATTCCAAACCCCATTTCTGTTTCAAATAACTTCCTAATTTGACAACAGAATCAACAATTACTAAGTATAACATTTCAATTCAAACAAGGAAACAAACAATCCCCAAGGTTTCACACCACAAACAAAATTAGACTTAAGTTCAACACCATACTCAAAAAAAATGGAAATCTGTCAGTTTTAACTAGCTTTGTTCTAAGCAAAGAGACTTATATAACTAATCGACGATGCTCGACCAATTGTAATATACACAATTAATAACAGTCAATCAAGCAGAAGCAGTGACTCGACAAATTCGGACA
This sequence comes from Nicotiana noctiflora, assembly GCA_032618575.1. Classification (NCBI taxonomy): domain Eukaryota; kingdom Viridiplantae; phylum Streptophyta; class Magnoliopsida; order Solanales; family Solanaceae; genus Nicotiana; species Nicotiana noctiflora. The sequence continues at coordinate 142,319 of JASVEL010001592.1, read as the reverse complement.
GATTCAGAAAACAGGGGATTCAATCATTCGACGATTGTTAACTCGAGTCGAATGTTTATTCTAATAGCGAATACACTCCCGGAGATCACAACAACAACAAATACGGGCCAAATAAAAAGCCTTGGAGGATGGGAACAGAACCATTAAGAAAAGTTCGACAAATCAACGGAATTTAATTTAAACAAACAAACGAATACTAATATAAGCGAATAGAATAAGGAAAAGGGGAAGTTTTACCTTAGGGACTCAAAGAGGAGATAAACTCGGATTTGCTCTTGGATTCACTCGGGCTTGGACCTTTTGCTATTGAGGCCAATGGACCTTAATTGAGGTGTTTTCAATAGTGAAAACATCCCAATTAAGGTCTATTAGACCTCAATTAGGCATAAATCCGAATAAGGGTTCATGGCCGAGATTTTTGGGGTTTGGGTAGTTCGGGTTAGATTCGAACTAGACTAACGTTAGTGGGAGTGTGGGGGGGTGAGGGGAGTTTATGGTGCGATTTTGAAGTGATTTGGGATGGATTTTCAAACTCCGGCGAACTTCGAACGGATATTCGAGGCGTTCGAGTAACGTTCGAAGCTAACTGACGCCGGATTCATGTAGAGGGGGTGTGGGAGATTGTTTGGTGTTATTTTGGGGTGGTTTGGGGTGCTGCCGCCGGCGGAGACGATTTCCGGCCGGCGGTCTGTGGTGGTGTGAGGCGGCAATTGTATTTGCTCTCTGAAGAGAGACGAAATGAATGGGAATTAGGGTTTGGGAGGGGTTTGGGTAATTAAAAAGGGGTGTTTAATCTTAGCCGTTGGATCATGAGAATCCAACGGCCAGGATCAAAAGATGGGGGGGATTAATGTGATCCATCCGATCAACACAGATCAATGGCTTGGATCTCTTTACCAAAGACAAAAACGACGTCGTTTGGGTCTTGCTGGAGGCGGGTTGGACTGGACCAGGTGGGATTCGTTTGGGCCTGGTTTTTGGACCAAATTATGGCCCAGATCTGGTTTCATTACTACATGTATATATGTATATATGTACATGTATATATATATATATATATATACCACTATCCCACACAATTACATATCACCTAAAAATGCAAATCACATAATTTCGACATCAAACACTAAAAATGCAAAACTTAGCATATATTTTTTTGTATTCTTAATTTAAATAAATAAACTTGCACACAAAAGATAGAATAACACAAAATCACAAAAATCATACCCAATACGAAACTATTTTTTATTTTTGAATTTTCTAGGAGTACTTCTCAAGTAAGGCAAAAATCACGTGCTCACAGCTGCCCATTTGCGTGTAAACACGCAGAGTTTTCGTGCAAAGATAAATGAGCGGATATAAGCGATTTTTGCCCATTCGAACACTCCGTATGAAGCATTTTGGAAAAGTTTTGACCGAACCTTGCTTCAAAGGTCTCCTACATATCCCTGGCTAAAAGGGAATCAGGTTAATGTAGTTCGGGAAGTTCTGGTAGCTGGGACTACCATGCCTGCTGTGATCTCGCTGTTACTGCTGTCACTGCTGTTACTGCTGTTGCCACTGCTTAACTGACCTCCTTGTTACACCGTACTAAACAACAAAATAAGAAGCTAGACTAAGTTACAGCATCGCGAAATCTTATCTATCTCTTCATCTTGACTTTCCATGTTCCTTGCTATTCTGTCGGACTTGATGTTCCTTCCTTGCGATCTTCGAACTATTCTGCTTCGAAGTCTGAATCTATCTTTCTGATCCTTGTTGCCTTCCTTCTGATTTTGAACTTGAATTCATGCTGGGGATTTCTGTTATACTCTATTGCTTCCCTCAAACAACTTCGAAAGTAAATTGCCACTCCATTCTTCAGGCGGGCTCCTGACTTCAACATCTTTTGAAAATAAATCGCCATTCCTCTCTCCAGGCGGGCTCCTGACTTCAACATCTTTTGAAAATAAATCGCCACTCCATTCTCCAGGCGGGCTCCCTGACTTCAACTACTACTTCAAAATTAAATCGCCACTCCATTCTCCAGGCGGGCTCCCCGACTTCAACTACTACTTCAAAATTAAATCGCCACTCCATTCTCCGGGCGGGCTCCCTGACTTCAACTACTACTTCAAAATTAAATCGCCACTCCATTCTCCAGGCGGGCTTCCCGACTTCAATTACGACTTCAAAATTAAATCGCCACTCCATTCTCCAGGGCGGGCTCCCCGACTTCAACTACTACTTCAAAATTAAATCGCCACTCCATTCTCCGGGCGGGCTCCCGACTTCAATTACGACTTCAAAATTAAATCGCCACTCCATTCTCCGGGCGGGCTCCCGACTTCAACTACTACAAAATTAAATCGCCACTCCATTCTCCCAGGCGGCTTCCTGACTTCAATTACGACTTCGAAAATTAAATCGCCACTCCATTCTCCGAGCGGGCTCCCGACTTCAACTACTACTTAAAATTAAATCGCCACTCCATTCTCCAGGTCGGCTCCTCGACTTCAACTACTACTTCAAAATTAAATCGCCACTCCATTCTCCGGGCGGGCTCCCCGACTTCAACTACTACTTCAAAATTAAATCGCCACTCCATTCTCCGGGCGGGCTTCCTGACTTCAATTACTACTTCAAAAATTAAATCGCCATTCCATTCTCCAGGCGGGCTCCCTGACTTCAACTATTTCAAAATTAAATCGCCACTCCATTCTCCAGGCGGGCTTCCTGACTTCAATTACTACTTCAAAAATTAAATCGCCATTCCATTCTCCAAGCGGGCTCCCTGACTTCAACTATTTCAAAATTAAATCGCCACTCCATTCTCCAGGCGGGCTTCCTGACTTCAATTACGACTTCAAAATTAAATCGCCACTCCATTCTCCAGGCGGGCTCCCTGACTTCAACTACTACTTCACTGATTTTCATCCTATCTTGATTACCTTCCTTTGCCTCTGGTGCCCTATCCTTGTTCCTGCCTTACCTCTCGGATCACCTTCTCTTCTGGATTATCCTGTCTTGGAATTTCTTTCCCCCGGTCGTGTTACTTTTCTTCTGGCTGCTGGGGATATTTTTGGAACTGTTTACTCGCCTGCTGGGGGGTGATGCTGCTGAGGAAGTATTCTTTGTTTCCTTCACCCCTCATTCTCTTCCTTCTTCCCCTACCTCTTCTGGGACTCACGCTTTTGTTTCCTTGATCAAATTATAGGATGTAATACTGCTGGGGGAATCTCGAAGCCATTTTTTTTCTTTTTCCAATAACTGCCGGGGATGATACCCGGCTCAAAGATCACCCCGTCTTGTGTTGCTTTCTACACTTATCCTCTGAGTCTTGCTTCCCAGAAAATTTTCGCGACAGGAGAAAATTTTCTGCCCCAGTGTGATAATCTTCTGGACGGTATGCTTTTCTGCCATCGGACCCTTTTTTCCTGCTTTACATCAAAGAAAAATTGTTAGTTTCAAAACGCCGCGAGTGGTCGTGCCACTCTTGTTGAGGCCATTCTCTTTCAGCTGCTTGGCCTCTCTCGAACTCTGAGGACGGCGTTGACGCTTGCTTGGGAAGATGCTTTTTCCACGGACGACCTCTCATCTTTCCTTTTATTCCACTCTTTGGTTTGGTCCGACTCTTTTTAGCCGGTGATCTGTTGCGTGAAATCATCTTTCGGACATGCCACATGTGTCCATCATACTCCATAATTCTTGCGAACCTTCCACTCGGCCTGTCATCCCAATCTCACTATCGTAACGACTTCTGTCTCATTGCCTTGTTCCATGCCTATTCACTTTCAATATACTGCTTTGGGAGACTTGGTAGTAAGCTTTAAAAAATCAATTTTCGAAAATGAGAGAAAAGAAAAGAATACTGACCGCAAATGACAAAAGAAGAGAAAAACTTTTCTGAACTCAAAAATAGGAAAACTTATCTGAATGTGTGCCTGATCCAAACGTTACGCCGCGCCTTTGAGATTAAACTACCCAGTCTATTCATATCAATCACTTTCTGATGCCGCGTCCTGCTAGAAGTAAACGGATGTCCAAACCTTGTCTCATGCAGACATCTTGCAACTATCTCGTCCTGCCACCTCACAGTGCCCTTCAAAGAGTTTTCACTAATGAGATTCTCTCATTTCTCTCTATCTCCCGTCGCCTTAAGGTGCCTGTAAAGGTTTTCACCGTAAGACTCTCTCATCTATTTCTCTCAACTTCCTTCGCCTTAAGGTGCCCTCGAGGGTTTTCACCGTTAAGACTCTCTTATTTATACTTTCTTTCCTCGCGGCGGGGTATCACCCCTGAGATTCCCTCTAGAGCGTTATCCCCTTTCGGCTTGTGCATCCCGAATTCAATCGAGGGTCGGGATGTCACTCTTGGCTTTCATTCACATGCCTTGGCACTTCTCAAATACTGATCGAGAGGTCTTTCTGGTTCTTAATATGGTTTCTGCGCGTGAGGCCGAAGAAAAGGGTTTAGCCTCAACGGTTAGCTTATTACAACTTTCGGAATCCACACTATCTTTCCAACGAAACAATGACTTCTGCCCCAGTTTTGTTGCTTGGGGGATTTTTGATTTTTATTTTATTATGACCGAGCCGTGTGGCGCCTACGTATCCTTTTTGAGGAATCAGGTCGAACGTAGTTCACTTTTTCTTGTATTACTTCTTTGTTTCTTTTCTATTCTGTTACACATCTTCCTTGATGATTCCGAAAGAGGGTATATGGAAGAATAATTAAGGCTCAAATGGGGAAACAAAGGTTAAAGTGTTTGGGTAGTAGAAAGATTGCCTCTGTCCTTTCATTCTCCGAAAAATGCCAAATACACACAAACGAAACCAAACGTTGACAAATGCGTTAAAGAATTACACATAATATCTCTTAACTGCATCAGAATTGATAGCCATATCGGTGCATCTTCCCTCAACATCAGTTAGACATAGAGCGCCGTTGGATAATACTCTAGTCACCACAAATGGTCCCTGCCAATTTGGAGCGAACTTGCCTTTCGCCTCGGCCTGATGTGGTAGAACTCTCTTCAGCACATGCTGTCCCACTTCAAATCTCCTGGGACGTACCTTCTTGTTATATGCTCTTGCCATTCTCCTTTGATACAATTGGCCGTGACATACTGCTGTCAATCTCTTTTCATCGATCAAGCTCAATTGCTCTAATCGGGTTTTGACCCACTCGTCGTCATCAATCTCAGCTTCAGCGACAATTCGGAGGGACGGAATCTCAACTTCTGCGGGTATTACTGCTTCGGTCCCGTATACCAACAAGTAAGGAGTTGCACCTACCGAAGTCCGGACGGTAGTGCGATAACCTAACAGCGCGAATGGTAACTTTTCATGCCACTGCCTGGACCCTTCTATCATCTTCCTCAATATCTTCTTTATGTTCTTGTTTGCTGCCTCGACCGCACCGTTTGCTTTTAGGCGATACGGTGTGGAATTTCGGTGTGTAATCTTGAACTGTTGACATACCTCTTTCATCAATCCACTGTTAAGATTTGCCCCGTTATCTGTAATGATCATCTTCGGAATTCCGAACCTGCAGATGATGTGGGAGTGTACGAAGTCCACTACCGCCTTCTTGGTCACTGATTTGAATGTTTTGGCCTCCACCCACTTGGTAAAATAATCAATCGTTACCAGAATGAACCTGTGACCATTGGAAGCCGCAGGCTCAATAGGTCCAATAACATCCATACCCCATGCGACAAACGGCCATGGTGCCGACATTGTATGCAATTCAGTCGGCGGAGAATGAATCAAATCTCCGTGTATCTGACACTGATGGCATCTTCGCACGAAACTTATACAATCCCGCTCCATCGTGAGCCAGTAATATCCTGCTCGAAGAATCTTCTTCGCCAATACGTATCCGCTCATGTGTGGTCCGCAAACTCCCGAGTGTATATCTGTCATCACTGTTGTGGCTTGATTTGCATCTATACATCTCAACAATCCCAAGTCTGGGGTTCTTTTGTACAGCACCCTCCACTAAGGAAAAATCCGTTCGCCAACCGCCGAATAGCTCGCTTTTGATCTCCGGTTGCTTGCTCTGGGTATACTCCTAACCCGAGGTATTCCTTGACATCATGAAACCACGGCTCACCATCCACCTCTTCCTCTATCACATTACAATAAGCATGTTGATTCCGGATCTGGATATGTAACGGATCGACACGAACCTTATCCGGGTGATGTAGCATCGACGCTAAGGTAGCCAACGCGTCGGCAACCTCATTATGCATCCTTGGGATGTGCCTGAATTCTACCGATCGAAAGCGTTTGGTCAAATCATGCAAACACCGACGATATGGGATAAGCTTTAAATCTCTGGTTTCCCATTCTCCCTGAATCTGATGTACTAGAAGGTCCGAGTCCCCCAAGACCAAGACGTCCTGTACATCCATGTCCACCGCTAATCGCAGCCCCAAGATACATGCCTCGTACTCAGCCATGTTATTGGTACAGTGAAAACGCAGTTGAGCAGTAACAGGATAATGATGTCCTGTTTCAGATATAAGCACAGCCCCTACTCCGACTCCTTTTGCGTTTGCCGCTCCATCGAAGAAGAGCTTCCATCCCGGATCCTTGGTTAGTTCCAACCCCTCAATCTGCAATACTTCCTCATCTGGAAAATACGTCCTCAAAGGTTCGTATTCGTCATCAACGGGATTTTCAGCTAAGTGATCGGCCAGGGCTTGAGCTTTCATAGCCGTCCTTGTCACGTATATGATGTCGAACTCCGTAAGTAATATTTGCCATTTTGCTAACCTCCTCGTAGGCATAGGTTTCTGGAAAATATACTTCAATGGATCCAAACGCGAAATGAGGTAAGTGGTGTAAGAAGACAAGTAGTGTTTCAGCTTTTGGGCTACCCAAGTCAGGGCGCAACATGTCTTTTCTAGATGAGTGTACTTGACCTCGTGGACTGTAAACTTCTTACTGAGGTAGTAAATGGCCCGTTCCTTCCTGCCAGTAAGATCATGCTGCCCCAGTACGCAGCCAAACGAATTCTCCAAGACCGTCAGATAAAGAATCAGGGGTCTACCTGGCTCAGGCGGAACTAGTACGGGTGGATTTGACAGATACCCTTTGATTCGGTCAAACGCTTCCTGACATTCTGTCGTCCATTCTATCGCAGCGTCTTTCTTCAATAGGCGGAATATGGGTTCACAAGTTGCCGTGAGCTGGGCAATAAACCTACTGATGTAATTCAACCTTCCCAACAGACTCATTACCTCTGTTTTATTCTTCAGCGGGGCTAACTCCTGAATGGACTTGATTTTGGATGGGTCCAACTCAATGCCCCGTCGGCTGACGATGAATCCTAGCAACTTTCCCGATGGAACTCCGAATGCGCATTTGGTCGGATTGAGCTTGATGTCGTACCTTCGAAGTCTTTGAAAGAACTTCCTGAGGTCGGCAACATGGTCTTCTTGACGCCTAGACTTTATGATCACATCATCCACGTACACCTCAATTTCCTTGTGTATCATGTCATGGAATACCGTAGTCATCGCCCTCATATATGTTGCTCCTGCATTCTTCAAACCAAACGGCATCACTCAGTAGCAATAAGTCCCCCACGGCGTGATAAAAGCCGTCTTTTCTGCGTCCTCTTCATCCATCAAAATCTGATGATATCCCGCATAACAGTCCACAAAGGATCCAATTTCGCGTCCGGCACAATTATCAATCAGGATATGGATATTGGGAAGTGGGAAATTATCCTTAGGACTTGCCTTGTTGAGATTGCGATAGTCCACGCATACCCCGATCTTTCCGTCTTTCTTTGGCACCGGCACTACGTTAGCCAACCATTCAGGGTATCGAGTGACACGAATGACTTTCGCCTGCAACTGCTTGGTTACCTCCTCCTTAATCTTCACACTCATCTCCGTCTTGAATTTCCGCAGCTTTTGCTTGACGGGAGGATATGCCGGATCGGTGGGTAATCTATGAACCACTAGATCAGTGCTGAGTCCTGGCATGTCGTCGTACGACCATGCGAAAATATCTTTAAACTCCACGAGTGTTTTGATCAATTCTTCTCTCAGATTGGGTTTAATATGGACACTTATCCGGGTTTCTTTGACGTCATCCGCATTCCCTAGATTAACGGCCTCAGTATCATTTAAATTCGGTTTGGGTTTTTCCTCGAAGTGACTTAATTCTTCACCGATTTCTTCTACGGCTTCATCATCGCCGTACTCGGACTCACTCTCGTCACTTCTTATTTCATGCGTTATTATTTCCAAACCCGATTGACTTTCTAGACTGGGTTGATTAATCTTTAAGCACGCCATATCATTAAGATCAGTTGCAAGAAGGCTGTTCAGAAAAGTAAAAAAGAAGAAAAGATAAACAAAATTAGACACGAAGGAACCAAATTTCATTGATGTGAATTGTACAAAGGGAAAACAAACTGCAAACTTAAATCAGAAATGAACAAAACAACGGGATTTTACTCCGGGGACAAGCCCCCAATACAAAATTTCGAAAGAAAAACAATCCAAGACAAACTACCAAGACTCCTTCCGGACAGGGAGAGGAGTAGCCTTCCAGTTATTCAGTTTTGCCTTTGGTCCCACAAATTGTATCTCGGCATGACTGGATCCTTCACCATCTTCGAGCATACATACATCCGTGAATAGGTTTTCGAACTTCCTGAAGAACTCTTCGTCTGGCCTGACCGTAGGACCGGGAATCTTTGGCGCTGGATGTCCTCTTGCTCCGGACCTGACAAAAGATTGGGAAAGGCGTGGAACAGGCCTTGGGAGCACCCATGTCTTCTGTTTACTCCTCTTTGTTCGCCGGATGTCCTCTGATGTTGGCTGGAATCCCAAGCCGAAGGTTCCCAAGTTTTCGACCACAGATACCGGTTGTATGATTCCTCGCAGAGATGCACCTAGACCTTTACCGGGTATGAAACCATGTCGCAACATTTCATGAGCCACCATGACATCTGCAGTAATTGTCCTGTCATCAGGAATGCATTCCCCTTCTGGAACTCGGTTAGCGGACACCACATCGCAGACCTGGTATACCCACGGCCCAACATCTTCTTCTGTTTCAACAAAAGGGATGATGGTGCCTGATTGTGGATCGTTCTCTCCGTGGACGACGATCTCCTGCTGATCCCATTCAAACTTGACGAGCTGGTGTAAGCTGGATGGAACTGCTCTTGCGGCATGAATCCACGGTCGCCCTATTAGGAGGTTATATGACACCACCATGTCCAGCACCTGGAATTCCATGGTGAACTCCACTGGCCCAATCGTCAAGATCAACACTATGTCACCAACAGATGCTTTGCCTCCTCCGTCGAACCCTCGAACACATACGCTGTTCTTGCGTACCCTGCCGATGTCTACCTTCAATTTGCCCAGTGTAGAGAGAGGACAAATGTTAGCACTGGACCCATTATCGACAAGGACTTTGGTAACCACCGCCTCTTCACACTTCACCGTAAGATATAAAGCCCTGTTGTGCTCGGTGCCTTCCTCAAGCAACTCGTCATCGGTGAAGGTGATCCGATTTGCTTCGAAGATCCTATTGGTGATCTTCTCCAAATGGCTCACTGAGATTTTATCCGGTACATGTGCCTCATTCAGGACTTTCATCAATGCTTGCCGATGTTCTTCAGAATGTATCAGCAAGGATAGCAATGATATTTGCGCCGGAGTCTTCTTCAACTGCTCTAAGACGGAGTAGTCGTGCAGCTTCATCTTTTTCAAGAATTCTTCCGCTTCTTCATCGGTGACCGGCTTTTTCAATACTGCCGGAGTGGTCTTCCTCAATTCCGCAGGGGCAAAACATCTCCCCGAGCGGGTCAACCCTTGGGCTTCACAAACTTCCTCTTTCACTTCCTTTCCTCTGTAGGTCGTTGTAATCCGAGCGTAATTCCATGGGATAGCCTGGCTATCAGTTACTGGCAACTGTGTTGCCGGCTGGATGATGAAGGGATCCATTCGAACGCCTGCTACTGTCAAAATGGGCTTGATTGCTGCCCCTGGTACAACTATCTTGGCCGGCTTCACCAGTACTTCGTTCACACTTTCTTTCCGCTTCCGACTCCACGGTATGTCTTTTCTTGCAATCGGGCGACTCATCACGCGCTTGGCCCTTTTCTCGTTCTCGCCTCGCTAGACTTAATCATCATTACGATGCAGAGGCTTTCTCCTTCCTTCCTCCGCCCGTATCAACTCGATCATGTTGGTCTCACGATGAGTTGAAGCGGGTTTTGTTGATGTTGGGCTCGCTGGAGTTCTGGACCTCAATCTCGCGAGTGTCGATGAGCTCTGGATGGCCGTCTTTAGCCTCCAACACTTTTCTCTATCGTGTCCCTGACATCCCGAGCAGTAGGCACAATTAACTGAATGGTCCAGGTTCTTCGAGGGTTTGGTAGCTTAGCTTCAATCGGATTTAGCAACTCTACTTGCTTCAACCGGTGGAACGATCAGTGTAAGACTCTCCTAGGGAGTGAAAGTCTTTGGCCTCGGCGCCCTGTCGCCCCTGAATGCTTGGTTCGGACGGAAACTCGCGCCTGAGGGGTTTCTGTAAGCTCTTGGGGGTGGATGATTGTTCTGGGGGTTCGGTGCACGCCACGGTGCATGAACGGGAGGTGCAGAATAGGACTGTGCATGGTGGACAGTAAAATGGGGATCAGGTGCGGGATAGTAATGTTGCGGGTGGCTATATGGGTCGTGGGAGTAATTTTGGTGGTGAGGTTGGGGTGGGCTATATTGGGGTGCGGGGCCTCTATTTCCGAACCATGCCCCGACTCGACGGCCGTAACTTCCTCTCTCCTCTTTTTCCCAGTACTCCTCCAGACCACTTTGGATAGCTCGAGTGGTGGCTTTCAATTGTCGAGTAGCTCATGATCTTGTTGCCTTTAAACCTCCTCGATCATACCCCTATTTTTATCACCTCGGTGAATGATTTGCTTACGGACGTTACCGATGTCCGAAGTAGGTGGGCTCTAATGTCTGCAGAAGTAGTCCACCATCTCGCTTTCTCATCGGTGGATCCACCCTGGTCCTGTTTCCTCCATCGGAAACCAAATTCCTTGAAGCTTCAGCGGGTTTCTCTCTAATTTTAGCAATGATAGGCGGTCGGGATTATCTCAAGATTGTATTGGAACTGCCGATAAAGCTTGAGCCAAATCATCCCACGTAAACCATCTCCTCTGGGATCCCGTCTAGTGTACCACTCCAACGCCGATCCTCCCGGACTCTGGCCGAAGTAAGCTATCAGAAGTTCGTCCCGTCCTCCGCCCTCTCATTTCTATCGCAAAACCCCGCAGGCGGGCGACCGGTCACCATGCCCCTCGTATAGGTCGAATTTGGGCATTTTAAATCCTGCTGGCAACTGGACGTCCGGAAATGGACACAGATCCTTATAGGCGACGCCGACCTGGTTGCCTAAACCGTGCATGTTCCTGAAGGACTGCTCCAGGCTTTTAACTTTTCTGACAACTTCCTCGTGTTCCGAACTTTGGAAGTGTTTTTCCGGTTCTGCCGGATTATCCCAGTGAGGTGTATGTGATTGTGGTTCAGGAGCCCTGAAAGTAGGCTCTGGAGGATAGTAAGAGTTGTCGTGGATCTGAACATATGGCTCGCTGGCCGGCCTTTGCAGAGGAAGCAGGTGGAGGTGCTACAAAAACAGGGGTGACTGGAGGAGGATTTGGTTTGGCTGGTGGAATGTGGGTGGCATATGGATTTTCCCCTGAAAGTATGGATAGCTCGGGGCGCTTGTTGAAGGATCGATGGGCGGATGTTCCGGAGCTGAGGCGAGAGTAGGGCGGTTTGGTGAAGACTGTTCCCTGGCCCAGGCCAGGTGCATCTCTGTTATCTGTTGTTTTAACCGGTCTACCTCTTCTTTCATGATTTGTAGCTCGGATTTTTCTTCCTCAAGACTCTTGCCGGAACTCGACATGCTTACTGTAACTGGTCCTTTGGATCTAGTACGGTAGTGATGGCTGGCCAGGATATTCTGTCAAACCAACTGCTAAACTTTCTGGCATACGCAACAAACTTGTTAGTTCACCGAGTTTGACAGATATGTTATAGCACGTTGGATGCAATGCACCTAACCAAATAACCCTTTCTACGTGTACTCTTTAACATGCGTCATTCCGGCCCTTTTTCTTTTTCTTTTTCTTTTCTTTTTCCTTTTTCTTTTTCGACTATCTTTGCAAGCTTTATTGTTATTTAACCTTTGGATTCTTTTTCTTTCTTTTTAGTGGTGGTCGAATCTTATGTGGATTGCCTACGTATCACGACCCCGCGTGAATCAGACCGAGCGTAGTTCTGGTAACAAGATTGTGGCAAAATTCAGTAACTTTTATATCAAATGAAACCATGCAGTTACAAAACACGTCTTACAATAATCAGCAAAACAAAGGAAAATGCTTGACTCGAAAACGTAAAATGACATGCCAACTGTCTTGACCCAATATTTCAAAAATACATTTTTAATCAAAGGTATACTGCTCTAAAATTCCTGGGGGCCCGCGAGGCATCATTCGGCCTTGCCGCGGGCCTGGGCGTGAGGTCCTTGTGTAGTCCCCTTAATTCTTCCATGATCCGATGAACATAGCCCATAATTGAAGCAAAAGGTCGGCGCGGGGCATTTGTTCACAAGCTAGGCACTTCATGGTGACATAGTGCCCGATTTCTCCAATTCTGGTCCTTGATCATGTCCCTTTCTCCGAGTAGCCGCTCTATCTGCTGGTTTTTCGCCCCCAATCGTTGAGCGTTGTTGGTGACTTGGTCTAAGAGCCTGTCTATTTGTTCTTGCAGTCGAGCCATCAGATTGTGGCAACGGTCGAGGTCTGCTCTGGCATCTTGGGCTTGCTTAAAAACCCGCTCTCTGAGGACAACATTTGCTTCCCTTAAACTGGTGACGATATCAGTGTAATCCTCTTCTACCCGTTGTAGGTGAAGTGCATGCTGATGTGCCTCCTTTCTCCAGCCGGCTCGGATCCTCACTATTTGGGCCTTAGACTCTTCCAATTCTCTTTGGACATCGGCAACCTGGCTTTTCAAACCCTTTATCAATTTTTCGTCTGCCCGACTCCTCAACTGTCTGTCAGCATCCCTTTTCATTTGCTGGATTTGAGCTCTCAGAAAGTCATTTTCTTGTGCCAACTTCTTTTTATCTCCTTCGTTGGCGGCGGCTTGCACATCCCTTTCAAATTGAAGATCTTGGACCCGTTGCTCTATCTTGCCGATCCTGGTTTTGTAAACCTCTTCCTTAGCCAACCAGTCCCATTGGTCTTGGGACGCTTCAGCAAATTCCCTGAGGTGAGGTCTTTTGGCTGGTCTTTCCCCCGACGTTTCTCCTTTGTACCAAGTAAGATATCTAGGTGCAACCTCTCCTCTAGCTCGATCATGCACACAAGTGTTTGCCTCTAGATATTGGCATTTGCTCCAGATCTGGCGGACCCTCGCTTCCGGGAATTGACCGTCGGGACCAATTTCAATAACATGGGTACTCAGGTCTTCTTCTTTGGGTACTATCTGGCACCTCCCGAGCTGTCTCAACACCCGATGGGGCGCATAAGGTTGAATGCTTTTAAGTCCCATTAAGAGAAAGGGGGACTTAGCTGCTGGCATGTACACGATTCTGTCTATCCGCAACCAACCCAACGTCCATTGTATTTGGCTTGCGTTGAGAGCCTGAAAGTATGCCCTCCATGCCAATGTTCCTTCAGGCAAGACGACCCTATCAATCCTTGTGTAGAATTCGCTTATGCAAGTTTTCTCAACTAGACCATATCTCAAGAATTGAGTGCGACGACACAGGTGCTCGATCATCCACATTTGCAGCAGTAAATTACAGCCTTCGAAAAAATCTCCCCCGGCTTTGCAGATTGTGAGGGCTCGATATATGTCTGACAGTATCATAGGAGCAAGAGTACTCTCACTTTGGTCAAGCAAAGTACTGACGACTCCGGCTAACTTTATATCAATGTTCTCGTCTTTCCTCGGGAATACCACGAGTCCTAAAAAGGCTATCATGAAAGCAACTCGTCTGTGCTCCTCCCATTTCGGGCGATTACCCTTGCTGCATAATTTGTTTTCTGGGTTGTCGAAACCTCCCGCATGACCGTACCTTTGATAGATGAAGTCCAAAGTACAAAACCCTCGTGCCAGATCCGGGTTACGTACCGTCCTGGCCGTCTTTAATGAGTCTAAAAACCGGTGTACGGCGACAACCCTGGGGGCGATTAGATATTGCTGCCCCAATGGTATATCGGTGTTTCCAATGTATCCGGTCATTTCCTCAACAGTTGGGGTGAGCTCGAAGTCCGAGAAGTGAAAGACATTGTGCGCGGAGTCCCAATATGTGACTAAGGCTCTTATGATGTCCCCCCGGGGTTTTATTTCAAGCAGACCCGTGAGACCTTTCAAATACTTTTTAACCTCATCCTGTCCTCCTTGGCCTAGATCATTCCACCATAGCCGTATTTGTACCGGGATTTTAGTCATGAGTGAAAAGGGTTCATTTTGAATCGTGCTCATCCTGCACATTTATTTAAAGAAATCGATCATTTTGGCTGGCAATGGTTTTTTTTCAAAATTTACAGATTTTGGTATATATTTCTGAAAAATGGCAAGTTGGACCCGACGGGGGTTGCCTACGTATCTCACCTCCGGTGAGAATCAAACTCGCGTAGTTCGGTCCGTCAAGACAAACTATTTCTTTTATTGACCGCCAAAAACACACTTTGTTAAAAATACATTTTCCTTTATTGACCGACAAAGAAAACACATTTCGTTAAGAAACCCATTGTCGGCAAAGTCAACCTTCCGTTGTCTCTTGTTAACAAACTATCGGTTTTGTTGGTAAGACCCATTTTTGTATTTTCTGAAAATATCTATTTACCCACACTGTTTCCTTTTGTTTTTCGTTTCTCCTCAGTATTGAAAAGCCGGTCAGCATGCAAGTTCGAATAAATGCTTGAAACAAACATGGCATAGCAGGATGGTCTTTCATTTCAGGTTGCCTGTCCTAGACGGACCCAACCCCTGTGTTGAGTCCCCTAAGTCAAATGCAACATGATGCAAATAAGCGTTCCTACTAGGGATCCGGCATGAAGTCACGTTATTCTAAGTTTAAAAACCTGGGTATGTGTTCTAGACTGTGTACCTGAGCGGACAACTCGAGTTGAGGAAGGAGCTCCTTTCCGGGAACCAAAAGGCCAACCGGCTTAGAAACTTTCCGAGCCTCTTCATTATTTCGGGTATGACACTAACAGAATAGGGAGTCTCAACCAGTGAGCACATCCCCGGGGGTGAGAAGTGAAGGGTTTGCGGCACAGTTTTATATACAGTTCACGTAATATCAAAGCGGTAAACATATAACAGTTTGTATGTACAGTGCAGCTAGTATCAAAGCGGTAGACATGCAACACGTTAACTAAACATGTAGTAAAATCAGATATAGACAAAACAACAATTTAACTGAGCTCGAATTCTTAAACCCTAAACCGAAATTCCAAGGTTATTTCCCCAGCAGAGTCGCCAGAGCTGTCGCACCTCCTTTTTACACGCACGCGAGGACACAAGGGAGTTTTTTTCCAATCAAAGGACAATCGAGACGGGATCGATTTATTAAATTCAGAGTCGCCACTTGGAAAAATAATGGTGTTCCAAGTCACCGGTTTAATCCCGAACCGAGGAAATTTATGGCTCTGTAATACAGTCTGCGAAACTAGAAATCTGGGATAAGGAATTCTGTTAACCCGGGAGAAGGTGTTAGGCACTCCCGGATTCCGTGGTTTTAGCACGGTCGCTCAATTGCAATTTTTGTTTCTATCCGATTCTTTTATATATTTTAACTATGTGCTTTTAATGCTCCGCTCTTATTTTTAGAAGAATTGCGACGTTACGAAAACACATTTCGAGCCGCACCGTAACCAGTACGCCTGCGACTTTAATGTATTTCAGTTTCGCCGAGAGTAAGATTTGGGTCACATAAATGCACACCCGTATTCAGGAAAGTAATTTTATTTCACGTCGTGCCTAAAGAGTCTATCGTCTATTTACTTTGGGAAAAGGACCGTGAAATTCACTAGACGGTCCTTCCAAGTCTAAGTTTTCATGACAATTATTCGAGGGCCCCGCAAATGTGTGTTTAGTGCGGCGAGGCTCATCTCTCTTTTATTAAAGACCAATCTTAGGGTGAACTACGTGGTCTACTTTGTTTTTGTCCCTAATGTTAAATTAATACCT
Source organism: Nicotiana noctiflora (assembly GCA_032618575.1). Lineage (NCBI taxonomy): Eukaryota > Viridiplantae > Streptophyta > Magnoliopsida > Solanales > Solanaceae > Nicotiana > Nicotiana noctiflora. The sequence goes on along the minus strand of JASVEL010001592.1, from coordinate 126,088 downwards.
AGTCCTACATGTATTGTAATGAATAAATTTACGATTCGGGGCTCTTTTAACGGTTTTAACTCTAATTTAAGAATGATGTATATAACGATCACACGCATAGCTGAGCCCAATACGAAGGAGAATAAAATCTGAGTTTAAAGCCCAAACACAGGCACCAGACTACTCTACCGTGTGCCTTTCTAGACAAAACTCTCCCAAATGAATACTACCTAATCTAGGAACCAATTATGCTTTACTAAAGACAAAAATTATAAAAAAGGAACAATACATGGTAGAGATGGCATTCAAACTTATCTATTTTTCAAAGACAATTGCTTCCAAATCCACTTATTTGAGTTGAACTTTAACAGCAAACATCTGGATAAAATTGCTACTTTTCCTCACGGTTTACAGACAATTTTTAGCAATATCGATTAATACACACGAGCCCCTAATTGCTGTTATACACACGTTTACCTATTCTATCAATTCTATAAATAAGAACTCAATCTAATCACTGCCACACGTTTTAATTATATCCATCATTTTAAAACGTGAAACAGACTCCAAACAGCTTATATTTTTAACAGTATTTCAGTCCTCAAGCACACTGACTTGCTGTTTTTGACAATACCAAATATTCAGTTACCCAACTAAAATCTGAACCAGTCCAACATCTATGTACAGCTTAAGAGCAACAGTACAACAACAATCCAGGAAGAAATGTAAACTTAACAGAATAGATAGAAAACAAAAGCAGCTTCTATTTCATAAACCAAGCTTGGAGATACAATGTGTACCTGAAATGGTAATAGGAGGAGAAAATCAGCAACAGCAGTGCCAACAGTAATGCAACAGCAAAGATCAAACGTGGTTCAAACAGTCGATAGCCCAGGACCAATTATAGCAGAAGCAAACAGTCACACCAACACCAACAAATAAGGATTTCAAGCAATATATGCGATGATTTTTCAACTTGTGACACCCCAACAGTGATAACCAAACTCAGGTACCCAATTGAACTTGAAAGTGAATAAGAGTTCAATGGAACAGCATGTTCAACTTATACTCTCAGGTGTTGAATCTGTTTTCAACTTCTAAGGGCTAAACTTCAACTTAATGCCACAGCTCTCTATTCCTCAAATGAACCCTTATTCTGTTTTCTATGTTTCTTGAGTCTTTTCAGTGTATCTCCCTCTATATCTCTATGTGTGTGTCTCTGTTTAAACTCCCAGACCCCTCTGTATGTATTTCAATATTCTTTTCTCTCCAATTACTCTGGTCCTCTCCAATTCTCACTGTCTATCCTCTTTTGTTACTCTCAGTGTGTATGTATATATGAATCTCCAGGTACCCCCCCAATGTATTCTCTATCTCTCCCCTTTTATAGCTGAAACCACCACTTATCAGGGCCAAAAGCATCAGGGAATACATCTGCCCATCCCTCTCTTTGCCCAGCCCATCCCCTCTCTGTTTCCAGCCCACTGTCCCTGAACTTCCACTATCCCTTGTCCATGTATGGACTTTATTAGTTAACTATAGTTTCTGCCCAGACAAGGCTAAGTGCCCTGCAGTGACAGCAGACTCCACTGTCCAGCTTCATGTGCAGGGCACCAGGGATATTTCAAAGATGCTAACACCTATTTTCCTAGTCAGCTAATTCCAAACCCCATTTCTGTTTCAAATAACTTCCTAATTTGACAACAGAATCAACAATTACTAAGTATAACATTTCAATTCAAACAAGGAAACAAACAATCCCCAAGGTTTCACACCACAAACAAAATTAGACTTAAGTTCAACACCATACTCAAAAAAATGGAAATCTGTCAGTTTTAACTAGCTTTGTTCTAAGCAAAGAGACTTATATAACTAATCGACGATGCTCGACCAATTGTAATATACACAATTAATAACAGTCAATCAAGCAGAAGCAGTGACTCGACAAATTCGGACAGATTCAGAAAACAGGGGATTCAATCATTCGACGATTGTTAACTCGAGTCGAATGTTTATTCTAATAGCGAATACACTCCCGGAGATCACAACAACAACAAATACGGGCCAAATAAAAAGCCTTGGAGGATGGGAACAGAACCATTAAGAAAAGTTCGACAAATCAACGGAATTTAATTTAAACAAACAAACGAATACTAATATAAGCGAATAGAATAAGGAAAAGGGAAGTTTTACCTTAGGGACTCAAAGAGGAGATAAACTCGGATTTGCTCTTGGATTCACTCGGGCTTGGACCTTTTGCTATTGAGGCCAATGGACCTTAATTGAGGTGTTTTCAATAGTGAAAACATCCCAATTAAGGTCTATTAGACCTCAATTAGGCATAAATCCGAATAAGGGTTCATGGCCGAGATTTTTGGGGTTTGGGTAGTTCGGGTTAGATTCGAACTAGACTAACGTTAGTGGGAGTGTGGGGGGGGTGAGGGGAGTTTATGGTGCGATTTTGAAGTGATTTGGGATGGATTTTCAAACTCCGGCGAACTTCGAACGGATATTCGAGGCGTTCGAGTAACGTTCGAAGCTAACTGACGCCGGATTCATGTAGAGGGGGTGTGGGAGATTGTTTGGTGTTATTTTGGGGTGGTTTGGGGTGCTGCCGCCGGCGGAGACGATTTCCGGCCGGCGGTCTGTGGTGGTGTGAGGCGGCAATTGTATTTGCTCTCTGAAGAGAGACGAAATGAATGGGAATTAGGGTTTGGGAGGGGTTTGGGTAATTAAAAAGGGGTGTTTAATCTTAGCCGTTGGATCATGAGAATCCAACGGCCAGGATCAAAAGATGGGGGGGATTAATGTGATCCATCCGATCAACACAGATCAATGGCTTGGATCTCTTTACCAAAGACAAAAACGACGTCGTTTGGGTCTTGCTGGAGGCGGGTTGGACTGGACCAGGTGGGATTCGTTTGGGCCTGGTTTTTGGACCAAATTATGGCCCAGATCTGGTTTCATTACTACATGTATATATGTATATATGTACATGTATATATATATATATATATATATATATATATACCACTATCCCACACAATTACATATCACCTAAAAATGCAAATCACATAATTTCGACATCAAACACTAAAAATGCAAAACTTAGCATATATTTTTTTGTATTCTTAATTTAAATAAATAAACTTGCACACAAAAGATAGAATAACACAAAATCACAAAAATCATACCCAATACGAAACTATTTTTTATTTTTGAATTTTCTAGGAGTACTTCTCAAGTAAGGCAAAAATCACGTGCTCACAGCTGCCCAGCTGGTTGAACGGAACCACGGGTTAGTAGAAGAAGTCAAAATGCTGAGACAACATGTGGCTGACATGTATCGGGCGTTGATGGATGGAAAAGCACCACCCCCGCCACCACCTAGCTTCCTGGACTCTGTCCTTACCCGTACACTGAACCCGATGGTAGATGATCCCTCACACTCTCCATATATACCCACCTATCACAGCTTTTCCAGCCACTCGAGTAGCTCAATTACTCGTCCCCCAGCTATGTTTTCACAACGCTACTCCCGTCCCCAACACCACTACTCTCCCCGGGACACCCAAAATCGTATTTCACCTTCCAGGTACCCAGCTCCACAAAAAGCCTACCAACCCCCACGAACATACCGGAAACCCCCCGGGTCAGGTTACAGGCCAAATAAGGCATTTAGGGAGGAGAGGTTGCTGAAGCGAGAAAAGGCTCTTACCCCTATCGGAGAATCCTATGCAAGTCCGTTTGAAAGGTTAAAGCATGTCGGCCTGATTACACCGCTCCCCGAATATACTCCCGATCCACGTGCAAGAAGCTTCGATCCTACTGCACGATGTGCATACCATTCCAATGTCAGAGGGCACGATATTGAGAGTTGTCGTACCTTGAAAAAGGAAATAGAAAGAATGATTCAAAAGAGATGGTTGATTGTGATCAATGACGATGACATGGAGCACACGAATCCTCTGGGGGGTATATTGACTGAAGCTAAAAATGTTGAAGCAGATGGAAGCCTCAACAATATTGATGCAGAACTTAGTGGCTAAAATGTTGTGCTTGGTAATTGGGAAGACACTCCATCTTTTGGTCAGCTAGATGGAGCTTTGGTGGTTCGTTTTTGTCGTCATTTCTGTTTGTCCGAGTTATTTTTAGAGTTTTCTTGGGGTCAAACCCTTTTTGTCCTAGCAGTTTGCTTTGGTCTTGCCCAGTTTTGTTTCAGGGCTGTACTCTAGTTTGTTTTGCTTGTTTTGTCATTGAACCATTTCGTCATTAGTTTAATGAAGCTTTCGGTCTTTTGTTACTTCCGGTCATTTTATTTGTTTAGTTCTTTTTACCCTTTAGATTTGTCTTTGTGCTCAAACGCCGAATCTAGTGACACGACATGCACACACATAATTGTGGCTTAATTCTAAAAGTTAATCATTAAGCAATTGGAAGATGATCGGGTCATCTAAAGGAAATAAAAACAATTTGAGACTATTTGGATCCTGAGTCATGTGAAACCGGGGCAAGTAAAAAGGAAACAGTCAAAGGCAAGCTGGCCAAAATTGACATGGGGTCGTTCATAATGAGAGTGTTGCCCAACAATGCTTTAAAGATATGACGAATATTAATTATGTTGTTTACACTTGGCATGATTTGAAGATTGGAATGACGAAGGCATTTTGTTCTGCTATCCAAACACTTTATCCATCGTCAACCCTTTGAGCCTTATTTTAAATTCTTTCATACCCCTCCTTCGGAATTAGTTGCAAAGACTAGAAACACAAGTTTGAAAGGCAAAAGAAGAAAGGGATAAAGAAAAAGTAAAGAAAAAGAAAACAACAAAAAGAGATAAAGAAAAGAAAAAGAAAAATGTATGAAAAAAAAAGAAACTTGAAAAGAGGAATTGGGAACTACGTTTGACCTGATTCCTCAAAGAGGATACGTAGGCGCTTCACAGCTCGGTCATAGTGTAAATAAGAAGTAAAAATCCCCAAGCTAGAAACTGGGGCAATAAAAGTTGTGTTTATAAAGGAAGATGTAGACTTCGAAGGTTGTAATTTTGAACCCATTTTGTTTTGTTTCGAGCCTTTAATACCATTTCTTTCTAGCCTTATCCAAATCCACATTACGGTCCAAAGAAAGACCTTTTGACCAATCTTTAAAAGAGGCCAAGTCGGGCAAATGAGAGAAGTCTTATCAGAACATAACACTCTGATTCCCATCAGAAAAGACTCAGATCTGCAGCAGAAGAAATATGAGAGAATCTTAGCAGTAGCACCACCAATCCCCAGTGAAAAAGTAACACAAATGAGAGAGTCTTAGCGGTAAAAACCTTCACAGTCACCATAAGGCGATGAAAGCTGAGAGAAAATCCGAAATGAGAGAGGCTTGGTAGTGAAAACCCCTCGGGCACTACAAGTCGAACGGAGATTGGAAATCAGATGGGAAAGCCCAGGCGAAGATTACAAAAGGCGGTTTAACGATGGAGGATAGGCTATATGTGCATGTCATGTCCATTAGAGTTGGTATCCACGTTTGATAGGTTTACTTTATAATTTTCCTTTTTAGAGAGTCATCTTCCCTTTTGTCTTTTATTCTGTTTCCTTTTATCTTTCTCCTTTTATCGAAAATTCCCCAATAGAGTCTGTTTGCAAGAAATGACTGCAAAATTTTCCATCAGCTTTCCAAAGACGGGATTCTAATTAGTACACCCAAGTGGTATAAGTCAGGAAGGATCAAGCGCAAGGCAGTGTCCAGAGGGATATTCCCCAGCAATAGGAAAATGACAAAGGGAGGGATTGGCGTCAATAAGGATATCTCAAGGAAGGTTAATGAGACTCAAAGGTCGGGAAATGCCTAGTCCTTAGATATGCCGCAAAAGGAGAGATATCCCCAGCAGAAAGGTATTTTCAGTGACAAGGGTGAACAAAGAAAATGGTTCACCAGTAAAACATGCAAGGTCTTCACGAAAGATCACTATCATAGGAATTCGGGTGGTCAGTGGAAAACCACGTGGAAAGGTTCGAGAATAAAGAGTCGACAAGGAAGGAAGGGAAGCAAGAAAGGAGAAAGCTATCCCCAGCATGAATATCATCAAATAATAATATCCCCAGCAAGTTCTGATAATGAAACGCAGAGCAGGGAAAGAGGAGGAGAACCATCCCCAGCAGGAGCACCACAACCAACCACCACATTTTAAAACTAACCAATTTTTCTTTGATTTGAAACAGGAAGAAGAGGGGTTGCTGGCAGAAAATCATGCCACGAAGAAGATTCTCAAACTGGGGCAGAAAATTTTCTCCCGTTGCGAAAATTTTCTCGAAACCAAATACCCGGTTGGGGAAAGAAGCTAGATAACGCGAGGAAATGATCTTTGAACCCGATTATCCCCAGCAGCTTTGAAAAAAAAAAAAAATAAAAGAAAAAACAGTGATAGAGGAAATTATACCCCCAGCAGACAAGACAAAACAAGGAAGCTTGCGTTAAGAAAGGCAAGAAGTCGGTATCATCCCCGGCAGTTCTCGAAAAAATGAAACACTGATTTCAAGATTTCTCCGGCAGCATTATATCCTACAAGTTTTTCAAGGGAGCCAAGCGCGAGTCCCGAATGAGGTTTGCAAAGAGGAAAAAGGAAAAGGGATCCCCCGACAGTGTAATCCCCAGCTGATGACATTTCAATCCCCAGCGATCCCGGGAGAGAATAAAGGTTTTGAAGGAGGTAGAAAAAGAGGAAATAAAGAAGATTTCCCTAGCAGCATTACCCCAGCAGGTAAGTAATTAGTTCCAAAGATATCCCCAGCAGTCAAGAGAAAAATAACACGACCCAGGAGGAAAGCAATTCCAAAACAAGGTAATTCAGAAGAAAGGATGGCCCAAGAAGCGATGCAGGAAGAAGAAAGTGGTGCAGGAAGCAAAGGAAGGCGACATGGATGGGATGGAGTTAGTGAGATGTTGTTGAGGTCAGGGAGCCCGCCTGAAGAATGGAGTGGCGATTTATTTTGAAGTGGTAGTTGAAGTCAGGAGCCCGCCTGAAGAATGGAGTGGCGATTTATTTTCAAAGGATGTTGTTGAAGTCGGGAGCCCGCCTGAAGAATGGAGTGGCGATTTATTTTCAAAAGATGTTGTTGAAGTCAGGAGCCCGCCTGAAGAATGGAGTGGCGATTTATTTTCAAAGGATGTTGTTGAAGTCGGGAGCCCGCCTGAAGAATGGAGTGGCGATTTATTTTCAAAGGATGTTGTTGAAGTCAGGAGCCCGCCTGAAGAATGGAGTAGCGATTTATTTTCAAAGGATGTTGTTGAAGTCGGGAGCTTGCCTGAAGAATGGAGTGGCGATTTATTTTCAAAAGATGTTGTTGAAGTCAGGAGCCCGCCTGAAGAATGGAGTGGCGATTTATTTTCAAAGGATGTTGTTGAAGTCGGGAGCCCGCCTGAAGAATGGAGTGGCGATTTATTTTCAAAAGATGTTGTTGAAGTCAGGAGCCCGCCTGAAGAATGGAGTGGCGATTTATTTTCAAAGGATGTTGTTGAAGTCGGGAGCCCGCCTGAAGAATGGAGTGGCGATTTATTTTCAAAGGATGTTGTTGAAGTCAGGAGCCCGCCCGAAGAATGGAGTGGCGATTTATTTTCAAAGGATGTTGTTGAAGTCAGGAGCCCGCCTGAAGAATGGAGTGGCGATTTATTTTCAAAGGATGTTGTTGAAGTCAAGAGCCCGCCTGAAGAATGGAGTGGCGATTTATTTTCAAAGGATGTTGTTGAAGTCAGGAGCCCGCCTGAAGAATGGAGTGGCGATTTATTTTCAAAAGATGTTGTTGAAGTCAGGAGCCCGCCTGAAGAGAGGAATGGCGATTTATTTTCAAAAGTTGTTGTTGAAGTCAGGAGCCCGCCTGAAGAGAGGAATGGCGATTTATTTTCAAAAGATGTTGTTGAAGTCGGGAGCCCGCCCGAAGAGAGGAATGGCGATTTATTTTCAAAAGATGTTGTTGAAGTCAGGAGCCCGCCTGAAGAGAGGAATGGCGTTTTATTTTCTAAGTTGATGTTGAAGTCAGGAGCCCGCCTGAAGAGAGGAATGGCGATTTATTTTCAAAAGATGTTGAAGTCAGGAGCCCGCCTGAAGAGAGGAATGGCGTTTTATTTTCTAAGTTGATATTGAAGTCAGGAGCCCGCCTGAAGAGAAGAATGGCGATTTATTTTCAAAGTTGATGATTGAAGTCAGGGAGCCCGCCTGAAGAATGGAATGGCGATTTATGATTAGAGTTTGTCGTTAGAGTCAGAAGCCCGCCAGAAAAGCAGAACGGCGTCTCAGTTTCCAAGATTTGATAAGGATAGTGAACAATCGAAAAGTGGTAGAGTGTAACGGAAATCCCCAGCATGAATCAGAAGGAACAACAAGGATCAGAAAAGATAGATTCAGACTTCGAAGGAGAATAGCTCGAAGATCACAAGTAAGGGTATTCACTTCAAAGTGCAATGCAAGTTAGCAACAAAAGAAGCTTGCGACCAGAATGCGAGTCAACAGTCCGAGATGATCAACAGAAGTTAGTCATAATGAAAAAAAATGGCAAGAAGCCAATCCAAAATGCAGAAGTTGATGAAAGATGTGGCATGCTCAAGACATGGCCGAGGTCACAAGCACTGTATACCTGGTCTTGATTCGAAAAGCAGCACCTGCAACTAGCAAGTATCAAGGTTCAAATTTAGAGTCCGCATGAAGCACCAACCAATACTCAAGATCAAGCTTCGGAAGACTTATAGATAGGAATCTTGTAACTAGTAGCTGATAGGCTTAGTTAGTCTTTCTCATGTTTTGATTTTTGATGTAATAGCAGGACCACGGACCGGAACTTCGATGGAACGGAACCTCGACGGAATGACACCTCGACTGGCTCTCCACCTCGGTATACCCCTTCCTCACTCACTTTCGAACTACACGTGGCCTGATTCCTTTATAGCCAAGGATATGTAGGCAGCTCAGATACAAGGGCTCGGTCACATTCCTCTTCTTTTAGTTTAGTCCCTCCGAATAAGGGTCAAAAACACTTGTCTAGTCGTTCTTTGTCTGAAAACTCTTTGTGTTTTCAGTCAAAGAGGGGCAGCTGTAAACGCGTGATTTTTGACCCTCCCCGAGATTTTTTATATTTTTCAGCGTAAAATATTTAGTTTAGCTATTTTAACTAAATTTGACTCTTTTACTTTATTTTTACCTTAAAATGAAAAATAACAAAAATATGGTTTTATTAATATTTCGTAGTCATTTTAAACTTGAAAAATACAAAAATAGTACTTTATATTTTTTATCTTTTTATAAAAACGAAAATAATAAAAAAATAGTTTCATTAATATTTTGTAGTTATTTTAAACTTGAAAAATATGAAAATAGTACTTTATATTTTTATCTTTTTATAAAAACGAAAATAATAAAAAATAGTTTCATTAATATTTTGTAGTTATTTTAAATTTGAAAAATATAAAAAAAATAGTTTTATTTTAATTATGAGTATTATAGTTATTTTGATTACCTAGGATTAATTAAATAACACCATTCTCGGTTCCGGGCAAAGAATAATATTCGGGTTCAAACTACCCGATTTTATAATTTTCGGATCTAGCCCATAATAATCCGAGCCCACCACACGTGGGGGACACGGACGGAGCACGAGACGGAACCCATAACTCTTGAAACCCACGTGGAGACCCATCACTCTTGGTCTCTCACGTGGGCAGAAATTCCAACGGGCAGAATGGGCAAAGAATTTTGGTGTTTTATTTTTAAAGAAAAAGGGACAATATACAGACATATGCACTAACCACGTGAGGGGGACTTGAGGGATTTTGGTAAAAAATGTTACTGTACATCTCCTTCTTTAAGAAGAGAGAGACGACAGCAAGGAAAAGGGGGAACGAAGGGAAAAAATATTGAGAATTCAATAACAGAGCCCTCCCCTCCTGGAGATCGTCTTCAACGACGAGAACCATCGATGACCCCTCCCTAACGAGCTTCCTCTTCCTCTTCAGGAGGACAATATAATTTGCACATACTTCTTGTTCAGGGATATATATATACATACATACATATATATATATATATATATATATATATATATATATATATATATATATATATATATATATATATATATATATATATATATATATATATGGAGGGTTAATGAGATTATGAAGGAATGATTCAAATCTCTCGGGCTAAGTGTTTTTCAACTATTTGGCTATAATATGTCAGCTCTGAATTGAGACATTAAGAAGCCTTTAATTTGCTGAAATGGATAGCCGTAACAATTCCAACGCTTTCGCTGAAGAAGAAGCAGTTAACCCCATAGCCGAGACAAAAATCAAAAACACACCCTAGACACCACTGAAGCTCCAGCAGCCTGTGCCCAAACGAACAAGCTCCCCAAACGACCTTCCTCACGTCGTCACTGTCCAAACGACCAACCACCCTCACCACTGTCGCAACCAAGCAGACGAGACTGTCGTAACCAAGCAGTCTCGTCGTTCACCAGCGACCCACAACCTGTCGTTCGTTGTCGTCACGTCGACCACCAGTGAAGCGACGCCATTCATCCTCAGTCGCTAAATGACCACCGTCGAACCCGTTTCTGTTTCTGTCACGTCCAGCAGTGAACAAAAATGGGGTAGCTGAACAGTGAGGCATCCCGAATAAAAAATAGGTGGTTGTCCAGCAGTGAACCCGTTTCGATAGCTGCTGCCATGGCGTTCCGGGTCGTGTTTTCCGTTCGAGGTTGTCGCCGGTCTTTGGTTGAAGTTCCGTTCTCCGGTCACGCGGCATAGTCGAGCTTTGCTGAGATCACAAAGGTTTATATCTTTCCCTTTCTATCTTTGTTTCTATGCTTAAAATTTGGAGAATCTGGAAATTGCTTGGGTCGTTTAGAGAATATGCAGTGAATTACAAGTCAAAATGAGTTTTTCTTATGGATATACTTACATGTTGTTTATATATTGAAATGAAATTTAAGAGTTTACATGATTCTTCTTGCACATATACTTGATTTCGGATAATATAGAGTTAGCGCATTGGTTAGATCTTCTTTATGCTTTCCTATTGTTGTTTGAGTGGTCCTTTGAATTAGTTTGTCAAAAATGATTTGTTCGTGTATATTTTTAGAAGTTTAATGAAGTTTGATCTATAATTTATCTAGGATTATTGTGGATCGTTTAGGAAATATGGCCTTTAATGAATTTAGTTAAGTTTAATCCTTAGAAATCGGGACGTGCCATTAGTGAATCTCCCATGGCCCTCGCAAAGTAGAAAATTGTAGTTGCCTTGGGTTTGCCTTTAAACAATAAATGGGACGAGCCTCGCCAAATAACACAAAATCGCGGGGCCCTCAATTAATTATAACGAAAACCTTAGACTCGGAAGGACCGTTTAGTGAACTTCACGGTCTTTCCCAAAGATTAACAACACGATAGACTCTTAAGCACGACTTTAATAAAATTACTTTCCTAAATACGGGTGCGCATTTATGTGACCCAAATCTTACTCTCGGCGAAACTGAAACGCATTAAAGTCACAGGCGTACCGGTTGCGGTGTGACTCGAAATGTGTTTTCGTGACGTCGCAATTCTTCAAAAATTAAAAAGCGGAACATAAAAGCACATAGTTAAAATATATAAAGAAATCAGATAAAAACAAAAATTGCAGTTGAGCGACCGTGCTAAAACCACGGAATCCGGGAGTGCCTAACACCTTCTCCCGGGTTAACAGAATTCCTTATCCGGATTTCTGGTTCGCGGACTATTAAATAGAGTCAAACCTTTCCTCAATTCGGGTTTCAAACCGGTGACTTGGGACACCATAAATCTCCCAAGTGGCGACTCCGAATCTCTCAATAAATGAACCCCGTTTTGGTTGTCCTTTAATTGGAAAAACTCTCTTTTATACCTCGTGCCCCCGCGGGTGCGTAAAAAGGAGGTGTGACATCGGCAACTGAAGTTACTCTAAGGCTATCTTGGCAAGTATGGTTCAATACACTACCGAAGCTGGCTCGACTTATTTTGACCAAAATTCCAAATGGTATTCACTTGTCCTCTCACTTTTTTTTCCTTGTTTTTTTCTTCAAATTAAAATAAAAGAACCAATTTTGCAAACACAGCCTTTCTGCACATCGGGGGCGAAGATTTAAGACTGTGTTAGCTAACCGACCAAAATCCTAAAAATGACCAAAGGTGGCCGCTTATGCAAAGTCATTCTTTCAGCGTCTTTCTCGGGAACATTCGGCTTCGGCAAAACAACATCACCAACTTATTTATTGGCAAACAAAACAAATAATTTTTTTTATTTTATTGACAAAACCAATAAACTATTTTTTAAAAATAAAATCATCCATTTTTTTTATTGGCAAATAAAGCAAACTATTTTTGAAAAAATATATATATAATTTTAGTGGAAAAATAAACTATTTTGAAAAATAAAACTCTTGATTTTTTTTATTGGCAAATAAAGCAAACTATTTTGAAAATAAAAACTTATCATTTTTTTTCCTTTTTCATTGGCAAACAAAATAAACTATAATTTTTTTTATTTTCTCAAAAATCCGGCAGAGTTTCGGCACTACTTATCGATTTTTTCCTAAAACAAGTAATTATCTCTCTACACTACTATTTTCTCTTTTTCCGCTTTTTTTTTCATTTTCTAATATTCCCGATTTTCATAAGCCAGTCAGCATGCAAGTTTGAAGCAAATAGATGCATAAAACAAACATGATGCAGCACGATGGTCTTTTTATTTCAAGTTACCTGTCCTAGACGGACACAACCCCTATGTTGAGTCCCATAAGTCAAATGCAACATGATGCAAATAAGCGTTCCTACAAGGGATCCGGCATGAAGTCAAGTTATTCTAGGTTAAAAACCTGAGTATGAGTTCTAGATAGTGTACCCGAGCGGACAACTCGAGTCAGGGAAAGGGCTACGTACCAGAGACCCACGAGATATTCCGGCTTTGTAACTTGTCCGAGCCCTTTTCTTATTTCAAGGTATGACACTAACAGAATAGAAAGTCTTAACCAGTAAGCACATCCTCAGAGGTGAGAAGAGAAGGATTTTCGACATAGTTTATATATACAGTTCAAATAATATCAAAGTGATAAAAATCATCATTTTGCATATTAAGCATATATAATATGAAAATATCAGATAATAAAGTCAAAATACAACAATTTATCATAAGCTAGAATTTTTAACCCTGAACCAATGGTTCTGGGTTATAGTTCCCCAGCAGAATCGTCAGAGCTCTCACACCTCCTTTTGGAGCTACCGCACCCCGCGAAGGGCATGGTAAATGGAGTTTTTTCAATTAAAGGAAAATCGAAATGGGATTTGTTTATTAAGTGATTCAAAGTCGCTACTTGGGAGATTATGGTGTCCCAAGTCACCGGTGGAATCCCGAATCGAGGAAAGGTTTGACTCTATTTAACAGTCCGCAAACCAAAAATCTAGATAAGGAATTCTGTTAACCCGGGAGAAGGTGTTAGTCATTCCGAGTTCCGTGGTTCTAGCACGGTTGCTTAACTGTCATATTCGGCTTATTTATCTGATTTTTAAACATGCTCAATCTTATGTACAAATTATAGCCTTTATTCGCTTTTAATATTATTTTAATGAGAATTGCAACATCGTGAAAACACATCTCAAACCACGTCACATCAATGTACCCGTGGTTATTGACATATTTCAACTCCGGTGAGATTTGGATTTAGGTCACATGAATATGCACCCGAGTTTAAGAAGGTAAAATTATTAATACGCGCCTAAAGGGACTAGCGCGTTATTATTTTGGGGGAGGCCGTGAAATTCACTAAACGGTCCATCCCGAAGTCTAAGTATTTTTAATATATACATTTATGAGGACCCCGCATTTCGCGTTTTATTTGGCGAGGCTCGTCTCATTTATTTTAAAAGGATCGTCCTAAAGTAAACTACGATTTTGATTTTATTTTATTTTTTGTCTCTAATAATAAACAAACCAAAAAAAACCTAGTTAATTAATCATTATTTAAGGATTACTATATTTAAATTCCGGGTCTTTTATTAGAAGCACATTTTTAAAGCAACATATGTGGACCATCCAATTAACAAAAATACTAGAACAAAGTGCAAAGTATTGTGATTTAATGAAGCTGCCCAAAAATGAAATCCATACCAAACATGAAACTATTAATTCAATTATTTGCACACAATTAAGAATTCAACAAAGCATGAACTAGCATTGTATTTCAACCTCCCATATACATATTACCAAAGGAAAATATAAGGGACATGGGGCAGAGATGACCTACTTGTGATTAACGTCTAATGCGTTGGAACTGTAACGGAACCTCGACGGCGAACTTCTACCTCAGAACCGCTGAACATCGGTTGATTTCGAGGTTGTTTTCGGCTATTTTTCGAGCTGATTTTGGACTATTTTTGTTGGGTATTAGGAGAGGAGGTGGACTAGATTTTTTTAGAATGGAAAAAAATAAGAACCGTTAACAGGGTGGTCCCTCACTGTCCGTGTATATCCTGTATATACGGAATGTATATCTAGTGTATACCTTATCTCCTAGGCCCCATTTTCTTTTTTTGTACTCTCTCCTTAACATCCCCAGATCACTCTCTCTTGCCCAGTTTTTCACTTCCTTTGATAATGGGGTGGTATGAAATTTTTCTTCTTTTTATAGTGTATATCCACTGTATATTCAGTGTATATAGAGTATATACAGATCTCTCGTATCGTTCCTCTTCCAGAATATTTTGTTATCTCACCTATATCTCGACCTCCCTCCCATTTATTCACATCACCTCATATTTAACCTTTAAATAGGCATCAAATTAGTACATTTTTCATTAGAAATTATACTTTAACTTCTTTAATTATCCAATAGTTAGTGTTATTATTTAATTTTTATTAGTGTTAGTTTTACCCTACCAATATAGAAGCTTCTTAAGTTAGGTAAATACCTTATTTTTATTTTTTTATTTTATAAAATAAAACCAAAATTAATTTTCTATCCCCAAATTGTCCTAGAAAATTAAATTAATTAACCCCAATAATTATTACAACTAAAAACCAAATTAAAAGAAAATTGCCAAAATTCTACATTTGATGAGTAAAAATACAACATGACTATTTTTTATGATTTTTCTATTTATTTTCAAATAACAAATTTCTTCATTAATCTTAAAAATATAAAATAAAATCCTAAATGCAGATAAAATATATTTTTTTATATTTTTATGATTTAAAATAAATCTCCAAGATAATACTAATTAATTAAACTAAACATGAAACTATTTTTTTACATTTTTATGAAAAATACATAAACTAAAATATTTTTATAATTTTCATTTTTCTTGTAATAAAATTTAAAAAAGAGAGTCAAAATGAGGTGAAATAGCTATATTAGATCTAAATTAAATATTTACGCTAAAATGTGAATTCTCGTGGAGGGTAAAAAATCACACGTCTATATGTATTACCAATACGAAGGATTCTAATAAAATTATTTTTATTAAACCCTCCAATATATTTTTAATAAGACTTTAATAGACACATTTTATTAATCTTAATATCTTACATATTAAAAATTAATATAGAAGGAATTGTAGTCGAAAATATAAATTATTCCAGTATGCCCTTTTCCTATGAGTTCTTCTGTTTAATATTTTAGGGCTATTTTGGTATATTAATATTATATTTATACTTTTATAATAATACAGTTCCTTTTTCTAAATGGATTTAGACAATATAATACATTCTCAAATTAAATTAATAATAAGACAAAATATTTTCAAATTAAATTAGTAACAGGAATTTTTAAGAAGTATATCTTAAAAGTAATAGGATTACACGGCTAAAAATATTTGTCTATCCTGAAAATAATTATACTAATAGGAATGTAACGTGTTCCTAAAGATATTAGGTTGGATTCCTAACTTGTAGTATAATATCCTAAAACTAATAGAATTATAAGACTAATATTCAGAATTTCGGTTATGTCCTTTTATTATGAGTTATTATACTTAATATTATAAGGTTATTTTGTAAATTGACATTGTATTCATGCTTTTATAATAATACAGATTATAGATATAAATTTATATATAAATATAGATGATTGCAAAATAAAAAATAGATATTCAATACATTATGTCAGTAACATAGTTACAAATAGCCAGACAAATTCATTGTTTACTTTTTCTAGCCGATGTAGATAGATTATGTACTAATTATATACAGTTATATATACATAAACATAAATTATACCAATATTATATATCAGCCTATTATTTTAAGTTTAACCAGTTGAATTGGTGACTATTTAGGTTAATTTTCTAAATATTGAGTTCGATTTCTTTTTTTCTTTTTCTTTTTGAATAAACACCTAGCAACCTACTTATTTGATAAGAGGAGAATGAGTGGAAGGCTGCTTTATAGCCATTGAATGTGAACTCAATAAGTACGGTCTGAATTGAGTTGCAAATAAGACTAAGTTCACTTATATCTGAATGTGCAACATCTGCGCTTGTCACAAAAGCAAATATTGGAAACAAAAACCTAACTTAATTCCTTGAAATAGACCATTTGTATTATTATATTTTCAATTAGTGACACACAGTTTTCTTGATCAGTACAGTATATATTATGATGACCCTCCACTTATACCATGCCATTTCATTTCATTTTATTTCTTTGGTTCTAAGTCTACAAGTTAACTAAGATATGCTCACCCGGTCCTTTTTCTTTTTTTCCCTTTTACTATTTTTTTCTTTCTTTCCCTTTTACTATTGCTAATGAAAATAGAGGTTGGGATAATATTGAATTCTGAAGTCGTAGCAATACATAATATGCTATTATTATTTCCAATTCGAAATAATAATATATATATATATATATATTTGTCTTCGCATGAGTTCAGTGGAAGGACAAAACTATGATTTAAAACGGGAATCAAGCATGGAAATGAGCACAGAGCATATACTGGTAGTTACCAGAATCAGATTCAACTTTTACGATTTTCTTTCATTATATTTTTAAAGTGATAGGTTCATATTTAATATTTGTTATAATTTTGATGAATTTTTACCCATCAGTTTATGCTCTACATTAAAAGTGCTGAGTTCAAATAAACCGGTAATCTTAACATTGGATTCTGTCTTGGTTGCTACACCGTATAGCGGCGGGGTGGTCGAAGTGGAGGCTTGCAGCAGGAGTCCTGTGTGATAAGAAAGTGCCACAGAAACTCAAGGGGAAGTTTTATAGAGCTGTGGTTAGACCTGCCATGCTGTATGGGACGGAGTGTTGGCCGGTGAAGAAATCTCATGTTCAGAGGATGATGGTTGCGGATATGAGGATGCGTAGGTGGATGTGCGGGCTCACCAAGTTAGATAAGATTAGGAACGAAGTTATTCGGGAGAAGGTGGGGGTGGCCCCAGTGGATGAGAAGATGCGAGAGGCGAGGCTTCGGTGGTTCGGGCATGTGCGGAGGAGAAGCCCCGATGCCCCGGTGAGGAGTTGTGAGCGGCTAGCGGTGGTCGGTGTGAGGCGAGGCAGAGGGAGGCCTAAGAGATACTGGGGAGAGGTGATTAGACAGGACATGGCCAGGATGCGGATTTTCGAGGACATGACCCTTAATAGGAAAGTCTGGTGGTAGGATAGGGGCTTCTAGTTTTTTCGTTCTCCTTGCCCGGGGTGGGTGAGGCATGGTAGGGTCGCCTATAGATGATTAGTTATGTTCTGTTGTGGTAGTCATTTCTGGTAGTTACTGTTATGATATCATTGCATGCCTGCTTATTTATTGGTATTTATGTCTCTTATGTTTAGATAATTTTTATGCGTTGTATGCTGGAGTGACTAATGCGGTTTTTGTTTTTGTTTGCTTTTCCTTTCCCTGCGCCGAGGGTCGATTGGAAACGGTCTCTCTGCCCTCTCGGGTAGAGGTAAGACCTGTCTACATATTACCCTCCCCATACCCCACCTTGTGAGAATATACTGTGTTGTTATTGTTACGTGAAAGATGAATATATACAGCCATATTTGACTAAATTTAAAGATGACATCAAACAACTACAGGGGTGGCTTTTAGTTTTTACCAACAAAAGAAAATGGGTGGTTTCTAGTTTCTACCAGAAATTGACATTGTACGTTTGCTTTTCTCAGTACGTTGCACGGACACCTTTTCCTCAATCCTTGCACTTCTTCCACGCCATAAATCTCTTTATGCTTCAATGACGACGTTTCCACTGGTTTCCTGTTTGCTACTCTTTTTTCTTCCTTCAAATTAATTTATTTAAATTTAGGAAAGATATTACCAATTCGATTACGTAATGCTCCAACATTAAAAAAAAACTATTTACGTCTTAGGTACAGCGCCAGTTAAAGACTTAATAAATATTTCATTTGTATCATTTTATTTGAACACTTTTTTATTTCTTAATTTGCAGATTTCGATAATGAAAAATAATTTAAATTAATATTTTTATTTTATCTTATTAATACAACTTAATGGCATTACACTTGATATTAAATTTAATTTTTTATTAGGAATGAAATAAGAAGTGATTTCTCTATATAGTTAAGATGGTTCTGAATTATATTTACCAAAATTTACATTGTACCATTGATTTTCTCCGTTGCACGAACTCCCTTTTCCTCGTTGCGCTTTCTTTTCACCATATTCTGATTATGCTTCGATGAAGTTTCCAATGGCTTCCAGTTTGCTTTTATATTCTCATTCATATTATTAAATTTGAATTTTGGGAAAACACGACCAATTCGATTACGTATGGTTCCACTAGTTACAGTATTTTAAAAAAAAATTAGTCTTTATTTAATATTTTATGTACGGAGTACTTGAAACCTAAGGTTCCATTATTACCCTTTTTGATCCAGGCACTAAGTGCGCTCCATCCGAGAGTGCGGTATCTTTTGGAGAAGTAACATTGTGCTTTATTGGTAATTATTCTAGAAAAACTTTTTAAATTTTTTTTGTATGATGAGTGATAAAAATTAAAAGTCCGTCAAATTGTGTAGAAAACCATGTTCTCTATCAGTTCTCACAGTAAATAGCAATAGATAAAAAAACACGTAATATTTATGTGAAAATCTCTCAGCTCACAGAATTAAAAATCATAACATATTGTGGTAGGATTTCAACTTCACTAAGTAAACTTTAGATTACAGCCTATTGCAATCTAGGAATTAAACTCTCAATCATTCATATCTTACAATAACTCTATTGTAAGTTCATTGTAATAACTCTATTACAAAGTCACACATTTGACTAACTCTAGTCAAACAGCCAAAAACAATAATAGTTTCAATGATGTCCTACTTAATGCTTCTAAAAAGTTTTGTAGGAATTATAGGTAAATTGCATAAGACAAAGACACGATAATGCTAAAGGACACAAGACATATTCAATGATGGGATTTGGTCCTTTGTTTTATAGCTGCTTTGTTCTTCAATGCACCCAAGGGTAGGGGTGGGCATCGGTCGGTTCGGCTCGGTTTTGTAGAATTTCGGTTCGGTTTATTCGGTTTTCGGTTTGTAATTTTAATAACCAAATCAAACCAAAGTATTTACGGTTCGGTTCGGTTTTTTCAAAATTCGGTTCGGTTATTTTCGGTTTATATTTTCGGTTTTACCAAAGTATGAACCCACCTCACTTACTCTACTTTCACCTTCTGCCATCTATAGAAAATCGAATGAAAACATAATTAAGGAGTGTACTTATTTAATGAAAATACAATCGAATGTTAAAGGTGGCCACAGAGAGAAACTTCTTTAATTAAAATAAATGAATAGGTGAACTCTTACATGTACATTACTACAGCAAAATATACACTTTTAGGAGCAACATAATTAGAAAAAACAAGATGAAATTGTAGCCGAAAATGTCACTGCTTGTAGCCGAAAATACTTGTATTCAAAACAAGAGAATGATTTAGCCGAAACAAGAGAACAAATCACTGCTTGTATTCAAAACAAGAGAATAAATCACTACTTGTATTCAAAACAAGAGAACAAGTCACTGCTTGAATAAATATATTAATTATCTAATACCCCTAAATTTTGGTTTTTCGGTTTAACCGAAAACCGAATTATATAAACCGTGCACCGCACCGAAAAACCGAAATTTAATAATTTTAAAACCGTAAACCGACCGAAAAACCGATTAAACCGAAACCGAAAAACCAAAATTCACGGTTCGGCCGGTTTTTTCGGTCCGGTCGGTATTATGCCCACCCCTACCCAAGGGAAATAGAGTCGGCTGCACACTTGAGAGAATAATTGATTTTGTATGTCCAAATATTACGTGAAATGTAACATGTAGTATATTTATATATATGAGAAATCGTGAGAGTTATCACAAGGGCATTTTCGATGTCTAGTGAAATGCAGTTGTGTTACTGTATTGTTGCAAGTGCAACGACTTTAACAGATGTAGAGTTAACTTGCACGACGATTTGGGGACCTAATGATACAGATGTAGAGTTAACTTGCACGACGATTTGGGGACCTAATGATATATGTTCCCAGTGCAGTCCCCTTCTCTGTTTTCCTTGAGAATACAATTAGACAACAATATAGTGAGCACAAGGTTCCTATCCAGTTCTTTTAAGAAGATTGACAAATCATAAACATTAGATTCACATAACTTATTAATTTTTCCCTATATGATGATGAAAAACTTATAATTGATATTCCCTTTTTGAGAACCAGATGTCTACATGTTCCCCCTTACGAATCAGACAACATTCGCCCTGAGTTCCTGAGAACTAGTTTCCTCCCCTTCAATTCCTTTTCCCATTTTGGCATAATTAAAAGCATTAGACATGCATATGCAATATAAAGTCCATCAGCATTAACTCATGCCATTTGTGTGCATACAAAATGACTAAAAACAGAACACAATAGTATAACATTGCATAAAATAGGCAGCCATGCTAATTAACTATACGAAAGAAGGAAAACATAGGAGTAGCAGTACCATAATCACAAAAATATTAAAATTCAAACAAAAATTAAAAGTAACACAGTCAATAATTAGAGTTAACAAAGGGACAAGATTAGGAGAAGACTAGGAAATGTGTAAAAGCAGGGGACACTGGATGGGAATCAAAAGGGATCAGGGAGCAAGAGCCTTGATGAGGCTATCCATTCGAGCATTAGCATCCCTTTGATCATTGATCAACTACTCCTTCAGGTCTTCTATTTGTCTCTTCAACTCAGTATTTTTAGCCTTCAAACAGAAAACCTTTTTTCCCTGAGCACTGCTAGAACCATTTTCCTTGGTAGCTTGAGCAAGCTTAGAATCCATAATGGCATTTTGTGCTTTCAAACACTTAATCTCTTCATTGGCAGCCTTCTGAGTGTCGATCAGCTGAGAGATAGTGGAGATTCTTCCTATTCATCCCTTCTTTACCACACACCCACACTCTTCCAAAGTATTTATAGTGAACATATGCTTTCTGGTTTCCACATATACTTTTCCCAAGGAACTTCAAAGTGTTCAAAGACATTGGTAAGGAGAAATCCATAGGGGAGACCACGATTCCCATCCTTGAAATCTGCCACATTCTGCATGTGTTCAATCATAATCCCAGGCAGGTTGATAGAAGAGAAAAAATCTAGTGTTTCTAGAAAACCCAGGTCCACAATGGAGACAATAGGCCTCCTCTAAGCCCTAGGCAGCAGTACTTTATTTACCAACTCAAACGGTAGTTGGTCTTCTAGTAGAAGTTCCTTTTTGTGCACTCTTTCCCCCGTCTGAACAACTTGCTTCTTATTGATTAACTTCTTAAAGTCAGGGGAACCAGTCCCCTCCACAGTTTTCAGCCCGGCAGTAGGTAACTCAAGAATCTCACCCAGTAGGAGTCGCATCCTTCTCATCTATTAACTAACTTTTCATAAGGCTCTTTCCCTTCTCCATTTCCTTATTTACTTTGATAGCACTATCAAATGCAACCTTTTTTCTACTACCTAGTGGTTGGGCATTTGGAACAGAATCCTTTATGGCCTTTCCCCTACACCTAACAGCTATATACTACTCCATCCGTTTCAATTTATGTGAACCCATTTGACTGGGCATGGAGTTTAAGAAAAGAGAGAAGACTTTTAAACTTGTGGTGTAAAAAGAAGCACATATATTTTGTGTGGATATAAATCATTGCATAAAGGTAAATTATTTCCAAATAAGGAAAGAGGTCATTCTTTTTGGTACATACCAAAAAGTAAATAGGTTCACATAAATTGAAATGGATGGAGTATATTACAAGGCGATCATCAATATCATCATCACTCTTAACAGTATTACCTTAGACATAGACTTCACTTTCAGTAAATAACCCCCAAAAGAAGTGTAATAAGGTGGTCAAATGGGGTAGTGTCAAGTAGAAGCATAAAAATCCTCTTGGGCAAAGAGACTAGGTCCCTCTTAGGTTCCTTTGTAGTTCTGACAGATACTTGTACCCCTTAATGCACTTGTTCCCTCTTAGCCGATTTATCCCTCTGACTCTGTGGTTCCCCATGAGTCCCAGCATTACCCACATTAGAAACAAGCTCATCAACCAAGTTCTCTACACTACCAGGCTCTTTCTCAAGAGAGCCTTCTTTGAGTGTATCACTCACAGTGTTCTTTCCCTAAGTACGCAAGATATTTGTAACAATAGACGGGGATGAATGATTACTTGATGGAGAAATAACCGCTTCAACATTCTGAATACCTGAAATTTCAGACACATAAGACCCTTCAGCAGTACAAGAACCTGATTTGTCGGCCATATTTCCTTCCTCAATATGCCGACTTGACATTACAACCCCTTCATCCCCTTCCACAATTTCTTCTATGGATTGTAGAAAGTGAGAAGTAAAGGTAGTTCATTCTGAGTATACTTGCCCTGTAATAGCATAAAAAGATGGAGAAGTAATAAAATTTTGGGAGCTTAGCCCTTGCGACTGTGATGGGGACTAGTACTAGATGGTGTGGGAAATGGGACTATAGGTTTGGGTTGGTTGAAAATTGGTGCTTTTGTAGGTGAGGTTGTTGGCTCAAATGCTAGATAGAGGTCCCTTCTTAGATGGAAACAAGGTGGAGATTTCCTCAGTTGATTTGAGAGATGTAATATCTAGTTAAGTCATGGTTGATTTTAGAGCAAGAAGACAAGACGAAGAGGGTTTGGGAGAATGAGGTTGTGTTTGATGTTGAAAGAAAGGAGAGAGACCGACTTTGTGATATATTAAGTGAAACAAGGGGGACCCGATTACAAACAAGTGTAAGTGAAGAAACGGATCGTCGGGTCATTTTATAACGGATGTAATATTTAGGCTAAAAGGGCATCAGATGAAGCGTGAAAAATTAATGAAGTGACTATCTAACAATTTAAAATGCACATAAATATAAGAGGGACTTCTAACCTGAATCAAAGGAACTAGGTCCCGAGAGTGTCTTCGATCCACATAAAAATCTTTTTCAATTTTATCTGCATTGTGATCATGACTCATTCTTTTGGAGGATGCTGAGGAACCAAGTTGATCATCTTTTACCCTTATCTTCGACTCGTAGCGATTGTGAACATCTGCCCACCCGATTGCCTAAAATACGAGCAAGCTCTCCTTCAATTTACGGGAGGCATTGGAACTCAACAGATTTGAGATCCTTGGTAAACTCTCGTGCTGCCCACTCATCCAGAATTGCTGGTAACAATATCCTTTCTTTATGGAACAGGATCATAAATTCAAGCAGCAACTCGGATTCTCTTTGCAAAATTCTGAATGTATCCGCCTTCCTGGCCTGGACCTTTCATGCTCGAGCATGAGCTTTCATGAACGTATCTCAAGCATTTAAGAATCGATTGAATTCTCAGGTAAGAGAGAATACTATGTCAGGGCACCCTTCATGAAAGTTTTGCCAAACCTTTCAACAAAACCGACTCGATCTCATGCTGAGCCAAGTCATTTTCTTTTACTGTTGTGGTGTAGGTCATGATGTGCTCCTATGAATCTGATGTCCAATCACACTTCAGAATATCTGACATCTTACACCTATTTGGGATCTGCTCTGGTGCCATTATTGGTTTAAACGGCAGCTGCCTAGGATCCGATCCATCCGATCATATAACTCCTTCGCTTTCTAGTCCATTCATTCATTAATTTCTCTCATGAATCTCACAAGCTCAATTTTGAAAGGATCATTCAAGTTGTTATTCTCAGATCCACTATCGGTCCCTCTGGCTTCGTTGAATTCTATTTTATACCTTATAGTGTTTATCTGTGCTTTGAGCTGTTAGATTTGCCGGAACAATGGGAGGAACCGAAGCCCTTCCATTAGGGTTATTGGAAGCATCCGATAATGCCTTCTTTAATTCCGTCATCACACGATCTTAAGGTGATCTATAATCATCTTTTGTTGGCCTCTCAAGGTTTTGACTATTTCGCCAACGTGCTCATCCTCTACATCATCAAGAGTCGGACCCTGCACATGCGGAGGATATTGTCCTCCAAGAATTAGGGTTACTTTGTCCCCTTCATTGCGGGTTTCGCTGAGAATCATCATGTTGGAACACATCTTTTCATTCATCGTGTGCTCGAACATTGTAAGCATTGTTGATATCATTAGCTACCATATCTTTACTAAGAAAAGGACATAGGTGTCTAAAGGGCCGGGTTGACCCAGAATCGGATCAGCCAGACCGGTTAAAACCGAAATCAGACCGACCCGGTTCATAAAGGGCCGAGTGGGTTGGGTTGGGGGGTTTATGGGGTTGTTTCGTTTACAATTTCTCAGTGGTTAACCGGACCTGATAAGCCAGCCAGTCTGGATGAACAGTACATGTTACCGATTAAATCGGCCCGGAACCGGCCCAGTATAACGGCTAGAATTTTTTTTTTTGGCAGGTGTAGGACCCATTTATCATTGGCAACGGTCAAAAATTGAACTGATCCGTTAGCCAACGGATCTATTGCCAAAACATATTATCTCTTTTAGATATGATGAAGATCAGATTCATACTGCTGCATTTATAAGTAGTATTATTTGTGAAGTTGTTGAATTTTATAATCTTAACCAAAAAGTAATGTGCATGTCTTTTGATAAGGCTTCTAACAACAATGCCTCAATTTCAATATTAAAAATGCATTTGAAACAACCTCTTAATGAAAAGTTTCATGTTAGGTGTACATGTCTTGTTTATAATTTAATTATTGAAAGTGGTCTTGATTTATTTTCAACAGAGATTAGTCATGTTAGAAGAGCAGTTGATGTCATTCAAGAAAATAATAGACAATCTGGAATAAAGGAATTTAAAAATAAGTGTGTCCAGTATAACCTTCAACCCCGATTCATGCCAAACGAAATTATTACTAGATGAAACTATACATATATATTTTTAAAAGTTTGCTACAAATATAGATTCCAAATAACTGAAGTTGCTAATGCGCATTGTACTGATCCAAGCTGTATGTTACCAACTGGTATTTGGGAGGTCATTAATGATGTTGTTAAATTTTTACATAAATTTTATACAGCTAATGTGGAGTTTTCCGGAGCTTATTACCCTACTATTACTATGGCTTTAGTACATAGAGCGGAGATTTATTTTCTATTCTTTGAATTTAAGAAGAAAGATAAATATAAGGATGTTGTGGAAAAAATGAAAGCCAAATTCAAAAAATATTTATTTCCAATTCCCCTGATTTACTTAATTCGTGTTGTTTTAAATTCTTCTATTAAGATGTCTGATTTTCACCAATTAATGAATGCTTTATATACTTATATGGAGATTGGAGAAACTAAAACCCCAAATTTATATGTTTCTATGAACAACCTAAATAATTATTTATAGCAATTATATAATTATTATGCAAATGTAATTGATGATGTTGCTCGTACTGTAGGCAATGCTAATCCTACTATGCAATGTAGCACTTCTCCTACTATGAATGATAAAGAAGACTTTGATGATAGTTTTAACAATTTTTCTACTTTTTCTTACACTCACACAAGTTGCAGGAACTTTAATGAACTTCAATTCTACTTGCAGAAGCAAAAGAAGCCTCACACAAAGGACTTTTCACCGTTGGGATTGTGGCATGAGAATGGAAAGCAATTTCCTGTTCTTTTCGGCCAATTTCAACTGTTGCATCGGAAAGTACATTTAGCCAAGCAAGACAACAACTTGGAGACACCCGTCACTCATTGAAAAGCAATGCTTTGGAAGTTTTAGTATGTTTCAGAGATTGGATTAGATCAGAAAGAAGAAATCAAGGACGTGAAGATGTTGATAGCCCAGAAGATGAGGAACATGGAGATATATTAACACATGATAACCCATCCGAATTTAACATTCCAGAAAAAGGTCACTCAGTTCATATTGATTATGAGGAACTTAGTAGAGCAATGCAAACTCTTTGAGTTTATTTGTTATTAAAAGTGTAAACATTTCAATTTGTAAGTTTGAAATTTGAATTATGAAATAAAAGTAGCACTTGCAATAAATGCATTTTTTTTCTCATCTTCCTTGTATCCTTTAAATTAAATTAATATAAAGTATTAATATAACTTACAATAGTTATACAATTTTCCAAAAAATGAAAAAACACTAAACCCGGCCCGGCCCCCTCAATCCGTAACACTTACGGTTCAATTTTTACCCGAATGAACCCGGACCCGTTAAACCCGTTAACACAAAGCCCGGAACCAAACTCGTACGGGTTCAAAAAACCAGGCCCGGCCCACCTGTTAAACACCCATAGGAAAGGGTCGAAAGTTGTTAGTAATAAACGAATATAATGGATCAAAAAAATTACGCAAATGTCTATGCCAAACTGTTTACCCATAAAACGGTACGATTGAATTTATAGCGTGATTTATAGACAAGTAAAATGATTTGACCCAGAAATAACAAGTAAAAGAGAACAAAAGTACGATTGCCAAATAAAATTAAAGAAGATAACAAACTTGACTCAGAACCTAGCCTTTCAGATGACGAGAGTGAATGCAATGTTCAGGTATTAAAATTGACCGTAATATGATAATAGATTATAGCATTTTATGTATAGAATATTTTGTGTCTAAAATGGATGTTAACCCTTTTGTTTTATAGCCATTGTTCATAACGGTTAGCTATAAATGTAGATATTCTCTATAATAGCTGCCTATTGAATGTCACCGAATGGTAATGCTTTGAATCCTTGCTACGCTGTTCAGTCTTTGGGGCTTTTTTAATAGTGATTGCGGTCTTGCCTCCTATGCTAGCTACTTGTTGACTCATATACCACTTGTCTTTAGTTTTACGTTTTATTTCGCCATTTGCCCAATTATCATTAACCAATTTTATCCCATACAACACGTACAATTCAAATATTAGGTTCGATAGACAGTTTGAATATCGGATGTGACATTTTCTAATTTTTTGAATCCTTTAATTAAAATTTATGGATTCCGCGTGCCATTCAAAGAAGGGGGCATGTAATCCAAACTTTGGAGAGATAGTGATTACAAGGATTAGAAGTTGGAAACATAATGGGAGACAGGATCACCTGAGACATAAACGCCCTAATTTATGTACATTATTATTGTTATTATTCCTAAAAGAGACAAAATAAAGGCAGGTTTCGATCAAAATCACATGAATGATTGTCTCCAACTTCACCAGGTGTCCGTCCAAACTAGTGAACTACAAGAATATACATAGAAAAAATAGTACTAAGATGAAAAGTGGTCATTATAAAAGGTATCAAACCAGAAAGCTTTAATAAATATATTTAGTACTTTTGTCTTCATCCTACCTCATACCGTTTCTTTATTATTCAATTGGCATTCCGTGTTCGATGCGTGTGATGAATTGTCGAATTAAATAATGTCCGTTCAATCAATAGTTTGTCATAAAAAGAATTTAATTAAAAGTATCGAATTTTCTAAGTTCAATATAGTTTGATAAGTTCCCCCATTATGTTACATACTTCTCTTGTCTGGGTGGCTCATATGCAGTTAAGGCTTAATACCAAAGTTTAATGTGAGGCTTAAGTATTTATAAAATCGTTATAGTATATATTTTTAGCTGAAATTTATTCTTCTAACTTTATAAGAAGGAATGTAAGTTCCGAAATATAACGAGTAAGATTGAAACGTTGAGAAAGAAGGAGTAAGAGGTGAAATTTTTAAATCAACTCAACTTGAAAACTATTCATTTATTATTTTTAAGTAAGTGAAATCTTTACTTTATTTACATGTCTAAGGTTTTCGTTCCTTTTTATATGAAAAGTACAAAAATATTACATATTTTTTTTTACAATACTTATATAGTATACTACTATATTATTCCTAAAAAAATATACTGTGAGAGCCGGCCTTGCTCTTGTCAAGTTATCCGTTCATGTGGATTATAAACAGTTAGTAACCCTGTACGGCTGCAATTGATTTCTAAATACCAAGTTGATTGGGTAAAATTAATTACACTGTTAGGAATAAGCTTGGATCCATTGCTATGAATATTACTCAAGGTCGAACATAAGGGGAAATGATTGAAGTTATATATTATAGGGAAAAGGGTCCAATAAACCTTTGTACTATGTGAAAATATTTAAATATACATCGCGTTATAATTTAAGTTTAAATATATTTCTACCGTGATACTATTGGTTTAAACATACCCATCTTCCGCTAAATTTGTCCAAGGTGGGACATCCAATCCTACATAACACTAACATTTGATGAGGTGGATGCGACGTGACATGCCACCTCAGTGCTTGCTCGCCTCAGTTGTCGGGTGTGGGCGCAGTCTTGGGTTATCTTGTAATACTCTTGTCCGGTACGTGGTTCCCCCTTGATGCTGAATATTCCCCATGGGATAGGGAACTTGACTACTTGGTACATGCTTGAGGGGACTGCTCGCATGGCATGTATCCATGGGCGCCATATGATGATGTTGTATGTCGTCTCCTCGTCTATCACGTGAAAAGTTGTTTGCAACGTGACCCCTCCTGTGAGGATGGGCAGGGTCACCTCTGCGGACGTACGTTCTACTGTATTGTTAAAACCGGTTAATGTTATGCATTGGGGTATTATCCTATCCTCGATTCCCATCTGTAAAAGGACTCTCGGGTGGATGATACAGGCGCCGCTTCCATCATCGATCATGACTCTCTTGACATCCGTATCAATAATACGTAAAGTAATAACTAAAACATCGTAATGAGGAAAACACATACTGTCGGCATCAGACTTATCGAAGGTGATACTTCCTTCGAAGTTGTCATACCGTTCGTGGGAGATAGTCCATTTCGACCTATGAGTGTTGGCAAATTTGACATGGTTGATTGCCGAGTCGTTGCCATCACCAACGATCATATTTATCGTCAACGTCGGGGAAGGTGGCTTTGGTGGTCCGCGGGTTTGTTCTCGCCCGTGTGCGAAGTTGATCTTTCCTTTGTTGCTAAGCAGCTCTTTCAGGTATCCTTGGTTTAACATTCTGACGACCTCTTTTCGCAGGCCTATGCAGTCTTCAGTCATGTGTCCCTGTTCTTGGTGGAATTCGCATAGGACGTTTGACTTCCTTGTGACGGGATCTGACTTCATCTTTTGAGGCCATTGCACCTTGGTGCCAAGTTTCTCCAGTGCGTACACTATTTCTGAAGGAGAGACGCAAAAATTATGTGATGATAATAAAGGGGTCGTACCTCTTTCATTTCGTAGCGGGGCGATGTGCCGTTGCAATGTGTCCATGTGTCGAGGAGGCGGATGGGAATATCTCGTGTATGGTAGATATCGTTCTCTGTTGGAACAAAGGGAATGTTCCCGACGTCCCTCGTGGCGTCGGTCTTTCCTTGTTTCCAATTGTATAGCTGTTAACCGTTGGGTTGGCCCGTTAAGATCGCCTTCGTCCGCTCGTACTTCGGCGCAGTAAGCGTTGTGGATTTCCTCTCACGTCGTAGGGGGATACTTCATGAGATGGTTCAACAGCTTCTTAGTTGCTCTGGAACCATCCCTGCTTAGTTCGTTCTGAAGGCAACGACCATCATCCCTTCCGACACGTTTGGCATGCTCATTCTTACCCTGTTGAATCTTGCGAGGAAGTCCCCGAGCCCTTCACCTGTGGTTTGCCTGACGACGAAGATGTCGTTTACCCTTGCCTCTACCTTTTTTACACCCGCATGGGCGGTGACGAACTTATCCGCCATTTCTTTGAATGGCTATATTGCCTTGGCAGGAAGTTGGGAGTACCATGTCAGGGCCCTTCCGGTTAATATTTCGTCGAACTTTTTCAGCAGCACTGATGATACCTGCTCTTTTGATAGGTCGTTACCTTTTATGGCGGTGACATAGTCAATTAGATAGTCCTCAGGATCAGTGGTCCCATCGTATACCCCTAAGTAAGGGGGCATCTTGAAAGTTTTTGGGACGGAGTAGGGGCAGCTTATTCGGAGTATAGTTGCTCTACGAACCTCCCCATGTCGCATTTTGGTAACAACTTAGGAGCTCTGGGAATTTTGTCAACTCTCTCCTGGTGTTCCTTCATCTGGTCGCGGAGAGCCTTCTTTTCGCTCTCTATTTCTTCCATCTTCCTTAGGATGGCGGTCATCGTGTCATCATGGGTCTGTGTTTTGATGGGATGGTTGTTTACTCGCGTCTCTTCTAGTTCGTCCGCGGCAGTGGTGACACTCATTGTTGGTATTGTTTTGATGTTACCTTGTGGTGGTTTTTCGACTAAGCCACTCAGGGTGCTTGTTAGCGACTCTTCCATCAATTTCCTGACCACCGAGGTGCCTATTTTGCAGCGGATGTGGAAGCTCCTTTGTCATGCAAGGTCATTGGATATTCGGAGGGGAAATGTGAGGTTTCTGCTTCTGGTGCGGTGCCGGGGGTTGTGCTGGTGACAGCGTCATCGCCGGCCTCATTGAGAGAGCCCAGGAGATTGGTTGTGACCCCCATTATTGCTTTGGATCTGGTGTTATTTTCGGCGATTTTTGGGTTTTCTCGTGTTATAGATGAGATGGTTGGCTGATCTTTAGGTGGATACTATGATTTTGATTCTCGAAATCTCCACAGATGGCACTAAATTGTTTGACTCAAAAGTTATCGATTACTTTATGATCTAGAAACAATCAAAAGATGTGGGAGGGATAAATCGTAATCAATATAATGAACCTAAATATGAGATAAGTGTGATTATAATATCGAGATACTTGCAAAAACGAAGAACTTTTAAAGATAATTACCTATCATAGTTCAGAGAGAATGATAGAGAGAGAATGAGAGAAATTGTATTATTAAATAATAACACATGGTCAGTTACAATAGGGAAGCCTCTCTTTATATAGAGGTGGGGCTTCCTTACAAAAATTATAATTCGTCGAGGGGTCGTTGACGCCATTTCAGAGGGGGCATTTAAATATGCACGGCGTCGCTTGTGCCCTTACGTCTATATTACACCCCTCGCTGTAAGAGACGTAGGGGAGGGGTCGTACCCTTATCATTTTGTGGACGTGGGGAGAGCTGCGCTCGACCCCCTACAATCAAGCCATATTTGGCCCATACACTCTTGTAAAACGAGTTGTAAAGGGAGAAGATGAAACACTGTATTTCAAATACGATAGAGCCTAGAGGAACTAGTATATTATACAAAGCGAAATCATATATATAAAGTATCCTATTGAATAAAGAAAAATATCTCCGATTCCATTTTATAACCCAAAAATGGAATCAAACACAATGTCAATAAAATATGACTAAAGGGACCCTTTTTAAAATGTTAATAAGATGAAAAAGTCATAATCATAATCACCAGAGTTTAAAGTTTCCTCTTCCATTAGTTTCCATTCACTTTCTGCGGAGGGGGAATATAATGTCATCTGGATTCTGCTAGTAGTGGGTAGATGAAGCCAAAAAAGAGTGTACGGCCATAGTACAACCAATATACTATGATCATGATGATAATACTGGAAATTATTTCTGCTTCCCTTTTTTAATTCGCATTCATCACGAAGAGTTCCATTACCGGCAGCATACTACAAAATAAATCAGGATTTCATAAATGAATGTAGTAAATAAATTTTATGTAATGTCTTCAACGTTAGAGATTTCATGTGAGTTGTTAGCACGTTCCAATATAATATAACAAAAATCTTGACTTCAAATTTCATTATTATTGTTATGAAATAATAAAAGAACAAGAACAATATTGCGGAGAAAGAGAGAAGAAATTTTTATTGATATGAGATGAATTACAATAGAATAGAACTCTTTTTTAATAGGGAGAGAGTGACTAGCCATCAAGTAATAAACCCTAGAATCTCTCTAAATATAGACATTCAACATAAATAAAATTCTATTTATAACACCCCTCTTGAATGTCGATTCAACAGATAATGTGCCTCATTAAAACCTTAACTAAAATAAAACCCAGTGAGAAAAAAATTCTAGAGAATGGAAAAGAGTACACATATCTAATAATATGCATTTTGGTTGCATCGTTAAAAACCTTGCAAGGAAAACCCAGTGGGACAAAACCTTGTAAGGAAAAAAAGAGTACAATGCGTATTAACTCCCCCTGACGCGAGAGCATCAATTCACATCTTTAAGCATTTGCATTCAAATCTTGTGCACCAGCTTCAAAAAATTGTTGGTAGAGATTTGATAAACAAATCAGCCAAATTAACTTGAATGAATATATTGCACCTTGAAATTATCATTTTTGATAGAGATGAATTGTCTTCATATGATCTTGTTGGAACCGTCAATTCAATATCTTCACATAGAGGTGAAAACTCTTGCTATCATATTATCGTGCATATAGTTATAGCAAGATACATTTGTGCACAAATTGCACCGAGGGAGTGGTACTTCAAGATCAAGAATTATATATGCTTCAAGCATTTTAAATCCTTCATGGATTGTCATATAAGTCATCTAAAAACGACTTTAGGTGTATATCAAGTTTCCATGTCATGCTAGACATATATGATATCTAAAACTGATTGCACATATCATTGACTTTATAATTTCGGGTGTTTGAACTGTAGGTCCAAAATAATATGTCTTTCATATGAAACCAATTCTACTTGAGTTGTTTCTCTTGACTTATTTCTTTAGACTTAAGATTCTCATATATATTTAGCGCTATCATAGATATTGTCGACAACCATTTTATATCGGTTCCAACCTCCTTATTTTTCATAAAGACATAACATAGAGATCTCTTCATTCATATATTCAGGTACCTGAATCTCTCATGAGATTTTATGAAGTGTTATGTCATGTGATCTTCTAGATCACTTGCCTCCTTTATTATGATCATTTTGATCATTTGCTCATCTTCTTTGTCGAGAAGTTTATTTGAAGCCGATTGTCTATACGTTTTAAACGTACCATAAACTTTGTCCTTCTAGGATTTAATAGGAACATTTGCAATGAGAATTTAGTTACTTTCTTTGGGTCAGCAAATGCGTCTGACATGCTTTGCAATATATTGCAAATGAATTATCTTTCTTATGAACCTCAAGTTCATATTAATCTTATGTGAGGATCTAGAAGTACAAATGATAATTCATTCCACGTAACTTTTTCTCAACTGTTTATCATATCTCCCCCTCATGTTAGAAAAACTAACTTGTTTTCTCAACTTTGAGAACCCATCGTTGTGTGTTATGGTGTTAATCAAAATATACACTGCACGTCAATAATAATAAGATAGATTTATTTGGTTCCTGACCCTGAACCACTATGAGGGAAGAAAATAATATACTTTTGTTTATAATGGATATCACACTAATATATATAACTTTGTTCTCATAAGCAATAGTTTAGCTATTAAGTGGAGGAACTCAATAAATTATTTTGCGATACCAACTGTGATATAAACCAACTTATCAAGAAGAACTATCTTGAATAAATTATCTGAAAATTATGCCCTATATTAAATTATGAGCAAGTTACCTCGCAAACACCAGGCTGCGAGTCAATAATAATTGCACATGTAGCCATCTCATATATGCATCTTATGTGGTATGCATGGCAGGTGAATGGGCCCATATTTACCTTTGATATTTTCAGCATTCACGGGATTCAATCCCAACTTTAGTTGGTATATAGTTAATGAGAACAAGTAACATAAGAGTATTCGTAAAGAACTTTCTAGTTCTTTAATAGTTACCCATATGAATTCTCTATTGTTTTTGCACATCACACTTAAAAGTGATATGGCTAAACCAATTATGCCAACTGAATAAATTATCAATATTGATAAACTTCATATTAACACCATGACGTGTGCAATTATCAATAAACTCCAAGTTTATTATGATATGAATTTTTATATCAATAAACATCCACTTTATTGTGGTATTCTTTTATTTGTGTAGTACAAACTGGAGAATAAAGCGGATGGCTTTTCACATCATATTTCTCCGCTACAAATTGTAGTAATAGAAGATATTAAATCTTTTCTGTATTTATAATCTCAGTATAATCAACCGCTTTTGCGTATACTTTGGAAACTGAATAAGTTTCTTTGAGACTTACTACAACACAATACCTTATTGGTAATCAATTGTGTTTCTCCAAAATAATAATAATTGGCTCTTTCAGAGCTCTCACTTAGTTTGGTACTACCACATATTCATCAACATCCATATGATGAATATCTCTTTTAAAGAGAAAGTTATACCATTATGGGTATGGTTAAAATTATATGCAAGATCTTTTCTTGCATTACGTTGTCTTATAATATTCACAATGCCAAAATATTTTTGCATACAATAGGTACGTGACCAATGACCATTTATGCCATAATAATGACATTATTTTCTTATATCATCTCAAACCTTCTTCTAGAGGTGAGTGTGGTATATTTCCTATGACTAGCACGTTCATATTCTTCCATGAATATGTATTCATAAATAAGATGTTGTCACATTCACATTATGAATGGACCATAATCTATATGTACTTTACAAAATCTTATGTCAAATTGATGACAAATATTACTTTCACATAGTGAATGATTATTTTGAGAATATTTATTGTTCTCATTACCACAATAATGATGATATATTTCGTCTATTGACACGTCCACATCCATTGATTATACATGGTAATAAATTTATCTTCTTTCAGACATATTACATATTGCTATCACATTCTCTTTAGGGAATGAGAATGGAGCAAATTCAATGGGACGAGTTTTCATTCTTTGCCCACAATCATACATGAATTTGATCATGACGAGGCATAGAAATTTTTACCACTTCAGGTGGTTATAAATTGTTACAAACCACTAGAGTTATAGTCAAACTTTGTTGTCTTTGCTTGTATATAAAATCAAATTATAGAATTTCAAAAATTTAAAAGAGAAAAATAAAGTAAAATACTTACCTTAAATCCAAAATTTAATAATGAATGAAGTTTATGGAATAATTGACAATTATTATGCTCAATCCCAAAGCTTTTTCTCAATTGGTTAGAGTTTCATGTTGATAACGTGTTATGAAACAATAAAAGAACAAGAACAATATTGCAGAGAAAGAAGGGGAGGGGGAATTCTTATTGATATGGGATGAATTACAATTTGAATAGATACCTCTATTTATAGGGAGATGGTGACTTAGCCACCAAGTAATAAACCTTAGAATCTCTATAAATTTAGACATTCACCATAAATAAAATTCTATTTATAATAATTATCCTTTTATCTATAATTTTCATATGTTTGCCGATAAAAATGAATCACGTTAATGCGCATTTTGGAGGACTTTTTTGCAGAAAATTATGTAAAAAAATACTTTCTCTAGTTGTTCAATGCCACGACCCAATTCCCAACCTTGATCGTGATGGCGCCTCTCGTGAAGACAAGGCCAACCAGAACAATGTAGTTACCTCTTTTAGCAATTTTTAAACCTTTAGCAATTCCACATCACGTGTAAACAGTGATAAAACATAGAAATAATAGTACCAACATACGATACCAATCCGACACAGCCCAAACTGGGGTGTCACAAGTGATGAGCTACTACAGAGTTTAAAATAAGTCTACAAATGCAAATCTGAAATAACTGTCTGAAGGAAAATCCAAAGATATGAAATAGGAGAGATAAGGGCTGCGGACGTCAACAACTATATCATCACTCCGTCTAGCCTCCTGATCCGGGAAGGATCAGTGCTTAGGGGTAGAATCCACAATGCTTGTATCTGTACATTTGGTTCAGGGAGTAATGTACGTACTTCAACCCAGTGAGTAACAACAATAAATAATAACTGAAGGTAAGAAAGCACATAACAGCACAAGGCAGTCCTATATAAGGCAATAAAATCAGTAAAACAGTAGGACATAACAAGATAAAAGTGAAATTCCCCTTTTAAAGTAAAATCAGTAAATCGGGTAAAATATCAAGTAACTAGTGAATAGAAATATGCCCCTCAGGCCTAGTATCAATCGCTCAAAACAGTATTAACCCCTCAGGATCAGTATCATATTACTCAGATCGGTATCAGCCCCTCAGGCTCAGTATCACATCACATGGGTATCCGGGAGGAGCCCCTTACGGCCCAAGCGCAATATCAAGCCACCTTGTGGTATATAAAACAAGGCCTGAAAGCCTTCCCACATCACACTAGAGGCCTGAAAGCCTCCTCACATATCACTTGAGGCCTGAAAGCCTCCTCACCTCACGCTCAAGGCCTGAAAGCCTCATTTAGTCCAGAAAATATCATAAGCCCATCGGGCCTCTATAAAATAATAGTTCTCAACCCAAACATCAGTGAAGTATCATTTAAAGTCTCAAAAATTCATTTAAAGCGGTTGAGTTTGCAAAACAGTATAATCGTTAGGTATGAGTTCAAATAACGTGTCAAAATAGTGAGGAAATAGTGATCACAATCCCTGACGGATACAAATAATTGGCTTTAAGCCCAAAACATGGCAATAAGCCCAAATCACGATGAAAACAAAACAACTTACTCAAATACACGGTAAAATATCAGTCGGGACGAACCAAGTCACAATCCCCAGTAGTAGGCAACCCCTTGCTCGCCATTAAGCGTGCATTTCACCTCAATACATCACTACGTTATGCAAATCCGGGGTTTCAAACCCCCAGAATATCACTTACTATCATTACTCACCTTAAGCCGGTCAAATTCTTAGCTTGCTATGACCTTGCCTCATGAATCAACCTCCTCGTGCGTGGAATCTGGTCAAAACCACAAGGAATACATTACAATAAGCTAATGGAACACAACCCAATTGAAAATACTCAAAAATTATAAAAAATCACAATGTTGGCAAAACCTGAGCACCGGGACCACTCCTAGAAAAATCAGAAAATACCGAATTCTTTATCTCGCCTATGCATATTAAATTTACCAAAATAAAAGTCCATTTGACCCTTCTAATTTCATTTTAAAACACCAAATATCCCAAGTCCTAGCTTTACCCTCTTTTGACGAATTTTAACCAATTTCCATGTTAAATCTACCATAAATTCATGTATGTAGGCCAAGGAACTTACCTCCAATCACACCTAGTCGAAATCCCACTTCAATTCCGTCTAAGAGCTCTCAAGCTTGCTTAAAAATTGTGGAAATAAACTAAGCTTCGCGGAACAAAAATGAGCATTAAAACCCTTCTGTTACCAGGGATTTTTGCATATGCGGTCCCACTACTGCATCTACGACTACCACTTCTAGGAGTTCCTGAAGATGATCCTTTAGGAGTTCCTGAAGCTGATCCTCTAGTAATGAAGAAACTAGACCAGAAGACGAGGGTTGACCCCTCTACTGAGATGAGCTAGTAGCTTCACGAGGACATTGCCCCAAATATGCCCAAACTCTCTGCAGTAATAACAACTCCCGGGTGCTAGAGAATGAGACTGTAGGGAACCCCACGCGCCAGAGTGAATGGTTGATAGACTCTGCCTAGAAGAACCCTGAATAGATGGAGCTCGAGATGAACCCCGTGCTAGAAGAGCGCTGGGAGATGGCTGACTTTGTTAAGAACCTTGACGATGCCCCATGATACTCGGAACGTGCCGACTGAGCGGGCCTAAAAGAGTGACCCCTACCCTACTGAAACTATCCCCTCCAAGGAGCTCCACCGAAACTTCCATAACCTCGAGGCCTCTTGGCCTCACTCTCCTCCCGATCCTGGCAGCAAACCAAATCAATATCTCGAGCTAAATCCACCGCCTCCTCAAATTAAGTGCCCAACACTCTCTCTCTAGTCATAAGAACACGAAAGTGATAGTCAAGGCCATCCACAAATCTCCTGATCCGCTCACACTCAGATGGGACCAGCCAAATTGCATGATGATCCAACTCCGAAACCTCATCTCATACTGAGGCACAATCATATCTCCCCGTCGCAGCCACTCAAACTGCCAATGTAGCTCCTCCCAACTGGATCGCGGTACATACTTCTCCAAGAAGAGAGTGGAGAACTCCTACAGAGACAAAGGTGATGCACCAACAGGCCTACGCCGCTCATACACCTCCCACCAAGTGAAGGCGGCTCTAATAAACTAAAAAGTAGCAAAATCCACACCACTTGACTCAAGAATCCCCGTTGTACGGAGCATCCGCTGACATCTATCGAGAAAACCTTAGGCATCCCGCCCTCAGCTCCACTGAATGTCGGAGGCTAGAGACTACCAAACCTCTTGAGGTGACGTTGCTTGTCCTCGGCCATAACCGAAACCCTGAACTCCTGAACTGGTACCACCGGCTGAGCTGGAGGTGCCTCTAGAGTCTGTAATCCTTGCATTACATGCTCATGTGTGCGAGCAGCGAGGGTCTGATTGCCTCCCTCGGCCTGTGAAGTTGTTGATTCTACTGTGGTGGCTGAAACCACCTGAGCCAGGCCCGTACAAACTCTCAATATCTCGGTCAATGTCTCCTGGAGAACCGGAATCACAATGGGTACAGTTGATGCCTAAATTGGTGTTGCTGGAGCTTAGTCCTGAGCTGGGGCAACTAAAGGATCCACATGTGTTGCCCCTACTTATGTGCCTCTACCACGACCGCGTCCATGGCCTCTAGTAGCCTCAATAGGTGGTACCGGTGGTCGTCTGGCACGTTCGGTAGCTCGTGTCCTCGCCATCCGTGAGAGAATAGAACAAAGAGAAGTTTAGTACTCAGGTACTCAGATCAACAAATTTGCACGACAAAATTCCAAGAATGTGAAGTTTTTCCTAAAAATATTCTGCAGCCTCCCGAGGATAAGTACAAACGTCTCCGTACCGATCCGCAAGACTCTACTAAACCAACTCATGACTTGTGAGACCTAGTAACCTAGGCTTTGATACCAACTTGTCACGACCCAATTCCCAACACTGGTCATGATGGCACCTCTCGTGAAGACAAGGCCAGCCAGAATAATGCAATTACCTCTTTTAGCAATTTGTAAACCTTTATCAATTACAGATCAAGTGTAAACAGTGATAAAACATAGAAATAATAGTACCAACATACGATACCAACCCGACATAGTCCAAACCGGGGTGTCACAAGTCATGAGCAACTATAGAGTAATATAAGTCTACAAATGCAAAGTCGGATATAACTGTCCGAAGGAAAATCCAAAGATATGAAATAGAAGAGATAAGGGTTGCGGACGTCAACAACTACCCCATTACTATGTCTAGCCTCCTGATCTGGGAAGAATTAGTGCTTAGGGATAGAATCCACAATGCCTATATCTGCGCACATGATGCAGTGAGCAATGTGAGTACTCCGACCCACTGAGTAACAACAATAAATAATAACTGAAAGTAAGAAAGCACATAATAGCACAAGGCAGTCCTATATCAGGCAGTAAAAGCAGTAAAACAGTATGACAAAATAGGATAAAAGTAATTAACTTTTTAAAGTAAAATAAGTAAATCAGGTAAAATATCAAGTAACTAGTGAATAGAATTCTGCCCCTCAGGCCCAGTATCAATCGCTCAAAAACAGTATCAACCCCTTGGGCTTAGTATCACATCACTCAGATCAGTATCAGCCCCTCGGGCTTAGTATCACATCTCATGGGTATCTGCGCTTATTGGGGGTGTACAGACTCTGAGAGGGGCCTCTTACGGTCCAAGCGCAATATCAAGACACCTCGTGGCATATACAAACAAGGCCCGATAGCCTTCTCGCATCACAGTCGAGGCCTAAAAGTTTCATCATATATCACTCGAGGCCTGAAAGCCTTCTCACCTTATGCTCAAGGCCTGAAAGCCTCACTCAGTACAGAACATATCATAAGCCATTCGGGCCTCAATAAAATAATAGATCTTAGCCCAAACATTTGTGAAGTATCATTTAAAGTCTCAAAAATTCATTTCAAGTGGTTGAGTTTGCAAAACAGTATAATCATTAGGACTGAGTTCAAATAACGTGTCAAAATACTAAGGAAATAGTGATCACAATCCCTGAATGATTCAAATAATTGGCTTTAAGCCCAAAACATGGCAATAAGCCCAAATCACGATGATAAACAAATCAACTTAGTCAAATACTCGGTAAAATATCATACGGGTGGAACAAGTCACAATCCCTAGTAGTAGACAACCTCGCGCTCACCATTAAACACACATTTCACCTCAATACACCACTACGTTGTGCAAATCTGGGGTTTCAAACCCTCATGATATCATTTACTATTATTACTCACCTCAAGCCAGCCAAAATCCTAGCTCGCTATGCCCTTTCATCGTGAATCAACCTCCTCGTGCGTAGAATCTGGTCAAAACTACAAGGAATACATTACAATAAGCTAAGGGAACATAACCCAATCGAAAAGACTTGAAAATTATCAAAAATCACGAAGTTGGTAGAACCCAAGCCTTGGGCCCACTCCTCGAAAAATTAGAAAATTTACATTACCGGATTTCTTATCTCCCCGCGAGTCTATACATATTA
The DNA here is from genome assembly GCA_032618575.1 of Nicotiana noctiflora. NCBI lineage: Eukaryota > Viridiplantae > Streptophyta > Magnoliopsida > Solanales > Solanaceae > Nicotiana > Nicotiana noctiflora. The sequence continues at coordinate 85,208 of JASVEL010001592.1, read as the reverse complement.
AATTTACAAAAATCAGAGTCCATTTAACCCTTCAAATTCCATATTAAATCACCAAATTCTCAAGCTCCAACTTTACCCTCTTTTGATGAATTTTAACCAATTTCCATGTTAAATCTACCATACTTTCATGTATTTAGGCCAAGGAACTTACCTCCAATCACACCTAGTCGAAATTCCCCCGTCAATTCCGTCCAAGAGCTCTCAAGCTTGCTTAAAAATGATGGAAATAAACTAAGCTTCACGGAACAAAAATGAGCACTAAAACACTTCTATTACGAGAGATTTCCGCATCTGCGGTCCCACCACCGCATTAGCGACTACCGCTTCTGTGGTTACTTCCACTTCTGTGGATCTTCATTAAAAATCCACGTTTTCTTCTACGGTCACCCATCTACATCTGCGGACACCGCATTTGTGGATCACCTCCCGCTTCTGCGGAAATGCCCAAACAACTCCATTTCGCTTCTGCGATACGCCAACCGCATCTGCGGTACCGCAGATGCAGTTCCAAGCCTGTACCTGCGGAAATAGTCTATTTTCTCAAAACCCGCACCTACGACCAATCACCCGCATCTGCGGAACCACATATGCGACCCTTATTCTACAGATGCTGAAACACCAGATACCAGAAAAACCAACAATTTCACCAAGTCCAAAATTATCTCGATGGCCATCTGAAATCACCCCGAGGCCCCCAGGACCTCAACCAAAAGTGCCAACCCATCCTAAAACATTATTCAAACTATCTCTAATCATAAAAACACCACAAATAACACCAGAACCATCAAATTATATTGGATTCAAGCCTAAGTTCTTCTAAAACTTCCGAATTACACATTTGATCAAAAACCCAACCAAAACACCTCTGAATGATTTAAAATTTTGCACACACACCCAAAATCACCTAACAGAGCTGCTTCAACTCTCAGAATTTCATTCCGACCCTTGGAGCAACATCTCACCTACCAACTGGAATTTGCCAAAATACTAACTTCGCAAATTCAAGCCTAATTCTACACCGGGCCATCAAAATCAATTCTTATCACGCTTCTAAGTGACAAATCAACCCTCGAAGATAACCAAATCACCGAAAATTATGTTCAATCCCTCTAACTCATAGGTCAACATCCTGTTGACCTTTCCAAAATAAGCCTTCCTTAAAGAGAATAAGTGTCTCATTTTCATCCAAAATCAATCCAAATCAACTCATTCACCCAAGATTCGTATAATAAGACATAAGGAAGTAGAAAATGAGGAAAACAGGGCGGTAACTCACGTGACGACGGGGCGGATCATCACATCCAAAATGTTAGAGAAAAGGTGATCACATATTTCCACAGAAATTTCTTTATCACTTTTTGGGTTTTCCCCGAGCTGACCTCAACTGTTAAAAATGACATGATTTTATCTTCAAAACTATAGCATTGTAAATTAAGAGGATTACAAGGACCGTTAATGGCCCAAGACCAAATGATCTGTCCAATCTATTCAATGTAAAAAACATTTTACATTCCTATACCACATAGGAAAATTTTTTACCCTCAATGTTTAAGGTTTGACTTAATTATACTTAATATACCAAATTACCATTTCTATACCATAACTAATTAATGGTATCACTAATGAGATATTTTAATTCTAAATTAAAGGGTTTCCGTTACCCGCTCAGTATCTCTACTCCTTCCTTACTCTCTTTCTCCGAATCCCTCAGCCCCATACGCACGTTCTTTTACCCATACCCAGTAAAAAGGTTATGGAGGATTTGAGCATGTTTAACCAATTTTTATTATTTTTATTGCTATAAATGATTAGATTACAGTAAGTTTATAAATAAAATAATTGTGGTTTGAGTGATAATGGATACTGGTAGTACAGGCGGACCGAAGATTTGAAGATAACGGGGGCACCATTATTTTTCGACATAGCTATACGTATCTCTAGCTTTAAAGTTTAGCGTACAACTCTCTTGAAGGTTATATGAAGTCTTTTGATTTAGGAATTTAATTAGAAATAGAAGGGGGCGGGGAATTTCGAGGGAAATAAAAGCAAAAGAAGTAATTAAAAAAAGTTATTTGTAGTTGTGATGTTCGGCCTTTTGTAGTTGTAGATATTTTATGGACAGAATAGTTTTATTGCGGTATTTTACTATTTGTAGTGTAATTGTAGTTAGTTTGTAGTTTATGTAGAACATTACAAGATTAATTGTAGTCTAAAATGTAGATATAATGTAGACATGATTGTGGATGTTATGTTGCATGTTTCCCCTGTAACTGTAAGTAAATTGTAGTTATTGTTATATTAGATACTTAAACTGTAGGTAATTTGTACATTCGTAAATTTGTTTAAATTGTAGAGTTGGTTTTATACTTAATTGTAGAGCTGGTTTTATACTTAATTGTAGAGTTTTTGTTTCTATTTTTGTAGTAAATAGTAGTTATAATGTAAGATTCATGTACCGCTTCACACCATCTATCATACTATATGTATGATCTGTTGAAGCCCCCACCTAGAATTACATAACAAACAACAATAAAAATATTTACAATCATAAAATAGTTTATCTACAATTTATCTATAACTTATCTACAATTATATCTACAAATTATCTACAATCTATAAATTAACTACAATTTGCCTATAAATTATCTACAATTTCACTGTGATGTTCCTCTATGACGAAAGAGGCTGGCATATCCCACATTGTAGTTTTTTTGTAGATATTATCGTAAAATCAGACTTCCATATTGAAATCCCGTACACTTATGAGTAACAGATATAATCCTATGTTTTTATTCTCCCTTTTTATCTCCATATATACACTAACTCCCATATTGTTCTTAATCTCTATCGGAGGACAATTCTCATTCACTATGTATTGATTTCTATAATTTTTTCTGAAGTATCAATCATTAATTGCTCTGCAATTGTAGAATCATAATACTGTGACTTGCAACATCATCGAGCATAATGCCATCAACTTGAAAATCTCTAAATCCGCCATAGCTATCCCAATTTACATTAAAATATAGCATGATTGAGATTTTGGACATGATTGCTTGTCGTTGCAGAGTTATTTTTTAATATTTTATCTCTTTTTTGATTTTTTGGATTCAGGAAAAAAAAGACGAATAACAGAGAATCGCATAATTGATTTTTACAATTTGACTTGAACTTTTTGATTAGGGATTAATGAAAAAAGCCGACAAACTGAGATTTGTAGAACTGATTTCTATAATTTGGAATTGAGCTTCTGATTTCGATGAACTGATAGTTTGATTTGTAGCGACGAACTGATATTTTGATTTCGACTAACAGAATTTGTTTATGAATTGAAGATGAGCGATTTTCGTGATATGATATGATCTTATTCACGCCAAATTTGTTCAGAATATTCTGATCCTAAAATTTAGCTTGCAAAAGTAGGAAGATAGAGCTGCTATTAATTAGCTTTTAATGATTGGTACAAAAACTGTAGAAATAATGTGGATGGGCGGGTAATTTCGGAATTATGTATATTTTTTGTTATAAGGTTTCATATATGGTATAGGTAACAAAAAATTCCTTTATTAAACTCAGTGCATCTTGACCCAATTCATCTTAACTTATTAAAAATCGTATTGATTTTTAGCTCTAATATTATCAATGAGTAACTTTGTCAAAATGTCTTAGAAATAATTCTTTTATGTTTGATACGTTGTATTAAAGTTTGGTGAGAGTTGTGCCGGTTTGGCTACGATCCAAAATTTAGCCCATTTTAACTCAGTTCATCTTAGCCCAAATAACTTTTGAGTAATCTGTTCATTCATATACTCAATCCATTTTGACCCATCCAAAATCGGTCGAACCCGCCGATTTAACAGCTCTGCGCCCCAATGAGGAAAGAAACAAGGCTGTCAATTGTCATCATTCAGAAGCAATAAACTGAATGAAAATGGACAATGTGTAGTGGTTCTAACATTAAAAGACCTAGGATATTAATTAGTAGGTTTACGCTTGGAGATGAAGTCCTTTTTGCAATTGGTTAGCCTGTCTTTCAAAGGGACGTCTAACTTCTTGTCCACCAATATAACTATTCTTCTTTTTTGACTCTTTTTTCCTCACTGGCTTCCAGATTTATTTTTCTGATCTACTACATATTTTCTTTTTCCCCAGACCCCACCTTGTAGAAATATACTGGATTGTTGTTGTTGTACATATTTTCTTTTTCTTCTTTTGTTATTCTTACGTATTTGACAAAAGATTCAAGTACGAGTTTATATTTAACGTATCATGAGTTCTGACGATATAAAATTAATTTTGAATGAAAACATTGAGCACTTTTTTTTTTAATCTTTTTGTAAAGAGTTGAAAGCTTGATACTCTTCATTACATCACATACGGTCAGCTTCTCAATTTAGGGAACCCATATCTGAGAATATGATATATATATATTTCCTCCGTTTTATATTAAATGAGGTACTTTTCTTTTTAGTCTGTTCCAAAATAAATGAACACTTTTAAATTTGAAAATAATTCAACTTTAAACTCTTCATTTTATCCATTTTGCCCTTAATGAGAAGCTTTTATAGCTACACAAATGGCATGGCCTTACAAACCTTTTACTGCTTAAACTTTTAAGATCACAACTTTCAAAAGTATTTTTCCTTTTTCTTAAACCCGTGGCGAGTCAAACGACTCAAAGTACAAATATATTAGTTGTGAACGTATCTAACTTTGCTTCCGTGTTGCTTCGTACGAATGGATTGAACAAAATCTGAAAAAATATTTCACCATCATTCGACCTTTCATTTCATTGATCTAGATCTCCAAATATTTTCAAAGGACTACTTAAAAACCCATTGGATATTTGATCAGCAAGATTAACAAAATATTAACACTCAACAAAATTGAACTTCCTTTGCCAACTACGTACGTGCTATATATGATCGTATTTCCTCCTGTTTGTCATAAAAATATAATGCTCTTAGTTGACTTAGACATGTTGTTGGTATGCTTCCTACGTCTATTGAAACTCTTGATGATGAACAAGAAATACTCCAATGTTGTTTTATAAGTGCGCAATTAATTGACTGAGAAGCTCCCGTCTTTTACAGCATGATGATTTATGAGCACTCATAGCCTTATTGCCCTTATTTTTCCTTATAGAATTAAAAACAATTAATCTTAGACTGAACTTTATATAAGTTTTGTTAGGGGTGTACATGGACCAGGTTGGTTCGGCTTTTATTAAAACCAAACCAAACCAACTATATCGGTTTGGATTGGTTCAATTTTGTCGGGTTTTTCGGATTTTCGGGTTTTTTTTTTGTTACATGAATATTATTTTAACCTTATTTAGTTAAATTATAGATAAACCTTTAACAAGTGAATATATGTTTAGTAAATATGGAAATAAATTGACAAACTTATGGTATATTAAAATACTCTAATGGAAGAACTTTTTTAGTAACACATGATAGTTATTTTCTTAGTCGTCTAATAATAATTTTTCATTAATTTACGGTTTGAAGGTCAATACATGAGAGGATACCAAATATTTCTACATTTTCTAAAGAAAATTCACTATAAAGTCATAAAAGTATAAATAAAATTTATATATTTATATGTCGGTTTGATTCGGGTTTTTTTTAATCAATACCAAACCAAGTCAAACCAAATCTAGTCGGGTTTTTTAATCGATTTGATTTGGTTTTTCGGTTTGGTGCGGTTTTTCGGATCGGTTTGAACAGCCCTGATTTTGTAATATGCTCGATCAAGAAAATAAAGGCATAAAACTGAAATTGAATTCCAAAAGTTATGTACAAGAAAGTACGAATTTCAGAGGTCAAAAACCATCCTGATCAACTAATTCATCAAACAAATCATATAATTAATTTACCCTTAATGATTTCCAAAAGATTTAATTTGCATTTAATTTTCACCATGAAGAGCAAGTACCAAAGTTTAGGATGGTGATGAGCATGTGATGCTCCACTTAAAGTCACTGTAGCTCATAAAAGTTAAAAGACGCGTATACTCACAACTTTTAATAAGGGAGTACTTGTTAAGAAAAATCAACATCACTTCTAATTAAGAGCCAATTTGGAATGGCTTAATTAAAAAAAAAAATAGTTTTTCAGCAAAAATAGTTTTTAAGCTAAAAAGCATTAAATTGGAATTGCCCAACTTATTATTTTTGACTTGTTTTAAACAGTTTTTAACTTATTTTAAGTACTTTTTGACTTTGTCAAACATTAAAAAAGCTAAAAAAATCTTAAAAGCTAATTTGATCGGCTTAAAAGCCAATCCAAACACCCTCTAAACTTCAAAAAGTAATTAGTTGATGAGTTAGATAATTGTCCAAATTCAAACAACAATCCATTCTCTCAATTAATCAATGCGGGGCACTTTAATATCCTATGCTATTACGTCTAAATAGTTGGAGCGTGAATAATATAATAGAGTCCAACATTTGTGTAATCAAGTATTAGTTTAAGTTATATACATTGATTGTGTAAAAAGAGTTGACACCATCCGACCACTTAAAGAATAGTTGCAGGTTATTCTATATTTATATTTAATAAGCATTGATTGATATAACATGAAATAAGTGATAAATAACCTAATATAATAAGTTTAATAACATTGATCGTGTAAATTATTTTTACTTTGCCATTCCATATAACTTAAATCAACCCAAGATATAAATGAGTTTGGTTGTGTACCAGAGTGATATTGTTCAAGATAATATAAGAGAAAATAGTACACTACCTCAATTAGCGCGGAACTTTAAACGGTATAGTTACTAAAAGAATTTAAATTTTATACACTTTCAATATTAGAAATTTTTATATTATCGAGTCGTCTTTATATGCTGTAGTAGGCAACTTGTTTTATTTTGAAGATCATGAATAGTACATTTAAATGAGGCTTAATTACTTGTATTTATCATTCGAATACATAATTTAAACTCTTACCAGAAATAGCAAAACATGTAAAAGGCCATGGAAATTTCGTTTGTCACACCTCTTTTGGCCAAACCAATGAGGGACGAGCGTGCAAAAAGGTAGTGCTGTATCCACAATATCTGAGCTTTTATAACTATTCTGATTAAGTCCTATATATAGACAATATTCCCTTCTTTGATTCCCCCTGTCCTTCTCTACATATACTCTCTTGTTTTTTGAGGAAATATTAAGGTATAAGCATTATGAGTTCTAACGTTGTACCTGTTCCAAATGGAGAAATTATTTCTCAACATGACCAAAAGAAGCAGAAACCTAAATTTTCCTTTATTGATATTGTTTCATCTCTCAAGGAAAGAAGAAGCAAGTGTGATATGAGGAAAATAATGCATAGTGTTAAAGTTGGGCTGGCTTTGGTATTGGTATCGCTTTTATATCTTTTGGATCCTCTATTCCAGAAAGTTGGACAAAATGCCATGTGGGCTATTATGACTGTTGTAGTTGTCTTCGAGTTTTACGCAGGTTTATCATTTTTAATCATTCATCCATTCATTGTTTTCTCTATCAATAAACATATATTTTCCCTATTAGTATAAATAATAAATTAATTTCAATGATGATGATGTATGTATCTGCTAGGTGCTACACTAAGCAAAGGCATAAACCGAGCGATTGGTACAGTATTGGGCGGAGGATTGGGATGTATGGCTGCAATTTTAGCTGACAAAAGTGGAGAAATTGGCGGAGCCTTAGTTGTTGGCATCTCTGTGATTGTCATTGGTAAATATTGTCCTCACAATAAATTAAAGTTACTAAAATGAAGCTAATAATAAGAGTTTTACTTCTAACTATATATTAACAGTGTAATTTAATCTACTAATTGTCCAATTTATTTTTAGATTACTATTTCACTTATTTCAGGCTACAACTTTCACTTAATTTGGACATTATATTATACTTAAATATCACGTCGCCTACAAAAAACTATACGTAACTATCCATACTAAAAGTTGAAAAATAAAACAGATAACCTGCTATATCATACAACAACAACAACAACAACCCAATATATTCCCACAAAGTGGGGTATGAAGAGGGTAATATGTAGACAGGCCTTACCTCTACCCGAGAGGGCAGAGAGGCTGTTTCCAATCGACCCTCGTGCAGTGAAGAGAAAGGCAAACAAAAACAAAACACAAACAGCATTAGTTACTCCAGCATATATCGCATAAATAATTATCTATATATCAGCATCATAGTGGAAAAAAAAAATCCTTACACTATCAGAATATATAACTTGTATCCTAATAATAAAGGTATATATATATTTATATATAACATTAATGGTAATATTGTAAACAGGTGCTGGTGCAACGTACTCAAGGATGATACCAAGCGTGAAGAAGAGATATGACTATGGAGTTATGATATTCATATTGACATTCAATTTGGTAGTAGTGTCTGGAGTAAGAGCTGACAAAATCATGAAATTGGCTGGAGAGAGACTTTCCACCATTGGTATGGGTTTTGCTGTCTGCATATTTACAAGTTTCATCTACCCCATCTGGGCTAGTGATCAACTTCATTCCTCCACTGCTTCTAACTTTGATAAACTTTCCTCTTCTATCCAAGGTAACTTTCCATATTTATTTCCTCCCAATAAATTATACGTATATCTTTTTATCGTAAATGAACAACAACAACAATAACACAGTATAATCCTACTTACTGGGGTTTGGGGAGAATAGTGTATACGAAAACTTTACCCCTACCCTAGGGTAGAGAGACTGTTTCCAAATAGACCATCGGCATCCTTCCCTCCAAGAATTTCCCACCTTACTCTTGGGGAGACTCAAACTCACAACTTCTTGGTTGAAAGTGAGGGTTGTTTACCATAGCAACCCCGCTTGTCGTTTTAACGTAAATAAACATGAACAATTAATTCATTGCCATCTTAATTTTAGGCTTCGTAATAGTCTTGAAATAATGGATTCACTACTTACAGATTTATCTTACTATTAACATGTGATACCACGTTTTAATACTGTGTATAAAATTAAACTTAAACTTGAACTAATATAACTTTAGAAAAATATCTTACCTATTGATGGTGATTCTTAACGTGTTTCTCGTTAATTTTCAGGGTGCTTAGAGGAATATTTTAAGATAGCCGATGATAAAGAAAAACAACCAACAATTGACGACAGTGGATGCAAATCAGTGCTGCATTCCAAGTCTAGTGATGAGTCACTGGTATAATATACTTAACAATATTCTTAGTAGGAAATCCATAATGTTTGGATATAAATATATTTTATTAAAATAATAATAATATGAGAACTATTTCAGTCAAATTTTGCGAAGTGGGAACCTTGGCATGGGAAATTTGGATTCTTTTATCCATGGGAGAAGTATTTGCAAATTGGAGAGGTTCTAAGGGAACTTGCGGCATCCGTTCTCTCATTCAAAGGATGTGTTCAATCAGTCAGACAGGTATAAATACTGAAATATACTTAATTTCATTTTCCTTTCAAAATATTAAGAACTTGCTTAAGAAATAATCAATGATTATTTCTTAAAGAAGCTGTGGAACTGATCTACATTATCTGTCTTTTAAATTTTTTGCACAAATGACATTCAAGACCCTTAATTATAAGAATTTTTATATATAGTACCTGTAAAAACCACCAAACGTCCGCTTAATTAACCCTTTATTAATTAAAGTAGTATATACGGCAGTGTTCTAAAAAAAATAGAATAAGCACTTTTATTTTTTCTATATATTGAACAAATTCAGGTTGCCAACAAATAATATATATAGACCGGAAGTAGTAATGCGGATTAACGAGGGCATGACCCTTGATAGGAAAATTTGGAGGTCAAGTATTAGAGTGGTAGGATAAGGGCTTTTGGAATTTTTCGCTCTTCTCGATCGGGGATGGGCAGGGTTGGGTGGGCGTTGCTATTGCATGCTGTTTTATTTACGGTTTATGGTCATATAATTATGTATGTGCCATTTGTTTTTGTTTTTGTTTATCTTTTTCGTTTGTTTGTCATGTTATTTATGGTTTATGCTTACATAATTATTTATGGGATTTATGCTAGAGTTACTAATGCTTTTTTCTTTCTTTTCTTTTTCTTGTCCCGGGCCGAGGGATTGGAAACAGTCTTTCTGCCTTTTTGGGCGGGGACAAGGCTTACGTACTTATTACCCTTCCCAGAGCCCACTTTGTGAGACTATATTTGGTAGTTGTTGTTGTTGTAGACAGGAAGCAAAGCAATACTTTCTTGTTTAGATTTTCAATTTATTCGTCCGAAAATTGACTCAAAATTTCATGTTACTTTCTATTTGGTACTGATGAGCAGCCATCTCCAACAGAAAGAGACAGGATAAAGGAGGCATGTGAAAGAATAGGATTGTCAATTGCATGGATATTGAAGGAGGTTGGAGAGAGCATAAGGGACATGAAAATATGTCGTACTAAAGTTTTGATAAGTCCGAGAACAGAATGCATGATACAGGAGCTAAGTCTGCTTGTAAAAACTGTGGAGAATTCGACTGAAAATCTTGGGTTGGCAAGCTTTATATTTCATTTGTTAGAGTTGGTGGAGAAGGTAGAAATGGTGGCTGTAAAAGTGGAAGAACTTGGTGAAATTGCTCGGTTTCACAACAAAAAAGTTGATGTCTGACTTTAATATCTACTCAGCTGTAAATTACTGGAATAATAGAAATATGGGTAGTACCTCAGTACGATAAAGAGACAAGCGCGACTCCATTAGTTGGGAAGATTATGATCCAGCCGAGTTAACATTTTGAGTTTATGGGTTCGGACAACTTACTGGCCATTCTAAATAAATTATTTATGTATATTAAATTAAATTTTTAGCACAAATATAAAAATTAGTTCAAAGTTACTGAATCTTGCCCACGTGACATATATCATATACTCTTAGGATATCATAGAATTCTACTTCCTTTCTTTCGGAAAAACACTCCGTCATCCTCTATAATACCAATTTGGTATATCATACTAACAGGGTATCAAAGAAGACGGGTAAAAGAAACTCATTACTCTTCTGTGATACCTGCGTAGTATATATTACGTACTATTAGGGTTGTTTAACCAAAATATGGAATTTCGATTAAAACTATAAAATAAGAGAGAAATTGGGTTATGATAAACAAGAGACCAAAGAATATAATAGGCTTTCAATAATTAGAATGAACAGTAAAGAAAATTATATTTCAGTATGCTTTCAATAGTTGATCGTGTATAAAAATGGTATAACTTCCTCCTTTTATAGCTTACCCTAGGTAGAAGAATGAAACCTAGGCTTTAATGACATAATTATGGGTAATAAATGACATTGAATAAGTCATTACACAATCATTCCTATTAAATGTCAATTCTTCAACGTATCAGGTATTTAATGATTGAATTTGGACTTCTTCCAGTCTTCAGATCCATGTTTTAAACGCTTTTTGATCTGTTGCCGTTGAATGTCTTGAATTGATACGGAACTCGTATCTACTTGCTTTTTGTATGTCTTTAGAATTACATCCCACTCTGTTCTAAACAGGTACGGGACTCGTAGTTGAATTACGTCCCGTGTCTAATTTGTCTTCTCGCATCTTTTTATTTAATTATTATCTCTCAACCTTTTGACCATTCCACGTGTCTTGCCACATCATAAAAAACTTTTTCCCAATACAAGGGTATAATTGAGGGATGGTTAATTCCGGAAGAAGTATATACTCTTGAATTAATTCTTGTATACCAATATGGTATACAGTATAACATTTTAGTATATAATAAATTTCGTCTTTTTCCCCGGACCCCACCATGTACGGTTATACTGGGTAGCTGTTGTTGTAATAAATTTCGTCTTTTTGCTAGTTAAACTCAATTTTGACATAATTTGAAAATCAGTATAACCACCATAATCTACACATTAAATAATAACATCCAATGAATTTCAATTGCAAAACACTCCAAGCACACACAAAAATTAGATAAAATTTTCAACTTATACATATGAAATTTTAATTTTTTTTTTTCATATTTGGTATTGTATCGACTACTTTGAAGTGTTTCTACTAAATCCATGTAAGCACAAACTTTTAATTAACATGAGGAAGATTCCATTGTTGAGCGGAAAAAATAATTATTTCCCTTTACATAATGTTAAAATTTTAAAATTAGCCAGCAATTAATAAAGATTGGAGTTAATTTCCAAAAGCACCCAAATTAAGCTTATATAACTCAAGTCAATAATTTCTAAAGGTCGTGTGTTAATTATTTCTGAGCTTTACCTTTAATATGCCTTTCAAGAAGTAATTTTATGTAACAAATAAGAAAAATGGCAAATTATTCAAGAGAGAGGTATAAAGCCGTTTAATGAATAAGAAAAAAACAAAAAATAATTGAAATCATGGATTGGTTGTATTTATAAAAATAAAGTAGGACAATAGTGAGCAATAATATCGAAATGATCGAATAAAATTTTGGGATATTGGAAAAAGCATATTTTTGGTTTATTGAGAAGGGATTAGTCAGTGAAAATTTGGTCTGAATTAGGTTGAAGAATTAAATATGGTCAAGAAAAATTAGATAAGGAACTTTGGCGAGAAAAGAGAAGAGTGGGGTTCTAAAAAGAGAAGGTGAAAAATAACTTTAGGAAAGAACAATATGGGCTACGTGAATAAGTGGGTAGGCCGTGTAATTATTTATGATAAAATGTGTACAAATTGAAACAAAGTTTATAATGGGTAGGTACGGGTAATAATTTGGGGTGAACATGTATCTAATGTAGATTTCCCTAAAATCATTGCAATTGGGCTCCCACGTGTTTTTATAGAGAAATATATATTTTTAGTCACATTTAAAATAATATCCAATAAAATATATTTTACGTACATATACTATTTAGCTAACGAATGCAAATTGTTTTTGGTCGATTTTGTATTTCAGAATCACCTGATCCAAACTTATGCAAAATGAGCTATGTTTTTCGGTCCTTACTCGAATTATTCCATGTATACAATTGAAAGTTAGGTCACTTTCTCTAATTCTCTTCTTCAACTCAGCAGCCTCATGATTTTATGTCGCCAAACTCGATTTATTGTTGAGTTTGGAGCTCAAATCGTGCTTAGAGCCTTACTTTGTAAGCTTTGAGTAGTAAAAATCATGTTAAGAAGGTAACTCACCAACTCAAGAAGTGGGTTTGAATTTTGAAACTAGTTTTTTTTTTTTTAAAGAAAAAAGAAAATTGGAGCATGTTGTTTAGAATTGTTGAAAATAGTCTAAGGAAGTTGTTTATGAAATTTGAAATCTTTTGTAGAGATTTGGTCAGATTTTGAACAAGAACTACAATTTAAAATCACAAAAGAATTCGTCTCGACTTGTTATACGTTTTTATATATTGTTATACAGTTTTATATATACGCATGAAAATCTCCTGACAGTGAAACATAATTCGGAGTATACAGTATCTGACAGAACAAACCTTTCCGGCAAGTTTTAATTATCAATAATTTGCAAGAAAATTTGTTTCACAGGGCAAAAATATAGAAATGGGAAAAAGATGTTATTCAAATCTATCTTTGTTAAGATTAATTATGAATTAGCTCTTGGTTGTTCAATTATATATAATAGAGTCACTTTCTCCTTAATTCAATTGAGAAATTCTGAAAAATTCTCTCTTCTCTTTCTCTTCTTTTACTATAGCCTTTCATGGCGTGAAGGTCACTACTCTCTCACTATTGAAGTTCACCATCGAAGCTCAGTAAAGCTTCAAATTACTGTTTTATTGATCAATTCTAATTGGTATCAGAGCGAGGAGCATCAATCTTGGACTCGTCTCACAGAATCTGCCAGTTCTACTTCCGCCAGTGATGGTTCGAACTAGATCCAACACATGCATACGCATTCCTCCATTGTTTTTGAGTTGTCGTCATGAGGATAGGTTACAATTTCCTTATGAATCTGTAGTTGTTTAAGAACTATTGCTAAATTCATAATCACCATTTTTCTAGCCCTTAATTACTTAGAAATTCTGTATTGTACGAAATGTATACTGGCGAAGATGATAATCAATCAACATTGACCATGACTGAGGCTCCTAATCAGTCAAGTGTTGATATCAGTAGCCTTTTATATGTGCATCCATCTGATAATCCTGGAGCAGCTTTGGTTCCTATTCCATTTGATGGATTTGGATAAGAGGTGTGATACAAGCATTATCTATGATGAATAAGCTGGGATTTATCAACGGAGAGTGCAAGAGGCCAGATCCAGATTCATTCAAATTCCTCCTATGGGAAAGGTGTGATAATATGGTCACTACATGGATCCTAAACTCCTTGGCCAAGGAAATTGCAGACAGTATTGAATATGTAGCATATGCATTCGAATTGTGAAGAGAACTTGAGGATCAACGATCTCTCTCAAGGTTCCCTTGATGGCACCAGCTATTACACAAAAATGAAAAATATATGGGAGGAACTGAATACCTTGATTGTCAAATGTTGGCCCAAGAACAAGTGAAGTTTTGAAGAATGACAAATGAACTGAGTCATGGACCAGGTCCATCTTGTGAAGCACAGTCATGATCAACCTACACATGTGAGACACATGTAAAGGAGATAAGTTCTACTGATCAAGCAACAATATCTCTTGATCTGATCGAAAAGGTTGTATATTGGATAAGGGGATAAAGTCTCCTTATATGAAGAGAACACAATCCAGATAAAGATAGTGTTGAAGTTTGAGATCTTCAAGGACTCAATTACGATAGAAGATCAGCAATTGAGTCTCAATCAAACTCTGATTACTAACCTATTAATATATAGTGATTTTTCTTGTTTACAGGTATTGCACAAACGCAAAAGTTAAACTAAATTGAGAGCAAAAGAGTAAGGCGATCTTGCAAGCAATTTATGTGAGAATTGAGTGTGCACTCCTGAAGCTACTTGAACGAGATAGAAGAACCAATTCCATTGTGTCTTTCTTTTTCTAGTTCAATTGTAGTAGGTGGTTTAAAGTTGTACCTTTCAGTTTTCATAGAAGCAAATGTATTAGGTACTTAGAGTGTTCAAGTTATATGCTAACTTGAAGTTGTCCCAACAGTTGAGGCTGTGTGCTACAACGGAATTAGAGTTAATCCTTAGGTTTACAAAGAGATTTTTGGCTCGGTGATATTAGTGGAAGTTTAGTAAAATCTTACTGAGTAGTAAGTCGTGGTTTTTCGCCTTTAGAGCCAGATTTTTTCCACGTCAAAATCTCTATGTTCTTTGTTTTATGTACTTATTATTCCGCAAACAGTAGTAGTAGTACACCTAGAAGAACCAGATTTTTCTAGAGCGAAAATTAGGTACCACACAAATTACCCCCCCCTCCTCTTGTATGGTATTGACGTTAAGAACATCAATTGGTAACAGAGCAGGTTATCCTTGAAGAGGCTAACACCTTAGTAATGCTTGAAGACGTTAAGAACATCAATTGGTATCAGAGCAGTTGGGATTTAGTAATGCGGCCACCTGGAAAGCAGGCAATTGGTTGTAAATTGGTGTACAAGGTGAAACACAAAGAAGATGATAGCATTAAGAGGTTCAAAGCCAGATTGGTTGTCAAATGCTATACTCAGCAGGCAGGAATAGATTATACAGAAACCTTCTCATCAGTTGTAAAGATGACGACAGTTAGGGCTTTAATAGCTACAGCAGTTAAAAAAGGATGACCTATCTCACAATTGGATGTGAATAATTCTTTCCTCCATGGGGATTGATAATATGCTAAATCGTATAGTTTGGTTTACGTACAGACTCTAACTTAAGGATGCTTTACTGTTTTAAGTGTGTAAATAATGCAAAAATTGGCTCTAATGGGGACTTTTGTGTTTCACATGAGTGCAATACCCAAATGAAGACTTATGATGGTGATCCCGGCTAAAATTGGAACTATTGGCCGAATTAAGGGAATGAAGTTCATGATGGCAGAGGAAACCTCACTAGCGCGGTCTTAGTGCACCTGCGATATCCCAGTCATCAAAAGCGGAATATAACCTCACTAGCGTGGCCTTAGTGCGCCCGCGCTAGTCCAGACACGGGAAAAGTTATTTGAAAGGGCAAATTTGGAAGTTCAAAGCAAAAAAAACACAAACTATAAATGGTTTAATGCGTCCAAGAGAAGGAGAATAAGTTTTTTTGGATGTTTGAGAACAAGACAAGAGAAGCAAGGAGGCAACTTAGGCAACAATTCTTATCTCCATATTTTGTTCTTTTATCAATGACTATGAATTCTTTTGTAGTTTTCATAATTGTTATGAGTAGTTAACTATTTTAATCTAAGGTTTTGGGTGAAACCCGTTGGGGATGAACTGGTTGTTATATTAATATAGTTTTGAGTTGGTTGTTGATCCCTATTTGTTCAACTACATTTCGATTTTGGTTAATTGAAAGGATCCTCAACTAGCCGTTCCTATTTATTATGTATCTGCTTGAGAGAGAGTGAATATTTAGGTAATTGTTTGAACAACATCACTCCCAAAGTATAGTCGAAAGTCATAACCGAGGGTTTTGAGGTTGAATTAGAGATAACGATACCTCATATGCGATCTAAGTGAACTGTAATGTGAATCTAGCTAGCGTATCTTGAGAAAATGCGTCTAGTAAATTATCATAATTTCTTGAGAGAGATTTGTGATAGCTGGAGGGTTCATGATTGATAGAGGCAACTAAGTCAAAGCTATAAGAAACATACAACAAAGGAAATCAATAACGGGAAAAACCATTACCTTAGACCTTTATTCCAATTGTTTACAATTGTGTGTTAGTTAATCTTCGTTTATTGATTCTGTTAGTTGTAATAGTAACCAAAACACCACTTGTTATTCACAAAGTTTGAGGAGGTTGACTAATAAGAACTTAGTACTTTAAAGACTTCTCTTGATATGTTAATTCCCTGTGGGATTCGACTCGAGGCATAATACCCCGGATTATATTTACAATGCCCGCTTAGTCTTTTAATGGATACAGTTGAGCGTGATCAGGGATCTCAATGAAGAGGTGTATATGTAAGTACCACCTAGATAAGTTGTGGAAAAATCAGGTTTAATTTGCGAGCTAAACAAATCTCTCTATGGTCTGAAATAAGCAAGTAGACAATGGTAGGCAAAACTGACTGAGGCATTGTGCTCAAGGGGCTACACAAATTCCATGTATGACTACTCATTCTTCTACAAAAGAAATGAAAATTCATCAGTATATGTTGCAGTGTATGTGGATGATGTGCTATTGACGGGGACCGATGAGCAAGAGATTGCACAGCTCAAAGCATTCCTATGTGAATAGTTCAAGATCAAATACTTAGTACATCTTCATTATTTCCTGATATTGGAGATTATGTATAAGGAAGATGGGGTCATTATATCACAAAGAAAGTTTGTGTAAGATTTGTTGAAGGAGTACCATTGCCTGGAACACAAGGCTCTTCACCTTTAGATCCCACTATGAAGTGTAAGGCCAAAGAAAGGGCAATACTGCAGGATCCCACTTCCTACAGAAAATTAGTAGGCAAGTTAAACTTCTTAACCAATACTATATTAGACATAACATACAGTGTTCAACATTTAAGCCAATTCATGCAGGAGCTGGGAGAACCCCACCTAAAAGCAACATTTCACTTGCTAAGATAACTAAAAATGATCCTACCTTGGAAATTTTCATGTCAAAAGATGGGAAACACGCAGCTAAGGCATATTGTGACTCTAATTGGGCAGCCTGCCCATATTGTAGGTAGTCCATCACAGACTATCTGGTTCTACTAGGTAACATTCCTATTAGTTGGAAGTCCAAGAAAAAATAGGCTATATCACTCTCTTCTGCAGAAGTAGAATACAGAGCTTTGAGGAAAGTTGCGAGAGAACTGGTATGGCTAAGTAGATTGTTTGAAGAACTGACTATTCCATTTTTCTTGCCCATTCAGTCTTCTGTGATAGCCAATATGCTTTGCACATTGTTAAGAACCCAGTATTCCACGAGAGGGCCAAGCACATAGATATATACTGTCACTTTGTGCGTGATCAACTACAAACAAGCTTAATTTCTTTCCTTCATATCAAAACAGACAACCAGCTCGCATATATCTTAGCTAAAGCCTTGACTGGGATCAAACACAGTGCTACGTTGGGCAAGTTGGTTGTGTTCACCACACCTCCAACATGAGAGAGGTGTTAATATTAATTATGTATATAGATCAATTAGTTAGGAGTTAGTGAAGTCTAGTTAGTTAGAGTTGACAACTGTACCAATCAGCTTAGTAGTTAGAAAGTTAGTTAGCCGACTTAGTTAGTGAATTAGCTCTTGGTTGTGGAATTTCCACTCAATTTTCTCCTTAATTCAATTGAGAAATTATGGAAAGTTCTCTCTTCTCTTTCTCTTCTTGTACTGGGGCCTTTCATGGCGTGAAGGACACAACTCTCTCACCGTCGAAGCTTAGTAAAGCTTCGAATTATTATTTTATTGATCAATTCTAATAATCATCTTGTCTTTTATTAATCTTTTACAGTTATAAGATTAGGATGCTACAATCAAACGTTTAATTTTTATTTACCGACAATATAAAAGATTTCTTATAGAATTAAACTGTTCGGACCAAAAATAGTCAGGTGTCATGCGGAAGCTAGTAAAATAATATTTTAGCGATGATAAATCAGACAACAAAAGAGAAATATACTAAAAGAGACACAAACATTTAACGTGGTTCGATCAATTTGTCCTACATCCACGGGTGGAGATGAGAGTACAAAATATCGAGAGAACAACCTCACGAAGAGGCAAACACAAGTGATGCGCTAACACTTGTCCTGTAAAGTTCTACTCCTAAACAAGACTCTCAAAAAACCCCATATGACTAAAGATCCTCAATTTATATAAGTCCAAACATTTTCCTATAAGAAAAGAGACTAGCCAAATATGAGAGATTTATAATTTCCTTTTACAAAAAGGAAAATGGTGAACATATTGCCCTTTCCTTCTACATATAGGAAAAACAAATATGGTAAAATTAGGACAAACACATGCTATAAACTACTTTAAAACAAAATATAGGCTACTATTTACAATAGACAAGATGAAGAACTCAAAACAAAACGAAGATAAATAACTTGATGAAATTAACTAATCAGTTTACACTGGATATGTAAAAACTGTTAATACGGTCATTGAATATAGATGAATATATACATGCTAATCACGCAATGTTACAAAGCACATATTGTCTGCCAGATGTACGAATCTCAACCACCAAAGACCAAACAAAAGCTTAAGACAATTGCTAAGGACCAAAGCTTCACTAAACCAAAACTGAAACAAACAAAATGACAACAAAGGCAAGAAAGCTACATCTTGTCCTGCCCCCAGACAGGCGGAGGACACAATTATCATCTCATCTTCTTAAATACATAGAAAAACAGAAACGTTTGCAGAAGAAAAGGGTTGAAGCTGTTTTCTCCAAAGATAATAAAAGTGATGACAAACTTAATACTAGTTGTGGCAATTCTCATTCTGGGACTGAATTTTGAAGTAGTAAAAGGCATTCCCAACACCAACTTGACAAAGGTCCAGTGCAACAGCGGACAATATTTCAAAGATGATCCTTTTGCCATAAGTCTAGCTTATGTTGTTGCAGAACTAGTGAGCACCACACCGTCGCGCCACGGATATGACTACCACAACATTTCTCCCTACCCAAACGCTTTTGCATATGGACATGCTGCTTGCAACAACACTACTACTCTAACCAAACAAGATTGTAAAACTTGTTTGGCTTCAGCTAAAGATAATTTGCTTACTAGTTGTGATGCAAGAATTGGAGGTCGTATTTTGCTTGTTGATTGTACAATGAGGTATGAACAATACCCTTTTAACGATTAACCTCCGAATTAAGCTGTCTTGAAAATCTGGGATTAAACATGTATTCTTGTCTACCTTGGTGCTACATAACAACATTTTCATGTGCCTTTTGCCATTTCCCTTATATATATGGAGGATTCGGATTCTTGTCCTTAATGAGTAATTATTTGATTGCTTTAACAATTTTTATCTATTTTTACTGATTTACAACTAAAAGAATTATTACTTTGAATTCTTTGTAAATAACTTAGGATCTAATACCATGATAAAATAGATCCTCAATTTTGGTAGGACGTATTTCATATCACCTGATCTTAATTCTCATGTGTAGATGTAACTAATATATCTCCTTCGTAAAAGGTTTCAAATAAAGATTATTTGAAGAGTCAACTTGAACGAAGATGATTTCGCCAAATTTGAGGTCATCAGATGTAGCATTAGTTAGCACAGCTGGGAACAGTTTATTAGCTCAGATCTTTCTTACTGAGAAAAGAATATACACTTTTTTTTTTCTTTCTATGGTGGAGATAGTCGCATGTAATGACAGATCACGGCCATATTATTAAAAGCTTGTGGTAAGAATGAGTTTTGTTCTAGTGCTCGTATAAAATATAGAAGGAGGTGCGAAAGATGTTGACTTCATAAATAATAAACTTTAAAATATACTTATACAATTATCATTGTAATTTGAACAAGAATTTTACAACAATGAACCAAATGGCTGGCATCAGCGCCACATTTTCCTCATCCAACATATAACCCGACCCCAACTTGCTTGAGATAGAGGCATATTTCTATGAACTATCAAAAGGATCACTGTTTTCCAGTGTTGTCAAAATGGATAATGTCTCTTTATCTATACAGTTCACAATGCTCTTTACACTATACAATATTGCAAACTAAATACCTAAATTTCACTCCTGATCGACTAAGGATTCAGGAAAAAATCAAATGTACACACAAACTGCATTTGGAACCGAGGAGGTATCTCATCCGCTCAAGTGAGGATGCCCTTTTCTTCGTAATCTTGAATCGATTCACGACGAAGGCCACAGTCATTTGACCTAATAGTATTGGCATAGTGATTGCTCCAGCTCAAGTTCCCTTTCCAACGTTACATGCCTGATAATTACGAGCTGTAACAAGGTGAACTGCTTGAGAGATGACCTATCTGCTGTCATCCCGGGAGCTGAGAAGAAGTGTATTCGGAGATTTGTTCCCGAGATAACTCCTGTTTAAGGAGGACTGCATAGAGAAGCTCGTTCCACGAATCAGGGACACCGGGGAGACACCAGTGGCTGCAGTCTTGCTTGTGAAGAGGAACTGGTCCTACATTAGGGCCTAAATAATATAAAGACAAGTGACCATCTCTTCTCAGAGATGTCATCCCCGTTACATTCAATAAACCCATAGTCCAAGCCTTTAATTTGTTAGCAAACTGCGATAGCACATTTAGGACAGTCTTATATTCAAATGAGTTATTCACTGACTCTTCCGATGATCCTAAGTCAGGTAGTGTCTCCAAGTGACAGCTACCACCGGTCCTCCAATCTCCACCTCTGTTCATTACAGTGATTCATTAATTGCATATCGAGTGAGACAACCAAAACTAAATATCTACTGAACACATTAGACTAGTTTGCATGGCTCGTTAGATATTATTAATCAAAATACCAATAATTTGCAGCTATAAAATAATCAAGAAATCACACCATGTACTTAACCAACATTCCAAGTTAGTGAATCCAGCAAGTGGCAGTGACAACAGATATAAAAAAGACATTCCGGTGCACTAAGATCCCGCTATGTGCAGGGTCCAGGTAAGGGTCCAACCACAAGGGTCTATAGTACACAGTATTAGCATTTCTGCAAGAGGCTGTTTCCACGACTTGAACACCTGGCAACATGTATCTTTTCCTGATTTAAAGGCAGTGTGGCCTCTCAAGCCAAAATGTAGAGCACCATCCCCCCATGACAATCGGTATTCCATTTAGTTCAGTGTTATGCTACAAATGCACCCTTCATTAGCCAAAACTAAAGATGATAAAACAAACAAAATGCACGACCTTTCTTTATTAAATTAGTTCCTTTCCCCAATTCAAGATTCAACAAATTCCATCTCTATACAAGATCAATGAAGCGGTAATCACAGCCGCTAAAATTACATTCACCCTCTCAAGGCTCATGTAATACAACAAACAGATAATTATGGAAAGAATCTGTGACATTAGATGAGTCTCAGCTAATCCCCGTTTCACATTTCTAATATGATATACTACAAAAAAAGATTTATTCAAGGTGTGTTTGTTGAGGCAATGATCGATTGTGTTTTGTTATGGAAGTCAACTACATCTGATGGATCAAGTGTGAAAATGTCGTGAAGTGTAACTTATCCAAATAAGAAAAGGAGAGAAGAGCTACCTGAAGTGTACAGGAGCATAAGTACGAAAGAAGATTTTGGTATTGGACATGTTAATTTCACGACCTATCCAATCAACCAATGTCACAATTGACTTCTGAAATGCCGTCTGCACACTCATCGTCATGTTGACCTTTCTGCCTTCTTGGAAGTAGCATCCCCTGTCAAGGAAAAGGTAATCAAGAGTCGTAAAATATCCAAATAACTTGAGCTTCATCAGGATGAAAGAGGACTAAACTCCAGTACACAGACTTGTTAGGCTACTTATCATATAAGTCAATAGGTTTGTATCAACCTAACCTCGTCTGATCCATTTCATTTCAATAATTCGGCTGATCTAAAGGATGAGAAAATAAAGGAAAATGAAGGGGCAAAACATATTCAATTAGCTCTTTTATTGATTTTCATGGAGATTGAATTACTAACCACCTTCAAATTCATTCTATCTTCTTTGTTCCTTTTTGCCACCTGAATGAAGCCTAGAAATTCAAAATCTAATTTTCCAAGGCAGATTATCGTGTCTATTTTGCGAATCATTTGCACATATTTCTACCGTCAATTGCATTGATCAAATTTTAGATTGGAGCATTAAGTATGCCCTATGAACCAAGTAGAGCTGAACTAAGAATATTTCTGTATTAGATCAATTAGCTTAATCTTGCCAAATCATGCACATGGATACATGCTTTTTCCCTTTCGAGTCATGCATATAAATGAAGTGTCATAGATTCAAGACATAATTAATGCATTGGGACAATTTAGAAATAACTTGGAACTCAAACTTTTCAGTACTTGACCCAAACATCAGTTCATTTAATCCTTCAACATTATGCAAAGAAAGAACAGGAAGAGATCCACTAATTTGGATACCAATCTTTAGCAGCTCCTTTATTATAACATATTCCTTTAGCAGTCGAATAAAGCCAGCGTATACACTACCGTCGCCAGCCCCCACTAGTAAGATTTTACTGAGTCATTATTGTTGTTGCTGTTATAAAGAGACTTGGTATAGCTTTTCTACCCAATATCAGCTCTACATCTAGCCACTCTAGTAGATTTTCCTATTTTACTTGAGAAATAGTCCAAGTGATGTATCATATTCCATTGATCAGAAGTAGGAGTGGCAAACGAGTAGGTCGGGTCGGATATGGTTCGGGTCGAAAACAAGTAATGGAAAACGGATCAATTATCCGACACGACTCATATTTAATACGGATAAAAAACGGGTTAACCGGCGGATAATATGAGTTACATATATTATCCATGACTTCTTGTATATGATCACTTTTGGGAGAATTTTTAGTATCCCTAACTTGAGGAACCCCCAATTTGAGGCTTTACAAATGTAAAAGTTAGACACATTGGTTATCCATGGTTACTCATTAGTTATCCATTTTCTAAATGGATAATATAGTTCTTATCCATATTTGAGCCGTTATTAAAAAGTTCATTATACAACCCATTTTTTAGTGGATAATATGGGTGGTTAACTGTTTTCTTTGAACCATTTTGCCACCCCTCGTAAGACATCAACAACAACAATAACAACCCAGTATATTCCCACAAAGTGGGGTCTGGGAAGAGTAATATGTAGACAGGCCTTACCTCTGCCCGAGAGGGCAGAGAGGCTATTTCCAATCGATCCTCGGCGCAGGGAAGGGAAAGGCGAACAAAAAACAAAAACACAAACAGCATTAGTTACTGTAGCAAATATCGCATAAATAATTATCTAAAGGCTGCGATTGAAAGGAAAGAAAAGAGTTTACCCTCTAATGGTTTTCTCATAATTCCACCAGTGACCACTGTTGAAAATCAAAATATCTGCACCTTTCCACTTAGCAGAGCTCCAATCCATCTGATCCAGCTTCAACGTCATTTTAACATTTCGGGGAGCACCAGAAGGTGCGCGACTTTGGAGCACTAGGAATGGTGCTCTGTAGTACTCAATAGTGCAGTTGAAATCCTTGAACTTAAATATTAAAGAACCTGTGTGCTTTGTGATTGGACTACCGTTAACTTCATATATCGAGCTGTTATCAGAAACTGCTGAAGATAACAAACAGAGAAGAGACTCCCACTGGTTTCTTCCTATTGAATCTCCAACAAACACCACCCGTCGGTTCCTCAGCTTTTCTAGCATATATTTTGCATCAAATCTGTTCCCAAATTAGTAATAAACATTAAATTTTTGTTTTCCAGCCTCAATCAAATGATTATGAAAAACCTTCTACAGATAATCACAATAATCCTCTCAAAATATAACACAATGTAGACGTACAATACTTCCCCGTCCCAAAATTAAGAAAAAAAAAAAGTTTGAAATTTGTGATCTAAAACATGTCATAGAGCTTAAACAATGAAAAATTGCCAGTGAATATTCATATAGGGCACTCTAACTTACTTGGGACTGAAGCCAATTATAGACTCCAACTTACTTGAGACTGAAGTCCAATTGACTAATAGTTGTGGTTGTAGCAAACAATTGTGTTGCTATAAATCATCTCATCAAGATATAATCATAAGTTTATTACTTCCTCCGGTCCAAAATAAGTGATTTTTTTGGATATTTTCGCATAGATTAAGAAATTCACCTTTTAGCATTAATTAACAATGGAATTGACCATATTAACATTTTCTATCTCACATAAATACTCTTGACATATATTTCAATATTATTTACTCCAAGTACAATGTAGGAAAAAAGTAATTAATTCATTCTTAAAATCTAGAAAAATCACTTATTTTGGACCACAAGAAAAAGAACAAAAAATTACTTATTTTAGACCGAAGGGAGTAAATTATTTCTGAATAAGTATATACATATCATTATGTTTAGGCAGACTAAAAAGAAAACAAGTATGACGTAAATTGAAACAGAGCTGAGTAATAAATGATAGTATGGGCTATGCAAGAAAATGAAAATTCTGCCCAAAATATTAGCAGCAGAACATAAATACACAAGACAGAGCAATACAATTAATAGTATTTCCTTGATGGAAACAAGAAGAAAATAAAAAATAAAAAGATAAACCAACCTGGGCAAGTTGCAATCTTTAGGCTGCCAACGCCATTTAGTATAGAAATTATCAGGCCTACCATTTTCAGAACAACGAAATCCTTCATCCAAAAACCTACAATCTTTCGACTGATAAAGTGGATAATTCTCATCCCATACCCAATTCCCATCAAAAATATCACAATCATCACCACCTTTTTCCAAATATCCAACCTTTTCATTTCTGTTACTAGTAGTAATATTTACTAAAGAAGAGTCATTGAAACCAAACCAGGTAACAAAAAAAGAAGGCCCACGAAAGTGAGAACCAGTGTTCAATACTGTGCTATAATCAAACAAGAAAAGACATAGGAATAAACAAACAAGGAAAAAGAAGCAGCCAACAAGTCCAGATGATGGTTCTAAAGGCTTCAAACGCTTGAATTTCTTTAAAAAATCAAAGTAATTCGTTGAGTTAAAGATTCTTGGTGATTGGTTTCCACTCATCTCTGCTTTTTTGAGTACAGAAAACTACAGTTTTAGAAACAAAGTACTAAAGAGCTCTAGAGTCTAAAAAGAGAAGAAGATTGAAAGAGAGAAATTCAAGATTCTTTTTGTAATCAGTAAAGATACTTGTACTATTACAGCAACCACTAATAGACACGAACTTGATATATTAAATATTTTTATTATTAATTAATGTTAAAAATGAGGATGTGTACATGCAAATGCTTTTGAGTTGAGTACAAATATGTGGGGCTAAAGAGAGAGAGAGAGGACAGAAGTTGAGGAAAATGTTGATAATGATGAGGTGGAGATTGGACAAAGGCAAACATTCAAAAAAAATAAACGGCAAGAAAAACCGCATTTACTCCCTCATTGGTCATTAAAAACTCCCTGATTGGCTATTTGCTTAATTTTGTATGATTTTTTGTGTATATTTTTAATCTCATCATCTTTTGTGAAGGTTTACAAAATCCGACTACATGAATATGGAACGAATGGATGATTTAATGCTTAAATGTTACTTCATCCAATCCAAAACAAAAAAAAAATTGGTTTTTTTTTTTGTTCAAAATAAGTGATTTTTTCAGATTTTAAGAATAAATTAATTATTTTTTTCTTACATTGTTCATGGAGTAATTAGTGTTGGAATATATGTTAGAAATATTTATGTGAGATAGTAAAGGTTAATATAATCAATTTCATTACTAATTAATGTTAAAAGGTAAATTGCTAGTATTATTTTTATTTATGATATTAAAAAATTAACATGTAATATGGCAAAGCAGGATTTGAAACTTAAGTGTTCAAAATTCTAACATTTCAAGTTATTGGGTAGTATGTATTTAATAACTTTTAAAGATAATACAAAATTTTGATCAAAGTTTCTAGTTCGCCCAAAACATTAACTAACACACCAGCTCCTTTCCTTATGTAACACTATTTTGTTACTAGTTCATTCAAGAAAATCAGACATATTTTAATATTTAAAAATACAATAACTGTTATTTTTTTAATTATTTTATAATCATGTAAATATTATGTTATATTGTGATTATAAGTATCAAAAAATTAATAATCACACAAATATCATTCTGTAAAAAATAAATTTTGAAAAAAAATATTAAACTCTGTTAATTTAAGTAACGTTATATAATCAGTATAAAATATTCAAAAAAAAATTACTTATTCTATATGAAAGAAGTGTCTTTTTTATGGTTACAAAGAGATGGATGGAATAATTGGGACGGTTTTCCAAATACTATACTTGTGCTTCTAGAAGTGACAGCAGAAAAGCAGAAAGGACAAGGCTGGTAACGAGGAGAACGTGTAGCCTACGTGGGGTCGTGGCAACAAGTTACTCGAATATGCGGAAGTGCGGAAGAAATTTAATATTATATTATTATTCAATCATCTCTGAAAATTTTAAAAACATTATTTTCTTGCTAAGTGAATTTAATCTGAAAAGATAAACTATATTTTTAAATATAAAAATTCTTTATGCTGTGACTATATGCATATATTAAACGAGGTGAGTCATCTTTGAATTATAGAATCTTAGAATCTATAGAATGTACATAATTCTAAAGTTGAGTTGACTTGATTAAAAAAAAACGTAATCAACTAAAGGTTGTTGTATTTTTATTTTTTTATCTAATACATTTTAAAATAGTGCAAATTAAAGAATTCGAGAACAGAACGTACAATTTTCTGATAGGTCTGTACTACATTATTATTTATTCTTGAAGGCTTTGGATGAAGACCAAAGATTCAATTAAGAAGAATGTTGCAGTCCACGGTCGAGCATTTGATTGATTTTAGTAATTATAAAACGGAAATGGCTAAAATTATTCCTATAATTTGCTAAATAATTTATAAATATTTTTCTTCCATTTATTCGTCCGAAAAATTACACGACGTTAATTCTATTAACAAAGATCTATGACTAACGGCAGAATTTGTGGGCTTACATTTAATGAGGTGTCATTTTTCTATTGGACCGTGTAGTAATTTCTGACCGGAACAAATGAGATATTATTTCGACCCATTTAATTGATCCGACCCAATGGCTTCCCCATTTTTCCAATCTTCTTGATTTCACCCAAGCCTAGACATTCGTAATTATACGCATCTTCCAGAACTAGAGTTGCCAGAACTATTACTACTAGAGTTACTACTAACTAATATAGTCGTTGATTTACATAGCTTTCTACATAGCGGTCTTGTCTGATCTTGCTGATAATAAGGTAAGAAAAAATTTGTAGGTCTTGAAAATAGTACAGTATTTGCCTCCACATGTGTCGCTCAATGCTTAGCCAAACAGTCTGCCACATAGTTTTGCTCACTGTAGATTCTCTCTATCTTTGGGTCATGCAGCTGCTGGAGCAAGTACCTACAATCAGTAATAATATTAGTGTATTTGGGTGTGGGGGCACTCGAAAAATCCAGAATTGTACTTGCATCTGTCTCAATTAGTAAAGGAGAAAATTTAAGTTGCATAGCTAATTTAAGGCCCATAACTAATGATAATAATTTTGTGTACAGGCTTGTTCCATTTTGTACACGACTTTAAAAATCCTAAAACCCAGTTATTAAGAGAGTTTCTAAAACAACCCCCAATGCCAAGAGCAATCGGGTTTTTAGATGTGGATCCATCTATGTCTAACTTAAGAAACTGCCCTTCTAGTGGATGCCATTTAATATAAAGAGGTAGTGTCTTTGGTATAGTTTGATTAGGGTTCGTGAGATAGTAAAATTTAGCTGCTTGCTTATACGTCAATTGGACATTTGATCGAACTTTAGAGTGTTTAAAAAGATATACCCCAAAGATTCCATAAGGCCAAAGGCAACAAAAAAGATAAAAGAATACAATTATAATAAGCTAATTGAGTATTTTTGAAGAACTTATGCCACCGAGGCATAGAGCCTGCATTGACAGAATCAAACACCTGATTTATATCGAGTTTAAGAGTCAGCCAAGCGATATTGCATTATCACATTCAAAAAAAATATTCTGAATGGTTTCAGTAGCTAAGGCCGTTAATGTGTGTGGAAGGACAAAGGGTAACTCCTGTAACTGCCACTTATGATTAGGGAAGTAGCCAGACACTAATTTATTGATTTCTCCTTTTGGAAGAGGGTCATAAATGTAGTTACCCAATATAGTTTGATAATTTAACCAAGGTTCTATCCAGAAGTTAATATGTTTACCATTTGTTAAATTCCACTGATATTCAAGGGCAGAAAGAACTAACAGTTGCATCCAATAAGATGGCACCATGATATAACTCTTTGAGCTTGAATGTACAAATATATACAAATTTAAGTATTTATAAAGAAATATATAATTGCTTTACATGGTTTAAGAAGAAGCACGTAAACCTCATTGATTCCCCACTTAAAACTGCTACTAGTCAGGGATAATGGTCGATTTCGTAAGTTTTGCCTAATCCATGCATCGCACACGTTGTACCAGGTGTGCCTATTTTTTTTTACGAGTCCATATTTAAATGATCATCAACTATCTAAAATTATGGACTAAAATAAGAAAGTCACTCAATTATTCCTATCACATACAGATGGTCACTCAATCAGAATTATCAAACTTTTTCGTAAAAATATATAACGTGGCAATCTACATTGACGTTTTATACTTTTGGACCAAAGAAAATACAATTAATACTGCAAACAAATCCATATACCTAACCCGACCCACTAAAAATAAAAATCCACCACTAAATAAAATCAAACGCTAAAACACATCTTTATTGTAAACGCATCTCTCTTCATCTTATTAAAAGCAAATTTCTTCTTTTTTCATAATTTTACTCTAGGTTTATAAAATAATACTCTCTTCTTCTCATATTATCTATGATATCCAATGAACTAAATTGGAACGATACAGAGAAGATTAGCACGACACATACGCAAGAATAACATGTCAATATGCTGGTCAAAATTGCATTTACATCAACATCAGAGAGGAGAGAACTGTCAAGATGACCAAAAATTTACACATTAACATTGAAATAAAAAAAAACACATCAACACTCATGTCACCATAAATAGAAACAAACCGTGATGCATGTCATAATACCTCCTAATATATAAAGCCTGTCTAACCTGCTTTCATTTCTCATCTTTTCCTCCCTTAGCTCACTTTGCACCTTTGAGTACAGTTGACATGATTTGAGCGCCTCGTTATAATTCTTGCTCCGATTGCAGCTCAATGCTTCCTTGAGAACAAGCAAACTGTTTCTACCATCTACATGAGCACCTTCCATATCTCCCAACTGCATGCTTACTTCTGTCAGTTTGAGAGTAGTCGCGACACCTCCCTCTTCTGTATAGATCACTCTGAATTTCATGAGGAGGATACACTCCACAGCTTGACAAGGAAGAATGTCCTTAGCAGGAAGAACTGAACCAAAACGAAGCACAAAATCCTTATCCGTTGGCCAATGTCTTTGCCCGCCAAGGGAACTCCAGCTTGAGAGATTAGCAGCCTGCTTTATTTTTGTATTCACAACAATCCAACTGAGCCGTATTCCGTCCTGGAGCTCTTGCCAGAGCTTACCATCTTTCCTCTCTTTCTCCATACATGTAATTGGAGGCAATCCGTCTGAAGCTGATAGAGTGACTTTTCCCGCGTGTTCATCATCTCTAGTCGAGTACGTGAAAAGATCGATTCGAAATGGACAGCTGTAAAACCAACGTGGAAACCCATTTGCGTTAGGAATGCCCCAAAGGACTTTTGAGCATATTGTTTTATCTTTGTATCGTACATCCACGATAGAGACAAAATCTGATGGAGCAACAATTTCAAATTCATCCATGTCACCGTAGTATTCAGCTTCAGTCAATTCTTCAGGATACTCGAGATACTCGTTCCATCGAAATTCAGGCACTTCTTTGTTCACAATAAGGGGGAAGCAATCAGAATAGAATTTTTTAAATCCACCAATAGAAGATATTAAACTTTTGACGTCATCCCTGTTGGTCGAAGGCCACATAGAAGAGCATACATTTTCCCATAGCTTCTCTTCCTTGGATATCGAGGAGAAGGCTGCACAGGCACATGCAGCACTAGCCAAAGTTTCACCGTCAAGACGCCTAAGTATGTCGTAGAATAGATCACTACTTAAGGATCCCATGCTTTCAGCACACGCAACTGATGTAGCCATAATTTGTCAGGTCACCTGAAATGAAACCGGAAAAAGAAGATTAAGCAGATTAACAAAAGGCATGTGATCTTATAGAATGACCAGGAAATAGTAGTAAGTGTCTCAATGCCTCAAGTTGCAAATCCCAGCTCATACTCCCAACGTCACAGACACCTCCCACTTGAAGTAATAGATGTTTCAAATCTGGGCTCATACTTCTAACGTGACATACACCTCCAATTGAAGTAATCAACATAGAAGTTTACAATTTTGCCTCGTGTTTCTAATACTTACAAAAAAATGCTCTATGTTTTTCACTTATCAATTAGAAATAGATGATGCAACTTAGCAGAACTCAAGTAGATGAGCAACTTAAGAAGAATTTTATGAATGTTCTGTAAATCTGGGAAGCAACGTCACTTCTTCAGAATCCAGAATAATGTAGTTTCACCGGTTTTACTTTAGGTCCAACTTTGGAAACAGGAACTACGTCTGGTTTCACAAAATTTAAGATTGCTTACCACTTTCTTCTTGCGCCAATCAATGTTCATATTCTTGAAAAGATATCTTGATACTAAACAGTAGAATAACATGTGACTGACTCTCTTCTATCCGATGACCTTAGTTCTAAAAAATGCAAAACCATAGTTGTCGGAATCTTGTCATACACACTATTTATCCCACCGTTGTGAATCTTACGGCAATACCTATAAATGTGTGAATCTCATATGTATCTTACAATTCTGACATTATCCTATTATATATATGATTTGAGTGATTCTGGATTTTCTTGAATAACATCATGGTGGCTCATTATGTGACAATGTTGGCATTGATAATAAGAAGGACAATATACTATGTTCAATGCTTTTTTTGTTCGTTTGTCATAATTTCCACTTTTAATTATATCTAGACCTTGACCACATTAATCTTTCCCAAAACGGTATATTCCATATTTTAGGTGGGCTATCAATAAGGAATGGTTGTTTATTGACAAATTTTAATTTCTTTTTTCGTTCTGCCCTTCATCTTATAATACCTTTTCATACAATACAAAACAAGATTGACAACTATGGTTTTGTCAAACAACTGATACACCATAAGTTACACATAAGATCCATGGAAATTCCAAGTATTGACACTTTCTTTTTACCTTTTCAAAAGAAAAGTGTGGCTGCAAATCATATCCTAGCTCAGACTTCTGTGCTTTCTACCATCCACTGCAATAATCTTTATGCCTTTGCGGTCACAAAATTATAACCACCCTAGCGTCTTTTCTCAGCCACAAACGCTTTGACTTTTATGGTCAAGCATTGTTGATTTTTAAAAGCAGTATATTAGCGAACAGTTACGCCCTTCAGGGTAGAGGAAGCTTTCCTATGCTCACTAATGCAATTATATCTGAAAGACTATCTCTAATTAATACCTACAAGTTAGTACACACAAATGACAATTGCAGTTTAATTGACCATGTGACTGGTATCCAACTCCTTTTGTGGCATAAGAATGTAATATTAATACACGACCTTGCAAATCAAACTCTCCCTGCTTCTGGAGTACCATTGCCAATTATTTACAAGGTTATCTCAAATTAACACCCGATAATCCTTGACTAGATGTTAAACTGATATAAATTATGCTGCACTCTACGGAAATCCAGTTCCGTGCATATCCCCTAGATGTTATAAGTACGGGAGGAATTTCATGCTACAACTCAAGTCGAGTATAGTACAATGTTTTCATGTTTCACACTATACTCAGGGGAACACTGATTGTTTAGTTCTACTATGTTTTGAGGTCTCTTGGACAGCTAGCAATACTTGGAACCTCCTAAGAACTTAGAACTTGCTTGACAACTGGCTATAACTTTGATCAGAAGCTGACATAATTTCCAAGCTTATGGCTGGTTCAAAAGTCATTATGTTGGGTGTGCGAACAAAGTCCTACATTGGGAGCTGGAAAGATTGGGACTACATATGAGGTGTAGGGATCTATTAATGGTATGAGGCCTTCCGGGAAAAACAGTGTGGGCTTGGCCAAAAGCAAACAATATTACACCAACCATGTTAAGAGAATCTTTGAGCCGTTTTAGCCGAACACATTAGATTCCCAAATCTTAGCAAGGAGATCTTAGTATCAAGTGGCAATATGTGTGGATTTCAATTGACACAACCAAATGAAGGAAGATCAAATCATGAAGTACAACTAGGAAGGAATTTCATAGCCAGATTTCAGGATGTTGTATGCTAAGTCGCTAAAAAGCTGACACTTATTATTAATCATTTTCTATATATTTAAGTAAAACTGAGTATTAATCATGGTCTGTCAAAGGAGGGATTTTGATTCATTTTTGCAAGATCTTCCAATTTCCACCAAGAGACACCCAAGTTCCCAACTATGTCCTTTGTCTTGAGCCGAGGGTGTTTCGGAAACAGCCTGCCTGCTCTTGCGGTAGGGATAAGATCTGCGTACACACTACAACCCCAATAGTGGGATTTTACACTATCACAAGTTCTTTTTGAATAGTTTGTGCAAAACTTAATGAGCAGATTGTCACATATACTTTTCCATACTAACTAGAAAATGGTTTCCTAACAAACTACTATAATTAAGCCAAAACCACTTGAGAAGTTGAAGTCATGATATAATTCAACATTGTATGAGGATCACATTAAGCTACATATCCCAAGAAACATTCTACAGAAGAAAAGAGAAAACTGGAATTTTGAATCAGACGACTACATATTATAATATCCCAAGAAAAAAGCACCAAAACTTGAAAAGAAAAAACTATGAATCCAGAAAAAGAAGAGTAACCAACAAACCTGGGAAGTGGGAAGCTCACCAAACTGCCGGTTCTGCTAGAGATATAAGTGAAAAAGAAAAATGAGCATATATCCAATTCTGTAAAGGGGGGTAGTAGAACTACTCAAAAATTTAATTCAAGGAAAAAGAGATAATTTGTAATTGAAGAGAAATGGGCAAGAGAGGTTGAGGAATCACTTTCTTTAAAGCGTAAGAAAGATATTTATATATTTGATTGTGGATGATAATCCAATCTATTAATGAATCTCAAAAGTTTTATTGAACACAAATCAATCATGCACTCTCTTCGTATTAACATTCAACTAGTATACGGACCCGCGCGATGCGCGGATTAGAAAAAAAATATATTAGCATGATAATATTGATCTTAATTATTTTCTCATTTGAATTATATAAATAAAAGGAATACGTAATAAGTGAACTTATCGATGTGCCCTCTGCTCTGCTTGTTAATTCATGGAGTAGCTTCGATATCTTGGGCAGGCTAAACAAATTAAATAAATATTTCACGACATCAAGATATACAGATTAAAAAATCACCATTTCCGTGGTTGCTTGAGCAATAGCCAAAAATCTCCCATGTTGTAAATGCTGAACTATAAGAAAGTTATTCACCAGATGTTTTGTTTTCTGTTAGCTTGTATATTCTCAACAGCTTTCACAAAAATCAGTCTTCCATCAATAATTTGCAGTCGGTAGATCATTTCAATGAAAGAAAGGCAACACCAAACTTCTAATTATGTAGCAACTTCTACAAAATCGGCAAATAAAACATGCTTATGTCTTATGAACCACAGTTCTACCAAACTAAAAGAAACGACAAAAAGGTTAAATATCCAATTTGAGAGTATTGAACATATCAATTGCCTAAAGATTGGGCCTTCAGAGCAACTTCTTCCTAAGGAAATATACAAAAAAATTCTCTATTATTTCCTGAACATCAAGTCCACCTCGTTACCTGCAGAAAACTGAAATTGCAAATCATAAGCAGAAAGATAAAGTTTTACAACAAATTAAAACAGTAGATTCGCAGGAGAAAGGAGAAAAAATAGAATCTTGCAATCAACATCACTTATGTGGGTAACCAACATGAAATTAAGAATAAAAAATTCTAAATATCCCCTAATTTTTATTTATTTCCATCAGATGTTGGCGTGCTTATCTTTGATCGCATGTATGAACTAATAACCTAACATCATTTTTTCATACATCTTACCAGTGCTCCTGCTGATATGCCTCTATATGACATACTAAATAAGTTTCAAAAAGGTAGCAGTCGTATGGCTGCAGTGGTAAAAGCTAAAGGGAAAAATAAAAAGTCTCTCTCAATAGCTGAGGAACAGAAGTCTAAAGACAATGAAGTCACCAATGAAATTGCTCCCATTCTGATGAAAAAGGATGGAAAATCATATAATGTCGCCGTTGATATTCAAAAGGCTACAG
Organism: Nicotiana noctiflora; assembly: GCA_032618575.1. Lineage (NCBI taxonomy): Eukaryota > Viridiplantae > Streptophyta > Magnoliopsida > Solanales > Solanaceae > Nicotiana > Nicotiana noctiflora. Next base: position 50,002 of record JASVEL010001592.1, on the reverse strand, counting down.
TGCCAACAACGACCAACATCTGGTGATGCAGTGAAAAATAAATAAATGTAAGTGCAATAGAGAGAGTTGAAGAACATTTACCTTTTAAAATGATTGGTTACACCTCTATGAGATGTGTTCCAGCTGAAACATTATGGCTATTGCTACAGTTAAGGAATTGTACATAGAGAACAACATTCAATTCTTACATAAAAAATAAGAGACCCCGGATTACGACCAGAAGGTTAGTAAAAGCTACAGAGGAGGCAAGAGGGCAAATATCTCAACATACTTAAGTGTATGGCTAACAACAAATATGTGATAGATAATATGAATCACAATTGTTATTTTGATGCTGCTAGAAAATGATGTCAACTTTGAATATCTGAAAAAGTATAGTGCTGAAAACACCAATTATCACATGAACCACTCACATTTAAGCTTCATTTTATTTAGCCAAACATTTTGCAAACAAATCATACAAGAAAACAATGCACAAAATCAATAAAAATACATTATGCAGGTTTTTTCTTTTTCTTAGAGAGTGGAGCACTGCAGCAGTAAATATTCAGTTGAGGAAGTACAAAACTCATAAAAATATATAGAGTCTAATCAAGATACATAACCTAAGGTATCAAATCTGAAGACTGACTTAAGGCATGGAGTCATAGGAAGGATACAATGAGAAATATCCATCAGATCCGAAGAAAGTAACTCTTTGGCCACCATTGAAGCCTAAATTAATATTGTTGCTCTTCTTTCTTGTATTTTAGATTGTATAGTACTATGTGTCCAGCCAGGAAAAAGTTATTGTATCAGGGATAAGTCACTCCCAAATTGCTGACAACAGCCCGAAGATAATTTTTTTTCTAAATTTATAAGAGCAAATCAAGGACAAACAAAAGAGGAAGGGAGTGCATACAGGAGTGAAAGACACATTTATGTAAACAATGCAAAAAGAAAGTATTCGTTTACTTTAAATCAATACCTTTTCATCCATCACAATAATCTCAATAGAAAAAGACTTATCACGTCTGTCGCGATTCGGATTTTTCCAAAGCCTCACAACACGGACCTTTAATTTTCAATTCATTGATTTGATGTTAATTTCGCTAACGAAATTTACTTGAGCCGCCATTAAGTCCTGAAAATAGACAGACATATTCATAAAGATTAGTACAAACTGCAACAAAATACTTATTGAAACACATATGAAGCAACACATCATGTGAAATAATTGTCTTTTTGCTGACAATTCTCCAAAAAATTATCAGCAAGAATCTATGTATAATCCTAAGATTGTTAAGCAACAGTTGCCATAGGAGTTATGTCACAGAAAAATCTTTGTATTTTTGCTGACAATTATCCAAAAAATCATCAGGAAGAATCTTTATATAATCCTAAGATTGATAAGCAACAGTTGTCGTAGGAGTTATGTCGTAAACAAACAACACAGAAAAATCTTTGTCTTTTTGCTGACTATTCTCCAAAAAATCATCAGCAAGAATATGTGTGTAATCGTAAGATTGGTAAGCAACAGTTGTCATAGGAGTTATGTCGTCAACAAACAACATAGAAATATCTATCAAGAAATCTATATACAATCTCAACTGTAATAAAGATTATTTATGCAATATAAATCATACATCACCTGTTGTAGTCTTCAATTGCTCTTTGATATGCAGAGGAGGGAGAAAGAATAGAAGTATCTAAAATTATATTCTTCCCCATTTATAGAAAAAATATGTATCATAGTTAAATTTACTTCAATCACAAATAAAAAAGTTGAGAAATATTTGATATAAAAACATACTTTGAATATCTCCGCACATGGAGAAGGAATATATTTGTTAGTAATATCCTTGTTGTCAGTAAGCTTAACAACTTTAAGGACTAAATCTTGATTCTCATAGTTGGATCTCTTAACTTCCAGTTTAAGTACAAACCTTATACTACAATATTTTCTAGCTTCAATGGATATGAAGGGTCATCTGCAGCACTAGAAGACAAAAAAAAAGACATTCACATGGTTAATAGAAGCTACATCAGGGGAAGTAAATAATATATGTACTGGCATATACTTTGTTCCTCATTAGAATGATTTAAGTTGCTACAACGATTGCGCTTCAATTATCATAGTAAGTGTATTATTAAGCATAAGTTAAATACCTGATAAATATATTAAAGAAAGCTACTAATATAAAAAGACTAAAGTAGAAGCTTTGATATAATCTGAAGGATGAATAGGTATCATATTCTTTTCTTCATTGACATATGGTTCTTATATCTTATTGTTCCAGATTTAATTTAATTCCATGTACTCCAAATTTTATACAATACTCTAAATAAATAAAAGTATAATTTTTTTATGTGAAATTTTTTCAGCTATTAACTGCAAGTGTTCAAGACATATCTCTTCTAAAATATGCATTATCGAAGAATAATAATTTCAATTTTTACTACTCGACTTCTTTGCTATATATAAAATAGCGGAGATGTAGGAAAATAGACCATAATCCATTCTTTCAACGTTAATGATATGTCTTGCATCAACCGAGCTTCATCTCATTTGTAGCTATTGAGTTTAAGTTTTGAACAAACTTTCAAGAAAGAAATTTTGTTATGATTTTTAGAGCTAGAGAAAAAATGTAAAGTTGCAGTTGTAAGTTTAAGCACAAACATTATGACGGTGAAATATGGGTGAGTACCTCATTACTGACATAACATTCAAGGGAATTTTCATATATCTTAGTAAATACACTTTTTAGTTGGCATAGTTCTGGCATGTTGGCGAGTCTTGCTGCTGCAAAAATAAAAAATGATACAGCTTCTCTGCACTCCTCAAGACATTTTCTATGAACAAAAATTATCTAGAATGAACTAATAGGTGGTAAATCACCTTCTATTGAGAAGGGGGAAAAAAGGTAGCCACAATCAGTTATGAAAATTTTCCGCACAACCTTTGAATAAAGAAACAGTCATTGTAACTAACAGGAATATATCAAAATAAGCCATCATCAAAATAAAAAGTTGACCAAGACCTTAAAATATGTTTAAACAAAGTCTTTTGTAACTCAACTTAAGAATTGCTTGTGAAGCGAATAGGGACAGTTAGTCAAAGGATTGACTTAGAGCATATGTCAAAGGAGGTTATAATGAAGGAAGAACAAATATTACATCACTATGAGCCGTGAATTTACCATGTTTAAGATGAACATTTGTGTAAACCTCCAATTCAACAACAAATAATTTCTTGATTACATATCCATCTTGCTAATCACAACTTTATGCATATTGTTGAGATATAAAATAGATTAGCAACATGGCATAGAAGTAGATAACCAATTCTGAACTCCCAGGGGTTCTTGAATTACACAACCTCTTAATCTAGGGAATAAAGATGCAAATATGACATGCATTTAGAATCATTTGGTAATTATTGAATCGTATGTTCGACATGCTCATCTTAAAATTTTAACTCCAAAAATAAAGAGATGCTTAAACAGTGAAAAGTAAGCACAAACTGTACTTTTGATCTACAAAATTGTGTGAATTAAAAGTAGCTAGTGGCATAACAAAGCAGCTAGAACTAAGGGATGTATGCTAGAAAAGAAGAAGAGATCATTCAAAGTAGAGTATCTCACTAAATGAATGGCACGAAGAGAAGCCACATCTTGATTAGTAATTGTGCCATATCTTTTACCATCTAGGTTGAGTCTCTTTTGAAGTTAACAGTGAACATAGATCACTGCCATAAATGTAGAAACTGCCATGAGAGTTCCAAACAAAATTCCAAACTAAACATAAATCACTGCCATAAATCTCTTCTAGAGGTTTACACGCATGTTACCTTTCAATTCACATTTTATGTTTGATAACACTATATAAATAGCCTCCCCATTTAAACTTCAAGAGGTTTACATACATGTTCCCTTTCAATTTACATTATATGTCTGATAACACTATACAAATAGAAAGCTTCAAGGGCCTCCCCATTTACTGTAGACAAATAATGTAAACACTAAAAATGTTCAAATATTGCTGCAACTACATTTAATATCTCCAAAATCAATCTAAATCGAAGACTTAAAAACACCTTCAATTTATTGCCAATAGAGAGAAAAATCTATTAATATAGAAAAGGAGAAGTTCATATTATGTTTGTAACATCATCAAATGATCAGCCAAAGAAAAAAGCACTTCATTTCACATCTAGCAGAAACTGAAGAAGTACGCATTCACTCATCTAGAATCACCAGAAAATGCATTGCCATGACAACAACGTAACATATTAAATTGATAAATATCGGAATTAAGCTTCAATTCAAGTATATATTTGCACCTTTAGCCTTAGTTATCATAGCCAAAGTCTCCAAATCGGGCAACCGATGGAACGCTATGGTCTCCGAGAGAGAAAGCAGAAGTTCTCGCGACACGAGAACTTCCATAGCCAGCATTTGCCTTCTGGAGAATCCATTCACACTTCTTTCAAGCACGTATCGCTCTTGATGAAGCCCTAAGGTTTGAGAGTGGAAATCGAATGGCGGAGATTGATCGGAAATGGAGGATTCAGGACCGTAAACGCGAAGCGATCCATCGGAATAGGCGATGAGTAAAAAACTGCTTCTTCAAATGCAGTTATCTAAAAAATTGAATTGTAAGGTTTGGCGGAGGCATTTGAGACATCTATATCTATATATAATATAGAAAACTGAATTCTAAAAAACGTGAAATCAAGTTACTGAAACTGTAGGAAAGAGGAATGCGTGGGTAGAAGTTGAAATGGTGGAGATAGATCGTGGGTTAGAATTCGAATTTGCGGGATTCTAATTTCTAGGGCAAATAGGAGGAAGAAGATCGTGGGTCTGCAGAGGTAACTGTAGGAAAATTCCCAATTCCTCATTCATAGGGCAAAATTAGCGTAATAATTTCATTAGTTAATGATACCTATATTATTTTAAATTAAAATTTGTAAAAATCAAAGTAATTAATTCAACATAACAAATTGCTGGCGTGGGCGTCGGTTTCCTTTCAGTTTCGTAGACAAAAATAATTTGTAAATTATTTTAATATTTAAAAATTCAACTCACAAACTACTTTAACCAAAAATAACCAAAAAAAACTGTTTTGTCCTAACAAAATCCACATGGCAGTCTATTATCTTGACAAATGGCAAATTTTTATGGCTGACTTTCTTCCTTTTAAGTATAGATAGATAACTTCACTGTTCTGCCACGTATTTACTCATCAACAACAACAGCTATTTGGACCCCACCGACGAAATTTACTATGTAAACCCTTGAATTATTCGGACATTAAGCTAGTGTTTGGTAATAGAACTTAAATTTTTTTTTTAAATTTGGATTTGAAACTTTTGATTTGGGTAAAGTTTGGTTTGAAGATGAAAATATATTTGGACATACAATTTTAAAACATATTTTCCAACTTTATTTTGGAAAAACATGTATATAATTCCCAAGTTTTGGAATTTTGGCCCAAAATCAGCTCAATAGCTTATTTTGGGATTTAAAATTTGGCCAAAAATTTTAGGAGTTAACCCCGTGCCTAGGTGTACCTTTCGATTGGGCAGATGCTCGATCAGTATGATTTGTTCCACCTCTTCGACTGTTGATTTTGTGGCGTCAGAATCATTGGCGATTATGAAGGATCGAGGTACCATATAGTCAGCATCCTTGTAAGTCACCTGCTCCTCTGGTTGGGTCGTGGCCGGTGTATGTGGTTACTATTTGGTCTCCTGTTTTTCCTCGAACTTGAACCCTTTGTTAATGGGATTGCCTATATCGGTATCACTACGTTGATGGCAAATATTTCCTTGGCAGCGGGTTACTCCCCGTAGACTGTTTGGACTCCCTCTCGTATTGTAAACAGTAGAACCTGGTAAAGGGTCGAAGGTATGCCCGCATGTTATGGACCCACGATCTCCCGAATAAGGTATTATACCTCATATTGCCCTTGATCACATGGAACTTCATTTCTTGGATGGTCCCAACCACATTTGCTGGAAAAATTGTCTTGCCTTTAGTGGTTTCACATGCCATATTGAAGCCGTTTAGAACTCGAGTCGCGTGTACAGCTTGATCTTGTATGCCAAGCTATTCTACGGCCCTCGATCAAATTATGTTGGACTAGATACTGGATCAATCAAAACACGTTTAACTTGAGTTTTATTCATAAGTACATATATAACCGGTGTGTCATTGTGGGGTTGTTCGATTCCTTCTACATCCTCATTATTGAAAGACAAGGTCATGTTTGGTAAGTAGTCCTGAGTTTGCTTCTCCCTTGTGATCAACACCTTGGTGCAGTTAAATACTATTCTTTGAGGAATATCAACCCCTCCAACGATAATGTGAATCACGTGTTGTGGCTCTTCTTGCTCGTTCTATCTATTTGAATCTCTATTTCTGAAGTGGTTCTACGCCTGATCACTTAAGAATACCTGAAGGTGCCCCTCGTTGAACAAGCGGGCTACTTCCTCCCTTAGTTGTCTACAATCTTATCTTATATGGCCATCAGTACCATGATACTTCCATATTTAGTTTAGAATTCTCTAGGTCGGATCGGTCTGTAGAGGTCGAGGCCATCTGGTATCTTCGATACATCCAATGGCTGATATGATGGCGAATGCATCTACGTTGAAGTTATATTCTAACAATCGAGGTGCTTCTTTGGGCCTAGCATCCCTATCGAAAACACTCTCGCTCATGAGTCCTTGGGAGCTTTATCCTCGATCATTCCTTCTATCATTTCGAACAGGGTTGTGTCCATGCCCGTTATTTCTCCGATCTCTACCGCATGGCTGATATCGATCTCTATAATTGTGGTCCTCGGTCAATACCCTTTTTAACTATATCGGTGGGACTGTTTGGATAAACGGACCGGGAAGGAGCCCCCAACTAGCCGTCCTCAACCCTAATCATTAACTGGTACATATTATGCACATTGGTTCGTACTACAGTTGGATATTTGATCAAATTTTACTTCAACTGCTGTGAAGATACAAAACTCTGAACGTTGAGACCTTGAGTAAAAGCTTGAACAGCCCAATTATCGATGACTAGTGTCAAATCCATTCGTTCCATTTAGAATCGAGATATGAACTCCCTGAGCATCTCGTTATCTTTCTTCCTTACCTTGAAAAGGTCTGACTTTCTTGTAGCGACCCTAATAGCTTCGACGTGTGCCTTTACAAAATAATATGCAAGCATGGCAAACTAATCAATAGAATTAGGTGGTAAGTTATGATACCATATCATAGCACCTTTCAATAAAGTCTCCCCGAATTACTTCAGCAATACATATTCAATCTTTTAATCTTCCAGGTCATTTCCCTTGATGGCACACCTATGTGTTCATTTGGATTTGTCGTTCCGTTATACTTTGTAATCTTAGGTATACGAAACTTCTTGGAGATTGGCTTCGGAGCCGCACTCGGAGGAAAAGGTATTTGTTCAAACTTTTTGGAATCTAGTCCTTTCAATATCGGAGGTGCCCCTATGATTTGGTTGACACGGGAGTTGTAAGTTTCCACATCTTCTTATCGTTTTCCTCGATCTTCTTTTCCCCGGTATCGATTCGCTTCGTCAATTCTTTGAGCATCTTTATGATATGAGGATTGGTCTCTGGTTCCTTCTCATTCGGTATCCTCGAGGCCAATTCAACTCTGTGTATGACTTCTTGGGCTGGTTCGAGCTCAACCCTGCTCGGAGCATGGTTCTGATTTTGAAGTTAGGCTATTGCTACCTGTTGAGCCTGCAGCATTGCGAAAATCACCCGCTAGCTTATCCCACCATCGTGTGCATTCTGAGTAGCTCATCGGGTACTCTGCGAGTGTTATTTTCTATATCGATAGCCAAATTTCCATTGATGGTTACGTGTGAACTGACGTTGATTGGATGTATAACTGGAAGTCCATCAAGGTCAGGAAGGGGCACAACGTTTCCTGGTGCATTGTTCTTATTTTCGCCGCGGTGGCTGAGAACATTGTTGAGGTGTTGACTGAGAGTTTAACATTATTTAATCTTGTAATCAAAGAAACTTCAAAGAACAAGCATAAAATAGTGTGTGTTAAGAAAATTTGTACCAGACGATCATTATTATCCTTAACCCCGCGGTGGGCCCGAACTGTTTACCCTAAAAATGGATAACAATTGAATTTATACTGTGATTTTAAGGATACGTGATTTTACTCGGAACAAACTGAGAAATATATAAATTGATATTATAAATTGATTGTAAGTTAGAAACAAAGCAAACCAATGTAATGAACGATTATGAACCACGAGCTAGATCGCCCTCGAACCAACTGAGCATGTTAATAAAAAGTATGAACTGAACAATATTGTTTAAGGTAGAAAATATAATGTATTACTCTGTTATACGTGAATAATCCTGCTTACAAAATGGTTAGATCCTCTTTTATATAGTAGAGAAATTCTACTTATTCCCATGATTGACTAAATAATGGTCTTTACTTGATATGTGCCGAGATTTCTGTCACGATCCTTGCCCGATCACGGATATCTCGGCTTTCTATTATTCGACTTAGTAGGCTTAATTATCCATCTCCGTGCCATTTGTCCGATACAATGCAAAGCCGCGCCTTGGTCTGCGATCTCGGTTTCGATTAGCTATACAAAATTAGGGAAGCCCAATTTTGATTGTATACAAATACTTTGCTAAGAATAATTCTCCATCTACTACCTTGAGGTTTTGTTATGAGTAAATGTCGTGTTGAGGATTAATATCTTTTGTGATACTAGCTAATAAAAATGAAAGTTTTATTTTCTGTAAAATAAAAATTAAGTATGTTTTTGAAAATCTTTAATGCCGAATTGGAATATTAAATTTGATTAAATAATAACAATATTGTTATGAAATAATAAAAGAAGAAGAACAATATTGCAGAGAAAGAGAGAGAGGGAATTCTTATTGAATTTTGGGATGATTTACAATGGGGTAAGACCCCTCTATTTATAGGAGAAATATGACTTAGTCACAAAGTAAAACTCTCCACAAGATAGACATTCACTCTAAATAGAATTCTATTCTTAACACTCCCCCTTGAATGTCTACTCAATAAGTAATGTGCCTCATTAAAACCTTAACTAAAATAAAACCCAATGGAAAAAAATCTAGAAAAGGAAAAAGAGTACACATATCTAATAATGCGCCTTTTGGTTGCCTCGTTGAAAACCTCGCAAGGAAAACCCAGTGGGACAAAACCTTGTAAGGGAAAAAGAGTGCAACGCGCATTAACTCCCCCTGATGAGAGCATCAATTCACATCCTTAAGCCTTTACATCCCGATCTTGTACACTAGTTTTTTTGAAGGTTGACGTTGGTAGAGATTTTGTGAACAAGTCAGCCATATTATCACTTGAACGAATCTGTTGCACGTTAATATCACCATTCTTTTGAAGATCATGTGTGAAAAATAACTTTGGTGAAATGTGCTTTGTCCTATCTCATTTTATGAATCCTCCCTTTAGTTGAGCTATGCATGCTGCATTGTCTTCATACAAAATAGTGGGTAACTTGTCACATTTCACACCACATTTATCTCGAATAAGATGTATTATAGACCTCAACCACACGCACTCTCGACTTGCTTCATGAATAGCAATTATCTCAACATGATTAGATGAAGTAGCCACAATTGATTGCTTAGTCGATCGCCAAGATATGGCAGTGCCTCCACAGGTAAACACATAACCTGTTTAAGATCGAGCCTTGTGTGGGTCGGATAAATACCGAGCATCAGCATAACCAACAAGATCGGAACTGCAATTGTTGCCATAAAATAAGCCCATATCGGTAGTCCCTTTTAGATACCGCAATATGTGTTTGATCCCATTCCAATGTCTCCTTGTGGGATCAGAGCTATATCTTGCTAAGACATTAACTGGAAAAGTTATGTCGGGCCTTGTAGTATTGGCAAGATACATTAGTGCACCAATTGCACTAAGATATGGTACTTCAGGACCAAGTAGCTCTTCATTCTCTTCTTGAGGTCGGAATGGATCTTTGTTCACATCAAGTGATCGAACAACCATCGGAGTACTTAATGGATGTGCTCCATCCATGTAAAACCGTTTCAATACCTTTTCTATGTAGGTAGATTGATGAACAAAAATTCCGTTTGCCAAATGTTCAATTTGCAAGCCAAGACATAATTTTGTCTTTCCGAGATCTTTCATCTCGAATTCCTTCTTTAAATAATCAATTGCCTTTTGGAGTTATATAGGAGTTCCAATAAGGTTTATGTCATCAACATATACGGCAAGTACAACAAATTCCGATGTTGTTTTCTTTATGAAAACACATGGGCAAATGGCATCATTTATATAGCCTTCCTTTAATAAATACTCACTAAGACGATTATACCACATCCGTCCTGATTGCTTTAGACCATACAAAGATCTTTGCAATTTGATTAAAAACATTTTCCGGGATTTTGAATTATTAGGCATTTTGAAGCCCTCGGGAATTTTTATGTATATCTCATTATCAAGTGAGCCGTAAAGGTAGGCAGTAACCACATCCATTAAATACATGTCAAGTTTTTCATGGACAGCAAAACTAATGAGATAGCGGAATATTATAGCATCCATAACGGGTGAATATGTCTCTTCATAATCAACACCGTGCCTTTGTGAAAATCCTTGTGCAACAAGGCGTGCCTTATATCTTTGTACCTCGTTTTTCTCATTTCTCTTGCGTACAAAGACCCATTTATAGCCAACAGGCTTAACACCATTAGGTGTTTGGACTACAGGCCCAAAAACTTCACATTTTGCAAGTGAATTCAACTCTGATTGGATTGCTTCTTGCCATTTTGGCCAATCAAGTCTTTGTCGACATTCTCCAACAGATTGAGGTTCAAGATCCTCATTTTCTTGCATAATGCTGGATGCAACATTATATGCAAAGACACAATCCACCACTATATCCACTCGATTCAAATTGTCTCAATATCGATTGGATTTATTGATAGTTCCTTATTTTCTTGAGTCTCGGGCTCAGTGGATTCCTCATGAATCTCAGAATTTATTAAGTCGTGGATTTCTTCATGAGATTCTTTCATAGTGTCATTTTGATCATTTATTTTCCTTTTTCTAGGATTTCGATCTTTGGAACCTAATAGTCTGCCACGTTTCATGCGTGCTTTTGACTCATTAGCTATGACACTAGAAGATTGTCCAATAGGGACATTAATACAGATTGGAACATTCTCCGCATGGATATGTGATTTTGTTATCCTTTTCATATCCGTAAATGCATCGGGCATTTGATTTGCTATTCTCTGCAAATGAATAATCTTTTGTACCTCTTTTTCACAAATAGAGGCACGTGTATCAAGATGAGATAATGATGGATTTTTCCACAAAATTTCCCGTTTGGTTTCACCAACTTCTCCCCTAATTTTGGGAAAAGTGTCTCATCGAATCGACAGTCTGCAAATTGTGCAGTAAATAAATCTCCCGTTAATGGCTCCAGGTAGCAAATAATGGAGGGCGATTCAAACCCAACATATATTCCTAACCTTCTTTGCGGACCCATTTTGGTGCGATATGACGGTGCTACAGGCACATATACTGCGCATCCAAAAATTCTTAAATGGGATATATTAGGTTCATGACCCAAAACTAATTGCAACGGGGAATATTTATGATAATTTGTCGGTCTGAGACGAACTAGCATTGCTGCATGCAAAATGGCGTGACCCCAAATAGAAGTGGGTAGCCTCGTTTTCATGAGTAACAGTCTTGCTATCAATTGCAGACGTTTAATTAAAGACTCTGCAAGACCATTTTGAGTGTGAACATGAGCTACAAGATGTTCCACTTTTATCCCAATTGATAAGCAATAATCATTAAGTGCTTGGGATGAAAACTCAGCAGCATTATCAAGTTGAATAGACTTAATTGGATTATCAGGAAATTGTGCCCGTAATCGAATTATTTGTGCCATTAATTTTGCAAACGCGAGGTTGCGAGATGACAACAGGCACACATGGGACCATCTAGAGGATGCGTCTATCAAGACCATAAAATATCGGAACGACCCACTAGGTGGGTGAATAGGTCCATAAATGCCCCCTAGTATACGTTCCAAAAACACAGGGGACTCAATTCCAACCTTTGTTGGTGATGGTCTAATAATTAACTTGCCTTGATAACAAGAAGTGCAAGAAAATTCATCATTTAAAAGAATCTTTAAATTCTTTAATGGATGTCCATTTGAGTTTTCTATGATTCGTCTCATCATAATTGATCCAGGGTGTCCCAATCGATCATGCCAAAGTACAAAAGTACTGGAATCGGTAACCTTTTTGGTTTACAATAGAATGTACCTCAATTGCACTAATTCTTCTCCAATACAGGCCACAAGACAAAGATGACAACTTCTCAATAGCCATGTTCTTGCCAGAGACATTTTTGGTAATGATGAGATATTCAAGATTCTCATCTATTGTCTCAATATGATATCCATTTCTGCGGATATCTTTAAAACTCAACAAGTTCCTCTTGGACTTGGAGGAGAACATTGCATTCTCTATAATAAGTATTGTTCCCTTAGGCAGAGTTATAGTAGCTCTTCCAGAGCCTTCAATTAATTTACTACTACCAGAAATTGTAGTAACATCTGCCTTACACATACTTAAATGCGAGAAATATTTCTTCTCTTTGAGTATTGTATGTGTTGTACATGAATCAACTAAACAAATATTTTTATAATAAATCATTGATCCAAATTTGCTTTGTGAGATATCCATATTTGCTTCCCACGGTTTGACATACAAAATAAAAATACGAATAAATGTTAGAATTTTCAGATAATGGAAAAGTTAAATGAATAACTCAACATTGTAACAAATAAGATAATTCACAAGTAGAAGACTGCCAGTAGCAGCTTTTCCATTTATCTCACCATCTGAAGCCAAATTTGTTATATACATACACGATCAGAAAGTGATGAGTCAACAAGAACACTACCCCGCTTCTTTATTTCTTAATCTTCTCAAAGAGCTTCTTGAGACGGTAGAGTCTCGTGCTGATAACGTGTTATGAAATAATAAAAGAAGAAGAACAATATTGCAGAGAAAGAGAGAGAGGGAATTCTTATTGAATTTTGGGATGATTTACAATGGGGTAAGACCCTCTATTTATAGGAGAAATATGACTTAGTCACAAAGTAAAACTCTCCACAAGATAGACATTCACTCTAAATAGAATTCTATTCTTAACAAATATATTGTATTTGTAATATCTTACCATCCCCACATCTTCGTTTGTAGTTGTCCGATATATGAAAAATATTTTCCTACAAGGAACCTACGCGGATCACAAAATTAAGCATCAATATTATTTATTTTTTTTAAATAAGAAAAAGTTGCATTAGCAATAATTTTAAATCCCCAAACTACCGCGTCTTATTCCAATATTCATCATATAATTAAATTTGAATCATCACATTTTATCTTACAAAATAACAGTAACACTAACCTAATTGTCATAATTTATACTACGTAGTACGTATAATTGACTTCTGATCCATCATATGAGTTCAAAATATGCAATCCATTGTCTTCTTTTGTTTTAATTTCTAAAGATACTACACTTTGGCTTCTTACATATAGTAATGTGAATTTGGAATACATAAAGATAGGACTAGTCATACTCATCTAGATGAATGGATGAGTTGGTCTACAATGGACAAGCCGTGAAAATATTAATAGAAACACGAAAAGGAAGCATTTGACCAATTTATTGAGTTTCACTGTGATTATGACGTCGCATCCTCTAATTCATCAATGTTGATCTTGATGTTGTATCTAATCCTACTTCCTTAATCAAATCAATTGCGTTTTGGCATGGATGAAAATACTATCTATATGTTAGTCCTACATTTTAAAAGGTCATTTTATAGTGTTTTGGTTGGATATAGAGGTTGGTGGCATAGTATAATGATAGTAGACGATAATCATGCAGTTTAGCTAATATTTACACTCTAATTTGGCCGCACTTTATCAATGTTTGATTGTAAGAAATAACAAAAAGCTCCAATTAAGAGTTTTATGCTTTGCAAGAACCAATTCGAGCTAGGAGGAAGCTAAAAGAGTGTTTTGGAGTCAATATGGAGCATGGAAGGCCAAATGGAGGATAACACGATAGAAAAGGAGAAGAAAAAGCAAGGACCAAATCTGCGGCCAGGTCTGCGGTCAGGTCCGCGGCCGCGAACAGAAGTTATGTCAAATCCGCGGTCCAATCTGCGGCCGCAGATGGATTGTTCGGAGCCAAAAAGTAAGGGTCAATTGTGTAATTTCTCGGACGACTCTCCTTGACCTATAAGAAGCCCAACTCGCCTAAAAAGAGGATATAGAGGTTTTTGAAGGAATTTGGAAGGCAAGAAGCAAGGAGGAAGATTCGGCATAGAGTTTTTACCTTTCTTCTTCTTGTTTTTATCATTGAAGATCTATCTTTATGATTGTGAAAACGATTATGTGTAGCTAAACTCCTAATCTAGGGTTTTGATGAAACCTCTTGGAGGATGAATTTCTTGCTATGCTAATATAGATTTGCCGTAATATTTTCTCTATTTGTTCAATTAGATTGTGATTGTTGTTGATTGAAAGGCCCTCAATCGGTTGTACCTATTTAGTATGCATTACTTGGGAGAGAATGAATATTTAGGTAGTTGTTGAACAACACTGCTCCTAACGTATATGAGGGATCAATACGAAGGATTTAAAGGTGGGATTAGGGATAACCAAATCTTGGGTGCGATCTAAGTGAGCTATAACTAAGGCCGGCTAGCGTAATTTGGGAGAATATATCTAGTTTATTATTGTAATTACTCGAAAGAGAGTTACGACAGTCATAGTGCTCGTGATCGATAGAAAAGACTTAAGCAAATTTATAGTAAACATAGCGGAAAAGATTCTGACAAGAGGGGAAATCAGAACATTAGACCATTCCCAATCTTGCTTATAAACCGTTTATAGCTAGTTCTCAATTACTGCATTTTGATTACATAATATTTAGTTAATAAACACTTAATTTATTATTCAAATAACTCTGAAGATTGAATACGTAAATTTCTGTGAGTCCAATAGTTGTGATTGATATGTTAACCCCATGTGAGATTGACTCTAAACTTGTTAATATGAATATATTTGCAGCGACCATTTTGTTCTTTTTATAAGGCATAGCTGGCGTGATGAAATTTTGGCGTCGTTGAGGGGAATTAAGGGTGTTATTGATTGCAGTTAAAAAGAAGTGCAAAAATTTTTGGTATAGTCAATTTTCTTCAATTTAAAATGACCATGGAAATTCTAATGTTTGCAGTCGTGGTTGTTATAGGTGCATGCCTAGAAACTCCTAAAAACTAGTGAATTGATCGAAGCATTATTAGATCCTGAGAAAGTTTTTAAGGCATTGAATCGTGCAAACAGGAAAGAAAAATAATAACAGAACTCAACCGAAAACATTGAACCATACATGGAAGACGATAGTCCAAACAACAGAGACAACGTGAATGACCCAAACAATCAGGGTATGGCACCTCTTGTGCCAAAACCAGCACTATATGACTAGGCACGACCCACGACTGACAACTTAGCAGCTGTCATTGTAGTCCCTTAGATACAAGCAGATTCATTCTAGATCTCAAATAACATGCTACATTTGTTCCAGAACAAGGGACTATTCTCTAGGTCATATATTGAAGATCCTCAGCATCATCTAAAGAATTTCCTGTCAATATGTGTGATGCCGAGGCAACACAACGTGACACTGAAAGCAATATGTTTGTTGTTGTTTCCATTCTTAATGACAGGAAAAGCTTAGACTTGGCTTAATTCACTCCACTTCCACTCCATTACTACTTGGGAAGAATTAGTCAAGCAATATTTGAACAAATTTCATCCACCTAATAAGATTGCTCAGCAAATTGATGAGATATTGAGCTTCAGACATAAACCAACTGAGACGCTACACGAAACATGGGAGAGATTCATGGGTCTGCTGGTTACGTGTCCATATCATGGTACTCTAGAGTAGATGTTGGATGCGATCTAAGTGAGCTATAATTGAGGCCAGCTAGTGTAATTAGGTAGAATATGTCTAGTGACTAGTATATTATTGTAATTACTCGGGAGAGAGTTACGGTAGTCGGAATGATCATGATCAATAGAGAAGACTTAAGCAAATTTACAGTAAACATAGCGGAAAAGATTCCGATAAGAGGAAAAATGAGAACCTTAAACCATTCTCAATCTTGCTTATACACCGGTTATAGCTAGTTCTTAACTACTGTATTTTGATTACATAATGTTTAGTTAATAAACACCCAATTTGTTACTCAAATATCTCTAAAGATTGAATATGTGAATTTTTTGTGAGTCCGTAGTTGTGATTGATAGGTTAATTTCTTGTGGGATTCAACTCCTAACTTGTTAACCGGAATATATTTGTAGCGATCGCTTTATTTTTTTATAAGGCATAGTTGAGCGTGATCATATAATCATAAAAGATGCAGGATAATATATCAGAATGAGTGTTTTGACAATAGCTTTTAGCATTAATAGTCGTAGCAAAATCTGCTGTGTTGACTGTAATTAGTGAAATGGAAGAGAAAAAATCTTACCGGGATAGAACATTTTATTCTTGGAGAGTATGTTTTCCACTTAAGATAATCAAACACAAAAATATGTGTTGCATGAGGAAAAATTTCCAAGAAGACATTTTAATGTTGGTATAATTAGTTATTCATAGAACAGAAGGCAAGTTCAAATTTAAAAAGTGATTGTACTTCTTTGTTTTCATATACGAAAATACACAAAAATTACTCTATCAAAGCCATCAATTTTATCCCAAAATCCTTTTTTTCCTAAAATACACCTCATTACAAATACACCCTCAGGGTTTTTATGTATTTTGTGCGTGTGACGTTATACCTTAGTACGTATACTCACTTCACCTGTTAATTAATTTTTCGTCTCAGTACACAAAATTAAGTAGCTCAAATAGTTTATTTTCTAGGATTACAGGTTAACAACAGCCTAATCATATTGTATGAGCAATGTGAGAAACGAGGGAAGAATTATAATAAAAGCTAGCTGGCCCCATCAATTGATATTATTGTTTGAAAGTAGTTAGGTTTTTAGGACACAATATAATTAAAACAATTTCCACAACTGAGTTCAGGCGACCAAAATTGCTACGATAACAACAAGAATCACAAGCAAGCAGTTAAAAATTTGCTAACTGCTCCATATCCTACTTTGACCCGCAATTGCAATTAAATTTGCTTAAATTTTTTGACGCATCAATGTATGAATTTACTATGACAATGGATTTAACAACTTTGAAAACTAGTAAGTACTCATTAGAATATTCATAAGAATTTCTCTATCAATAACCGAAATTAATTAAAAAGGGGAAATAAAAATTCAGCGGCTTTCTTCGGAAGGGTCAAACTCGAAGGGAGAGTTTTCAGGTTGAGAACTCTGATCATCAGCATCATCTGGGTCACGAGAAGGGTCAGATTTGTTCAACGCGGCGCGAGCTTTCTCGAGCCATGGCTTGAATGCGATCTCTATGGCTAGCCAGCCAAAAGCTAGGGCACTGACTACCACTGCTGTTGATTTCAATGAACTTGTCTTCGCCATTGTTGATAGACTATATAGAAAAGGATTTGATTGCTTTTCCTGAGGTTTTAGGTCTTTATTCTCGAGAATACTTATAAGAAGGGAATAAACTTGGTTGTCTGGGCTTTAAGACAAGAAGGGTGGCTTACGGCCTAAGAAAAGAAAATTGGGCTCCATTAATTAGGGCGTCCAACTCGTAATCTGTACCACCCGCTCTGAGGGCAGTGGTATGTGATCCTTCCTATGCATAAATAAAATTTTATTATTAAAAATATGTATAATTTTATATTTACTTGTCGTGTTCATAGTTATTCTATAAATATCATACTATTTTTTAAATATCAATTATTAGGAGTTGATTCCTTCCTAATTAGGTGCATTATAAATTTGGAACTAAATATTCTTCTAAATATTCCTATTTAAGCGCGCTACAATTATGGAAATTTTCAGATATTTCTATAAATAAGGAATTATTGTAGCATTTGTTATAAAATAATAGAAGAACAAGAACAATAGTGTAGAGAAAGAGAGAGAGGGAATTCTTATTGAATTTTGGGATGATTTACAATGGGGTAAGACCTCTCTATTTATAGGAGAAATATGACTTAGTCACAAAGTAAAACTCTCCACAAGATATACATTCACTCTAAATAGAATTCTATTCTTAACACTCCCCCTTGAATGTCTACTCAATAAGTAATGTGCCTCATTAAAACTTTAACTAAAATAAAACCCAATGTGAAAAAATTCTAGAAAAGGAAAAAGAGTACACATATTTAGAAATGCGCCTATTGGTTGCCTCGTTAAAAACCTTGCAAGGAAAACTCAATGGGACAAAACCTTGTAAGGGAAAAAAGAGTGCAACGCGCATTAACTCCCCCTGATGAGAGCATCAATTCACATCCTTAAGCCTTTGCATCCCAATTTTGTATAAAAGCTTCTTGAAGGTTGACGTCGACAAAGATTTTATATCGGTTTCAATATATTTTCATAACGACATAACATAGAGATCTCTTCATTCATATATTCAGGTATCTAAATCTCTCATGAGATATTATGAAGTGTTATGTCATGTAATCTTCTAGATCACTTGCCTCCTTTATTATGATCATTTTGATCATTTGCTCATCTTCTTTGTCAAGAAGTTTATTTGAAACCGATTGTCTTTACGCTTTAAGCTTACCATAGACTTTGTCCTTCTAGGACTTAATATGAGCATTTGCAATGAGAATATAATTACTTTATTTGGGTCAGCAAATGCATAAGGCATGCTTTGCAATAAATTGCACATGAATTATCCTTTTATGAACTTCAAATTCATATTATTTTATTCGAGGATCTAGATGTATAAATGATAATTCATTCCATGTAACTTTTTCTCAACTGTTGTATCTTGTTTTCCCCCCATGTTAGAAAAACTAACTTGTTTCCTCAACTTTGAGAACCTATCTTTGTGTGTTATGGTGTTAATCAAAATATACACCGCACATCAATAATAATAAGATAGAATTATTTGGTTCCTGACCTTGAACCACTTGTGAGGGGAGAAAATAATATACTTTCGTATATAATGTATATCAAACTGATATATATATATATATATATAAACTTTGTTCTCATAAGCAATAGTTTAGCTATTAAGTGGAGGCACTCAATAAATTATGTTGCTAAACCAATTGTGATGTAAACCAATTTATCAAGATAAACTATATTGAATAGAAAATCTGGAAATTATACTCGAAATTAAATTAATGAGCAAGTTACCTCGCAAACACCATGTTGCGGGTTAGCAATAATCGCACATGTAATCATTTCATAGATGAATCTTATGTGGTATACATGGCAGGTGAATGGGCCCATATTTACCTTTGATATTTCCAACATTCATGGGATTCAATCCCAATTTTAATTGGTTCATTAAATAATGAGTACAAGCAATGTAAGAGAATTCGTAAAGAACTTTCTAGTTCTTTAATATTTACCCATGTGAATTCTCTATTATTTTTGCACATCATACTTAAATTGATATGGGTAAATCAATTATGTCAACTGAATAAATTATCAATATTGATAAACTTCAGGTTTACACCATGATATGTGCAATTATGAATAAACTCCAAGTTTATTATGATATGGGTTTTTTATATCAATATCCACTTCATTGTGGTATTCTTTGTTTATGTAGTACAAATTGGAGAATAAAGTGGGTAGCTTTTCACATACATATTACTCCGCTACAAGTTGTAGTAATAGAAGATATTAAATCTTTCCTTTATTTATAGTCTCAATATAATCAACCGCTTTCGCGAATACTTTGGAAAACTGAATAAGTTTCTTTGAGACTTACTACAACACAATACATTATTGGTAATCAACTGTGTTTCTCCAAAATAGTAATAATTGGCTCTTCCAGATCTCTCAATTAATTTTGCACTACCACAGATTCATCATCATCCATGTGGTGAATATCTCTTTTAAAGAGAAAGTTATACCATTATGTGTATGGTCAAACTATATGCAAGATATGTTTCTTGCTTACCATTGTCTTTTAATAATCACAATGCCAAAATATTTTGGCGTACAATAGGTACGTGACCAATGACCATTCATGCCATAATAATGACATTATTTATGGTATCATCTCAAACCTTCTTCTAGAGGTGAGTGTGGTATATTCACTACCACTAGCACGTTCATAAAGAATGAATATGTATTCATAAGTAAGATGTTGTCACATTCACATCATGAATGGACCATAATCATCTATATGTGCTTTATAAAATCTCATGTCAAATCGATGACAAATATTACTTTCACGGAGTGAAGGATTATTTTGAGAATACTTATTGTTCTCATTGCCACAATGATGACGATATAATTTGGTCTATTGCCACGTCCATATCCATTGGTTATTCATGGTAATAATTTTGTCTTCTTTCAGACTTATTACATACTGCTATCACATTCTCTAAAGGGAATGAGAATGGAGAAAATTCAATGGGACGGGTTTTCACTTATTGTGCGCATGATCATCCATGACTTTGATCATGGCAAGACATATAAATTTTACCACTTCATGTGGGTGTAATTTTTTAAAAACTCCATTAGATTTATAATCAAACTTTGTTGTCTTTGCCTGTATATAAAATCAAATTATAGAATGTCAAGAATTTGAAAGAGAAAAGTAAAATACTTACCTTAAATCTAAAATTTAATCATGAAGGAAGTTCATGGAGCAATTGGCAATCATTGTGCGCAATCCCAAAGTTTCTACTCAATTGGTTAGAGTCTCGTGCTGATAACGTATTATAAAATAATAGAAGAACAAGAACAATATTGTAGAGAAAGAGAGAGAGAGGGAATTCTTATTGAATTTTGGGATGATTTACAATGGGGTAAGACCCCTCATTTATAGGAGAAATATGACTTAGTCACAAATTAAAACTCTCCACAAGATAGATATTCACTCTAAATAGAATTCTATTCTTAACAGCATTAAAATTCTTCTATAATTCAAAAACGAATTGATTATTCTTCTACAATTGAAAAATGAATTGATTATTCTTCTACAATTCACTAATAAAAAACGATTAAATCTTCTACATCAAACGCAGTTATGTCCAAATTTCAGTAATACAAAGCAAAGGAAAAGAGAGCAGCAATTCCACCACTGAATACAACTAAAAGCTTGAAAGTTTTGAATTCAAATTTGGGTTTTCAAAAATTATTAATTGTTTGGATTGGGTGTTGTTGAAAATAATTGGGAATATGGTTTGGAGTTTATATCTCAACTTTAAGGGGTTTTGGTGATTAAACTTGGCTTTGACTGAATTTCAGATTGAAACTTGAAGAAGAAGAAGAAGAAGAAGAAGAAGAAAAAGAAAAAGAAGAAGACATATATTGCAAAAATTATAGATAAATTAAAGAAAAATTGTAGATTTTCAACATAGAGTGTAGTTTAATTATACTATAAATGCAATAATTAGGTAGATACCCTTACAAATCATACTGCTTTATACATACTTAAACTAACTTGTAGTATATTTGTAGAATTTTTGTAGAAAATTTATAGATGAAAAGAAAAAATTTGTAGTCAATATTTTTTCAACATAGATTGTAATTTAATTGTAGTATAAATGTAGTAATTTTGTAGATAATTATGAAAATAATATTGCTTTATACATCCTAAAACTGATGTGTAGTCTATTTATAGATAAATGTAGGAATTTTATATATTACATTAAAATCAGACTTCCATAGAATTTGAAATATATGTGGCAAAGTAATGTAAAATCTCTTTTATTTATTTCAAATACTGATCAATCCAATTGTAACTACTTCATATTTTTGTTGTATCAAATGTGTGTATAAAATGTGCAAAATCAAGAAACTCATATTAGAAATAGAAAAAATAAAACAGAAGTAAAAACAAAAAAAATTCCAATATTATATTATGAAAGACGTAAGAGTCATAATGCCCCCATTTTAATTTGAGGACAAAAATTTCAACGTAATTTTAACTGTTTCTGGCCATATGGACAAAATGACTGCAGCGAGGCAAAGGGTAAACAATTTTAAAGAAATTTTCACACCCATATACCATCTGGAAATCAGTAGCCCAATTTAGAGAATGGAGAAGTAGAGAACACACTAGTTTCCTCGCCGGAAACCGTCAACGTCGGCGAAAACGTATTTAGTTCTAGAGAATTCGATGCTTCTCCACCGATCATCTTGTTAAGGGTAAAATGTGGGTGGGGGCTGGGGGTAGGAGAGAGAAACGTGGGATGGGTGGAGATACTTATCTATACAGATTCCTTTAATTAAGGAGTAAAAAAAGTATAATTAATTATACCCTTAATTAATTATGGTATAGAATTGGTAATTTGGTACACTAAGTGAAATTAAGTCAAACCTTAAATATTGAGGGTAATAAGTTTTCTATGTGGCATAGGAATGTAAAAATTCCTATTCTAAAAAGGTTAAGATATTACTGGATTACATTAATGATTAATTTAGGGGAGAAATTCAAAAATAGTCAGATTTACAAGTGGTCGTTCAAAAATAGTCCAATTTGAAAAGTATTCGAAAATACTTTTTATGCAAAGATAAATCTGAGTGAAATCACTATTCAAAACTCGAAAAATAGCCAATATATTATGCTGGAGTTCCAGCATAAGTACACTAGAACTCCAGCATAATATATTGTAGTTCCAGCACAGTATATCGGTCTAGTATAATATGCTGGAAGTTCATACACAAGTGCTCGAATCTCTAGCATATTATGCTGGAACTTTTCGTGTATTGGAGTTCCAGCATTCATATACAGGTGCACCGAACTCCAGTATATTATGCTGGACCGGTCTTTGTTGCAGCAAAATAGTGGCTATTTTTCATTGTCTTGGTAAATGCCGACTATTTTTAAATGATCGGTCCGAAAACTAGCTAGTCCGTGCTATTTTCACTTAATTTATGGCTTAATGCTCAAATCAAAACACTAATTTGTAGTAGAAATGCCCTAGTTGAACCGTTCGTCTAGTTTCACAATAACAGATTATGTGAGTTAAAGCTTCTTTATTCCTTTTTTCGTTCCTTAATTATGTATTTCTAAGGTTCTAAATTTGCTTGTTTTTGGTTTGTATTTTATGAACAATGCATGGTACCACCCAGTAGCTGCGTCCACTGAGCAAAATCTCACAAATAGTATCACCAACCCTTCTATGGACTAGCATTCTTTTCAAGGAATTATCTACGACATTGACATAAAAACAATCAGCAATCTTTTCCCTTGTTAACAGAGGTTTGACAGCACCCCCTGATTAAAATGCTAAATGAACCAAAGCTTAAACCAAGTAGTTGAAAAAAAATGGACGCGAAGCTAAGATGATTGAGTGACTCGACAGGAGGATCAAGACTGAATGCAGTAGAAAGAGCCACAAGTAACTACCACAGTTGCATTAGAATAACACCTCTAAATCTCATGTTAAGCGCTCAGAGACTACTTGTTGCATGACACTAATATACTTGCGCTAGAAAACTGAGTAAATATCTTCATCCGTACAGGCATGTTTACATAGAAAACATAACAAAAAATTAGAAGAGCTAGAAAGCATTTAGCGGCCTCGACCACGCCCACGTCCACGCCCACGTCCGCGACCACGCCCCAAAGGTTTTCCTGAGGGAGGAGATTGGTAGTTAAAAAGTCAGAGAAGGTATGTAACAACAAAGAAGAATATGCCATAGTGGCAGAAAAGATGATAAACGCTTTCAAATGCAGAATAAGATTATAATTATACCGGCAGTTGGCTTCTTAGGCTTGACCCTAGGTGTTTCTTCCACCAGCAGCGTCTCAAGATTCAAGCTGTCAGGAAGGATATAATAGCGGATGTTGTTACCCCTCACACTCAGGTGATCCAACGTCACTGGATTCTTTCCTTTTAGCGTAATTTTTACAGCTTTCAAGTGTGTGTTCATGCTGACATCCACACCTGTAAATTCAAAAGTACCATCAGCACCTCACTCTCAGCCACAAACAAATCCGAAGATATACAAATCGGATTGCCAACGTAGCCACTGTTCTTAGCTAATAAGACATGATGTTCTTAAAAACTGTTTGTATTCGCATATCAGACCTAGCAATATTCATCAACAGTCGTACACGACAATGAAAGGTAAAGTGATCCACATATTGAGCAAGCCCAAGAAAGCACAAAGGTCTTCTAGTTAAGGCTGCTTGGTGGGCCGGTTCCGGACCGGGCCCGGACCAGGACCGCGGTCCTGGCGGGCCTGGCGGGTCGGTCCTACTGTGTCGGGCCCATGTGGGCTTAAAAGACCGTCATGGGCCGGTCCTATACAAATAGCCCGTGAGACCGGGACCGGCTAGCGGTCCCGGGCCGGTCCTGGCGGGCCTTAGCGGTCCTAACGGTAATTTTTTAAAATTTTTTTTATTTTTTTTTTTTTAAAATGGCCCAACGGCCAGATTTTCAAAAATAGCCGTTGGAGCCTCAATTTAGCCGTTTTTAGTTTTTAAAATTTAGCCAAATGGTCCCCAAACTTTAATATAACCTCAAACTTTATATAATTACACTTTTTCCCAATTCTCAACTATAAATACCCCCCATTCTTTCATTTTAACTCACCAATTCATCAATCTATCTTAATCTCTCTCAATCTCTCTCAATCTCTCTCAATTGCTTATATTATTATTCAAATTTTGTGAGAAGTATTCAAGTCTTCAACAATTTGCAATTTTCAATTTTGAAGAAGTTGTTCATCAATTCGGTAAAGTCGTTCCAACTCTTAATTTTTAATAATATATTTTGTGTGATTTTGTTTGCATAATATAATTAAAATGACATTTTTATTGAAAAAAATGTTTAGTGCTAAGGGAAAAGCTAAAATGGGTGAAAGTAGTCGTCAAGCAACTAACCTTCCCCCCCAGGTTCCCCGACCTACCCGTCCTAGTGGTTCAATTATTCTTGATAGTGATAATCCATGTTTTCAATTTAGCGATACTGAATTTTGTCATAATATTTCACGAGAAGATCAATTAGATAATGAAATTATGACTGCTCTTTATCCTAATTTACAAGTTCATAGGCAATTGGATTTTGATGAAACCCAACAGGATTTTGATGAAACTCAACAGGATGTAGATGAAACTCAACCGGATTTAGATGACAAACCTACTAGTCCAGCTAATAACCCAACTGATGCACCACAACACCCACCTGTAGAAACACCTACTTTTAATAGACAATCTTCTAAACGCCAAGAAACGTCATTAGTTTGGAAATTTTTTAGTCAACTAAGAGATCAAAATAAGGCTCAATGTAATTATTGTAAAAAATTATAGGTGCATAAATTTACCGGAGACCGTAGTGGCACGGGTAGTTTGACTAGGCACATACAAACACACCCTACTGAAAAAGCTAAATATAACAGATTAAAAGCACTGCTAGAGGGGACAAGTGTAGAAAATGCGGGTAACCCTAGTACAGGTTCTAATCTAGTTCAACCTGGAATTAACACTCTCACCGGAGGTATATTATATTATGATCCAAATAAAGATAGGGAAGAATTAGCAAAGATGGTTACCGTTATGTGTTTACCGTATACTTTTCCTTCTAATCCTAATTTTGTGCATTATATTAGAAAAGTTTTTAATCCTACTTATAAAGGTTGGCCTCGTGCAACAGGTGAAGGCCGATATATATAAATTTAAACATGAATACGAACAATATTTGCGTTATTTATTTAGTCATATAACTAATAGAATTTCTATTACCGCCGATATTGGTAGAAGTAATAATGATTGTGACTACCTAACTGTTACTAGTCACTGGATAGACGAGGAGTGGATAATGCAAAAACGCATTCTTGCGTATAGAATAATTAACTCCCGTCACACAAGTAAGTTTATCGCTAACATTGTTGGTGATATTTGTAGATATTTTTGCATTAATGATAAAATAATGTCAATTTCTATGGATAATGCTTCTAGTAACACTAGTGCAGTAGGCACTCTTACAAACACATTAAATCCTGCATTTAGTAATATATTCCATGTTAGATGTATTTGTCATATTTATCATTTAATTGTCGGTGATGGTATGCGAATATTAAATGTAGAAATTGAAAAGGTTAGAATGGCTCTTAATTGGCTTTTTTATTCTAACCGCGGAAGTAGACTTAGGGAGTATTATAAAAAATGTGATGAATATGGCCTTAGAGAAAGAAAGGTTCCTAAACCTTGCCCCACTAGGTGGAATTATATGTACGAAAGTTTAGTAGTTGCTTACGAATATAGGAATCCTATTAATGCAACGTTCAATGCTCGGGTTAGAGGTGTGGATGATGATGAAATGCTTACAACCCAAGATTGGACTAATGTTAAAACTTTTATAGATTTTTTAGAATATTTTCACACTGCTACAAATGTATTTTCCGGACAATATTATCCAACTATTTCTAATTGTTTAGTTTATATTACAACATTATGTGCATTATTTGTGGATTATAACGAGGGTGGGCCTATTTATGAACTTGTTATAAATGCAATGAAAGAAAAATTTAAAAAATATTTTTTCCCTATCCCTCCTATTTATGGTGTAGCAGCATTTTTAAACCCTACAATGAAATTAAGAGGTCCTCATTTTTGGTATACAAATATTTATAACGCTTTAGATCTTACAGTAGAAGAACGTGCTACTCTTGCAGATGCAAAAGCATCAATTAAAATTAATACTCAAACAATTTATAATGCATACCAACAAGCCTTACAAAATTCTAGGCCAAATGTTTCAACCCCTGCTTCGTCTACTTCACAGTCGTCCAAAAGAGGCGCGGGCTTGAAGGCACTTAAATCTTGGACGGAGTTTAGGGGTTCTCAAGGAGATAATTTTGATGAATCTTCCCAACTAAATGAGCTTCAAGTTTATTTGTCGCAGGGACTAGAGAAGGATAATCCAGACGGGAGTTTTGAGCTTTTGGAATGGTGGAAGTTACGGATTTTCCTGTTCTTGCAAGGATGGCTCGCGATATATTATCTATTCAAGCTTCAACAGTTGCATCAGAGAGCGCCTTCAGTCAAGCAAGACTTCAAATAGGAGATCATAGAGCATCTATGAGGAAGAGCTTGGAGAAGTCAGTGCTATTTAGAGATTGGATCCGCTCGGAAAGAAGAAACTTTGGACTTGCAGAATCACAACCGGATGTGGATAAAGCTTACGAAGAAATGATTGCAGAACTTGCAGAGGGATGCTGCTTCACCGGGAAGTGGTGATGAACAAGCTTCTTTTCCACCACCGCCAACGGAACCTCCTCCAAATCTTGAAGGATTTATGAGATTTGTTAGAGATATGTAGATTGTGTTGTAAATTGTACTTTGGCACATCTTATTTAGTTTTTTTTCCTTTTAATGGTGGTATTAGTACCTTGTTGTGCTCATTCCATTCGGGGGGAGAAGACTAATAAAGAGATATGTCATTTTTAGTAATAAAAATTATTACACAATTGTTTAATTTATCTCTTAATACATAATATATATCTATTTAATACATATACATATAATATATATACTTAACACATATATATAACTTAATATATATATATATATATATATATACTTACCATCAGAGCAACCCTATATACTTAACATATATATAAACTTAATATATATATATACTTAACATATATATACTTAACACATATATACTTAACACATATATATATAATTTAACTTATATATATACTTCTTAACTTATATAAACTTAATATATATATACTTAAGTTAAGTACTTAAAACAACAACAACAACAACTACCCAGTATGTTCCCACAAAGTGGGGTCTGGGAAGGGTAATACGTACACAGGCCTTACCCCTATATATAAACATATATATAAACTTAATACATATATATACTTAACATATATATAAACTTAATATATATATATATACTTAACACATATATATATAACTTAACTTATATATATACTTAACACATATATATATAACTTATATATATATACTTAATACAAATATATATATAACTTAACTTCTATAAACTTAATATATATATACTTAACATATATATATATATATATATATATATATACTTAATATGTACTTATTAAATAATTTTTTTTAATTAAAAGCCCACGAAGCCCACCAGGCCCGGCCCGCCAGGCCCGGGACCACGTGGGCTTAGGCCCGTCACGGGCCGGTCTTAACCACCGGGACCGCCAGGCCCGGGACCGCCAGGAAAAAGCCCACGAAGCCCAGGACCGCCCGGGACCGGCCCGCCAGGCCCGTTTAGGCCCGGGACCGGCCCACCAGACAGCCTTACTTCTAGTACACCTTAGGAAAGCAACACAAACAGTTCGTAGATTGCAGCAGAGAGTTGTCTACTATAGACATATAGCCCTTGCCCCCCAATGCTGGTATTACATCATGGTTCAGGTTCTCCTCTTCCTCCTCTGTAAATTGCACTCTACTCAAAGTAACTGCTGATTGAGAAAAAGAACAGTAATTGTGTAGCCTACTCACATTGTTCCCACAGATATTATGCAACCAAAGTAATCTGGATGTTACACAAAAATGTGACGGGTAAATTCTTATAGTAGATGAGGAGCTGACTCAAGAAAATGCAACTTTCCACTTAGGATCTAGAGACGGCCAAAGAACCACACTTGGCCAGAGCTTACTTTCCTAAGCTAGAATAAGTGGAAGAGATCCTCGTATTAACCGAACTCAAAGAACAAGATGACTTGACAATTTCAACCACCAAATGAATCATACTACACTACTAGAATATTAATACAATTTAAAATGATATGTTGAACCTTTTTTTTAAAAAAAAAAAACAGATAATTTCATTGAGGATAAAACTAGAACTGTGGGATTATTGCCTATCCTCCTATCTTCCTTCTGCTATCAACAACAACAACAACCCAGTATATTCCCACAAGGTGGGGTATGGGGAGGGTAATATGTAGACAGGCCTTACCTCTAGCCGAGAGGCCTTCTGCTATCATCCTATCAAAAGTTTAGATGGAACAGGAAAAGAATCCTATATTCCCACATCCTGCTCCGAGTTACAAAATAACCTTCTGTTCCTTTCTCAATTCTCTGCATATTGTCCAAAAAAGACGTAGTGGTTTCGGTTCCCAAGCTGTTTCTTCCCCTCCGAATTCTATCAACTCTCCAACCTGAAACTGCTTCACCCAACATTTGTGGAAACACCTAAAACGAGATACTATAGACAGTCCTTATCCTCTTCGCTCTCTTTGCACATATACACCAATCACCATAAGTCTCCTCCTATTCCACAAATATCAGTGTTAATAATTGCATTCCGTGCTGCACATTAGGTGAGCGGCTTGGTGCTCTATATTGCCTTAACATGCTTCTGAATGTTGCGTACAGGGAGCTTCATACAGTAGGGGTTCATGATAAAATATCCTGATTCCTTCCAAACTACCCTATCCTTGTTTCCTTTATGCTAAATGTAACAACACAGTCCACTCATGGTATTATGCATTTTGGGCCTAGGTTTTTGTACAGCTTTAAAAATCATCCTTAGGATCTAAAACTTGATTTTGTAGATACCTAACATCTCTCCCATGTAGTGTCGATGTGGGATTTTTTGCTTAATATATTACAAACTCTTCCCTTAAAGGCTTAGCGTCCTTCTGAAGTTTGTCTCATCATTGCCATTGCCTAAGGTTGCACGCGGCGCACTATGTAGCAGTCCAATCCACTAGTGTTGACGTCCACCTTAGGCCTAGGCTCAGGCTCGTGTGACTTGGTACCAAGGTCTAAAAGTTCGTTTGGCTTAGCTGATTTAGAGCAGTGTTGTCAAAGGCGCGCTTAAGCCCTGAAGCGAGGCTCAAAACATGTTGAGTGTTTCGCCCCGTTTTGTGGGCGCTTTAGTGTTGCATCAAGGCTTTACTACATACTTTTACTTGCCAATAAGTGTAATCCTGAACAGACGATAGTAAACAATTAATATTTCACTTTATTGTACTTTTTTTCAATTTCTTTGTCCATATATTTGCTATTTACGGTTATAATTATTAGTCTTGGACTACATATACATATTTTTTCTCTAGTTGTGCCTTTTTTCTTTAAAGCCCACACTTTATTTGCGCTTTGCACTTAAAGTCCCAACGAATCTTAGAGCTTTTTGCGCTTTTCGCCTTTGACAATACTGATTTAGAGTAGCTAATAAGCATTAGGTGCTAAAAAGTGTTGAAACTGATTTAGAAAATAGGCAGTTACGTATTTGGATAAAAGTGTTGAAATTAACAAGAAGCAGCCGAAGAACTGGGTATACTCAAAATTTTGCTTTAAAAAGAAGTATTTTAGGGATAGAATAATAAATATTTTGGTCAAACCTAAAGTGCTTATAAGCTGAAATTTGATAAGTTGGGGAGACCAACTTATGATCTTTTATTTTTGGTTTACAAGCACTTTTAATTTTACCAAACGCGTAGATAAGCTAAAAAGTGCTTGTAAGTCAGTTTGACCAGCTTATATTAGCCAAACACCCTCTAAGACTTGCTTTGGAAAATACTCAAAATTTGTGTTCCGCCGTTGTGAGATTTACTTAGGGTGTTGCATTGAAACTACATGTCGATACTTGGGGTTGCCACTTGCAATGAATCCCATAAAGGCACAATTTTAGCCTAACATAAAAAGTCAATTTAAGATTGGAAAAAAGGCACAATTTGATTTAAAAATCCTAGACTAGACTAAACAGAGGGCAAAAGAATTTGACAAACTGCTTTCGGGGTCAAGGAATAGAGCTTATTGCATCTGTAATTGTTATTCCTAGTCCAAAACTAATTCGACACTTTACTTTTCTTCTCAAAGTTTGGTCCGTGAAAATGAGATCAGTTCTCAACTGCTAGTAAAAAAAGTAACAATGCACTTGCATAGCAAATACAACAAGCTGACAACAGCATAAATAATACCAAATGCAACAATGAAGAGCACTCTTTTAATATCACAACCTGCATACACGGTACAACTAGTAAGAAAAACTTCCATATCCGCTTATTAAGCTCATCGATTAACAGATTTCAGCTCATGATCGACCTCCGACCATGCTTGCTAAACATCAAATTCCAGAAGGCACAACCAGTACACGACATTACCATACTTTAGATTACATAATGCCAATTTGATGTACCTATCTAAACATCAACTTCCAGGAGCCACGTTCATGACAGGAGTATTATTGAATGCAATTTCTAAGTGACCGAGCCTAACACTTTTAAGCTTTAGCTTGGGAAAGAACTTAATGTTTGCAAAAGGTCAAGATTACTATTGGTCAAGGCGTAACACCTATCATTTATAATAAAATCATCCCACATCCAAGCACTAAGATATAGAAGAACTAACATATCTAGCAAGGTATAAAGATATTGCTGATTATCTTGGACATGCTGTTTTAATGATTGTATGAATTTGCACTAGTTTAATTTCTTGTCCTCGGAAGATTTACATCCATAGAATATTCTAGGGGAACAAGCAACTTGTACACATCTAGAGCAATAAGGTGAAGATTACAGTACTCAGAATTCCACATGGAAAAGAAGGTCTATAACCAAACGTTTTACCTTCCAATATTGCATGTTGAACCATCCCATTATGATTCATGGGTAAGTGCAAAACATCAATTCAACTCAAATCACTTAAGCACTCCATTCACAAGTGTAGAATAAACATTATTTTCAGTGGCGTGCATATATTTATTCAACTGAAATCACTAGAAATTCCAAGCATTACTATGTATAGATCGTAAAAAAGAAAAAGAAATATTATTACCTAGACACCTATTGGGCACCTCCGTAAATAAATACTACAATTAGCAATTGTATCTGAAAAGCCAATCGTATATGTCAGCTGCTAACATTGTCAAGTAACTAATGTATGGAAAGCATCAAATAAAACCGTAGTAACAAAATGAAAACCGTGCAATAACTAAAACTCGAAAAAACGAAGCCGTTTAAGCTTAGTAGAGAGACTGAGAGGTAGGGGGGAAAAAGAGATACCTGTAATAGTTCCATGAACAACAGTGCCGTTCTTGAGCTCAATGGAGACCGTCTCATTATTCAACTTCATTAAGAATCTGCAAAGACATTAAATTTAAATCCATAACTGAATTTAACGGAAAAAAATAACTCCATGGAACAAAATTTGAAGATTGAAAATGTACCTCACTAGCTTCATTGTCGTCGACGAAGATGTACAGACGCTTAGGGTTTTACAGAAGCAGAGAGCAAATTGCTTTCTTTCTAATTGTGGGTTTTAGGGGACGGATAAAGCTGCAGGGGTTAAGCTTCGACATACTAATAAATACTGCTCTCCCAAGTCTCAACGACGTCGTCCGCATTTTCATAGGCCGTTATGCATTGCAAAGCCCAAATAGAGTTTTCCGAGAACGATTTCACAAATGGCCATTTTTACTATTGCTACTTATAAAGGGAAAAATAACACAATATATCCAGTCTAAAAAATAATTGATGACAAAATATATATTTTTTGGATATTAATATGTAATATATATATATACACACACACTCATACATGCAAATCAGTGTATATTTTTCAATACTAGGCTATAAAATGTAAATAGTTTCGGTTGATAGGCTAAATGTGTAACTTATAAGCCAACAAATATATGTCATGATCATTGAACTTTACATTTAGGTGCAGCCTACAAGTACCAACTTGACGGAAAGTTAAAAGAGAAAGTGAGATGTGAAATGAACCAAAAGGCATAGTCTAGTCTAAAAATTAATTTAGCGCATAACGGCATAAGAAAAATATTGGTTAAAATGCTGAAATTTGAACTACATAAGTTCAAACTCCATGGGAAAATGTTGGAGTTCACCAAAAAAAATGCTACAGTTTGAACTAATATAATTTTATGTCAAACTTCAAAAAAAAACTGCTGAAATTACAAAAAAAAGAAAAAAAAATGCTGGAGTTTGAACTAATATTAATATTTGAAATTCCACCATAACTTTTTCATATTTTGGCAAAGTTGTTTATTTAATTGTATTTCCGCATTAAGAATCATGATGTTTTTATCTATTTTATATATGTTAGCTATTTCTTCAATTACTTGTCTCGAATGTGGCTAAATTGTGCTATATTTTAGTCTTCCGAGTTAAAAAGAAAAAAAATAGAGTTGTCCAGTATATTGTAGCTTCTACTTGTGTTTCAGCTCAACCGAGCTTGTATGTCTCAGAGGGATCCAATACAAATTCGTAGGAATCGTCATGGACCAAAATCAATAATGGATTTATAACATGGGGGTGACTATTCTAATATGGGAAAGAAAGAGCCTTGAAATAAGAAACTATTTTTTGCAGAGCACACCGAAAAAAGAACATCAAATTTATAAAATGCTACCAATATTGGCCATTGTTTTATATTTTTCTATTACGAAGTGGCTAAGCTTCCTTCTTTTATTCTCTCTCTGCTTCTCTGCTAATTATTTTGTAAACTATAACCAAATTGGTATGGTTATGGTTCCTTTTCCAGCTCAAGAACACCTCAATCAATTCCTCGGTCTCTTATCTTGTTTCTTCATATAATATAGAAACTAGTATTTGTACATCAAGCTATTTATCTTGTATGCTTCTAGAAATACTTGGAGTAGTTAAATAGCACGTGTATATTTGTTAATTAGTTAGTTAGAAAGGAGGTTTGTATAAATACATATTGACTCTATTTTTACTTTTAAGTCCGAATGAGAATCAGAAAATAGTTCTCTCTCTAGAACCTTCTTCTTCTTCCTCCTCACTAATAGCTCAGAGCTCTCTAATAGCTGCCCTGTGGTTGGTTTTGACATGGTATCAGAGCATGGTGCTCAACGATTCTGATTGAGAGACTTCGTTTCAAAATGTCTCTTTCTCTTTTTCGATTCATATCAGACTCATCTGCTTCTTTTTCAATTTCATCAAGGTCTTATTTGAAGCTCAAAATTGAGCCCTAGAAATTGAAGTTTGTCTTCAATGGTGAATGATACAGTGGAAAACACAGCTGAAGCATCACATGCAAACAATCAAAACATCGATTGTAATGATCCTTTATATGTGCATCCCTTAGATGCACCAGGCTTACAGATTGTTCCACAACTGCTCATAGGGACTAAGAACTATGCAGAATGGAGCTGATCTATGAAGATGTCACTCATTGGGAAGAATAAGCTGGGATTTATTGACGGAACATATACGAGAGACTTATACACCAACAATGCCTTTCAATTGCGTCAATAGGATTGATGCAATGCAATTGTTCAATCGTGGATAATGAGTTTGGTAGAAAAGGAGCTTAGAAAAGGTATTGTATTCTTTTCAAATGCACAAAAGGTCTGGACTGTGTTTGAAAATCATATTTGACAAAGTTAATGCGACAAAAATTTATCATATGAATATGGAGATAAGTTTATTGGTGCAAGGAGTTACTAGTGTGTCAGTATATTTCTCAAGTCTAAGCTATTTGTGGGATGAATTTGAGTCCTTGATTCCGGAGCCTTGTGATTGTGATAAGTCAGGGCCATTTATTGAATATTTGCGTCAACAGAAACTGATGAAATTTTTAATGGGCTTGAATGATACTTATGCACCACAAAGGATTCAGATTCTCATGATGCATCCAACTCCTTCTCTTGGTCAAGTTTACTCCATGATTATTCGGGAGGAAAGTCAGAGAAAGAACATTGGTTTAACAACACAAAATGGAATATTAGGAAGTGCTCATATAGATGTTGACCATGCAGCCCTAACTTCTTTTGCTAATGCTTTTAATGTTAAAACTAAGAGAAATGCTCGAATGTATTGTGATTACTACAATATGAAAGGTCACACAAAGGAAGGTTGCTATAAGTTGATTGGATATCCTCTTGGATTCAAGTTTAACAATAGAAGAAAATGATCATATGAGCAGTCAACAACTGCAGCACATAATATGATTGTTGGAGAAGAATTTAACACTGGACTTTATAGGAATGATGCACCAACTGTTGAGCCTTTCACTCTTGAACAATACCAGCAAATTATCAACCTGCTCAACAAGGAGATGGGACATTCAGATTCAGCCAATACGGTAGGTAATTCTATCACTGACCAAGGAACTTGGATTATAGATATTGGGGCTTCTAATCATATAGTTTATGCCTTGCATCTACTATCATCGGTATACCCTGTACCTGAACTTAAATCACTTATTGTACAACTACCCAATGGAAATCATACTAAAGTTACCTATATTAGACTATGTACTTTACCCAATTTAGAATTTCTTTATGATGTCCTCTATGTGCCCGAATTCCATTTTAACCTACTTTCTGTTTCTAGATATACAAAAGAGTTAAAAAGCTCAGTTCATTTCTATACTGATTTTTGTGTCTTTCATGACCTCTTCAGTGGCATGGTGAAGGGGATTGGTAGACTCAAGGGTGGTCTCTACATTCTCAATCCTTCAACATCTACTACTACTTATGTTTCTAATCATATTTCTGTTTCAGTTCAATCAAATTCTAGTGTATTGTGGCACCAAATGTTAGGTCATGCTCCTATTACAGTGTTAAAGAAGATCCCTAGTCTGAATGAACAGCTCTCTTGTATCTCTAATTGTCATTGTCTTGTATGTCTATTAGCTAAACAAACAAGGTTACCTTTTCCTATTAGTACTTCCAAATCTAACTGTGTTTTTCAATTTGTACATATGGATGTGTAGGGTCCATATAGAGTCTGTACTTACAATGGCTTCAAATACTTTATTACTTTTGTTTATGACTATTCAATAATGACTTGGACTTTTCTATTGGGATTAAAGAGTGATGTGTATGTCATTTTGACTGAATTTATGCATCGGTTGAAAACCAATTCTCAACTTCTGTTAAAGCCTTTAGATCAGATAATGGTCATGAATTCTTTAACACTATATGCTCCAATCTTTTCAAAACCAAAGGTATTATTCATCAAAGTAGTTGTGTTCGTACTCCATAACAAAATAGTGTTGTGGAGAGGAAACACATACATATCCTAGAAGTGGGAAGGGTCTTAAGATTTCAGGCTAGCATACCCTTTAAATTTTGGGGAGATTGCATTCTCACTGCCACTTACATCATTTATAGACTACCAAGTGTTGTTCTAAATGGGAAATCACCTTATGAGATTTATCATGATACAACCTCCTGTTTTATCTCGCATTAGAACCTTAGGATGCATATGTTATGCCACCAAACATGATTTTCATGACAAATTCTCACCTAAATCTGTTCCTGGTGTCTTCATGGGCTATGTTACTAATCAAAAAGGATACAAGATATATGATATTAAGGCACAAAAGTTTATAATCAGTAGGGATGTTGTATTTCATAAGGATCAATACCCATTCAAACATCCTAGTACTAAATTTCTTGCTACCTCTGCACCACATTCTATTTCGTCCCTTCTCATTCCTATTTCTGATTCTACAGATTCCACCCATATTCCTATTCCTGATAACAATATTATCTTCCCTAATGATAATATTTTAACCAATGATTATACCATCCCTTCTCTATTGTTCCTGTTACAGACTTGTCTGATATTCTTCAAAATTCTACACCATCTAATATTCCTCCCACTCCTCAAAATGATTCCTTACCAACCAGAAAATCTGGCAGAACACTCAAGCCATCTATTTGGTTGACAGACTGCATCCATCCTTCTTTACCTTCCACTTATAATACTTGTCTCTATCATGTTAATCATTTTGTTTATTATTCTCATCTTCCTGCTCATTTTCAGTCGTTCCTCACATCTTTCGCAGCTGATATTGAACCTACCTCTTACTCTCAAGCCATTAAAGATGATATATGGATTCAGGCAATGAATCTTGAGATTGAAGCCTTAGAACATAATCATACTTGGGATGTGGTTGACTTACCTTCTCGTAAGGTGAATATAGTTTGTAAATGGGTTTATAAGATCAAGTATAATGCTGATGGTTCTGTAGAAAGGTTTAAGGCTAGGCTAGTTGCTAACAGGTACACTCAACGGGAAGGCATTGACTTTCATGACATATTTTCTCATGTGGCTAAGATGACCATTGTAAGGACTGTTATAGCAGTTGCTACCCTTAGACACTGGCTTGTGTATCAGATGGATGTTCATAATGCTTTTATTAATGGTGATCTTACTGAAGAAGTGTATATGAATATGCCCCAAGGATTTAGTAGTCAGGGGGAGTATAAGGTATGCAGACTACTCAAATACTTATATGACTTAAAACAAGCCTCCAGGCAGTGGAATGTGAAGCTAACACAAGCCTTACTGTCCTCAGGCTTTCAGCAGAGCAAACATGATTATTCCCTCTTCACTAGGACTACTAACAACAAGTTTGTGCTTATCCTTGTGTATGTAGATGATTTACTTGTCACGGGCAATGATTTGGAAGAAATACAACAAGCTAAAGCTGCCCTTCATAAGAAGTTCAAGTTAAAGGATCTTGGAGAGATTAGGTATTTTTTGGGAATGGAATTTGCCAGATATGAAGAAGTCATTCTAATGTACCAAAGGAAATATGCTTTGGAGATTATACCAGAAGCATGATTGTCATGAGCAAAACCTAAAGACACACCTATGGAGCAGAACTTGAAACTAACAAGCACATAATATGATGAATATGTGTAGAAAGTTGGTACAGATGAACCATTGCAAGATAGAAACACCTTTCAGAGACTCATTGGCAAACTATTATACTTGACCATCACTAGGCCAAACATTGCATATGTAGTACAATGTCTAAGCCAATTCATGTATGCACCAAAGACATCACATTATGAGGTTGCCTTACATATAGTGGGATATGTTAAGAAGCAACCAGGCCTTGGGTTACTAATGTCAAGCAAGGGTGAGGAAAAGATACATGCATTTTGTGACTCTGATTGGGCCTCTTGCCCAATATCCAGGAAATCCATAACATGCTTCTGTATTAAGCTGGGCTCCTCATTGATCTCATGGAAGGCAAATAAGTAGAGCACTATTTCTAGAAGTTCTTCGGAAGCAGAATATAGAAGCATGGCACATACTATAGCTGAACTAACATGGCTGGATGGATTACTGAAGGAATTAAGAGTTAGTGCTAAACTACCCATGGACCTTTATTGTGACAATAAAGCAGCCCTAAAGATTGCTGCTAACCCCATATATCATGAAAGAACAAAGCATATTGATATTGACTGCCATTTCGTAAGAGAAAAATACAGGAAGGACTAATAAGGACATCACATAAATGTGATGATCCAGTTCGTCGTCACGTGAGTTACTGTCCCATTTTCCCCTATTATGTTGTTTCATGTTTCTATATATGTATTAGAGTCTATCGAGTGAATTTGGATTGATTCTGGTTGAAAATAAGGCATATAGCCCTTTAGAGTGAATCTTGTTTTTAAAAAGTCAACCTGAGGTTGACTATGTGGTTAGAGGACTCGAATGTAAATTTCGGTGGTTCGGTTAGCTTCGAAAGATGATTTATGACTCAGAGGAGTGATCGGAATTGCATTTGGAGGTCTAGTGTTGAAATAAGCTTGAATTGGCTAAGTTGGAATTTTGGCGGAATCTAGTTGATAGGTGATATTTTGATCCGGAGGTCGGAATGGAATTCCGATAGTTGCAGTAGCTTCGTTAGGTGATTTTGGATATGCCTGCAAATTTCATGTCATTCGGACATCATTTGGTCAAATTTTTGATTGGATGTAGGTTTCAGAAGTTCTAAGGAAAATTAGGCTTGAATCAGAGGTAATTTGGTGATTTTTGTGTTTAAGGGCGTGATTTTATGATTGGATATGTTTTAGAATGAGTTTGAATTTTTCGTTGAGGCCCCGAGGGCCTCGGGATGATTTCGGAAGGTTAAACGGAAAAATTTATGTGTTGCATCAAGTGTGTAGTTTTGGTTTCTGGTATTTCCGCTTCTGCGGAAATGGACCACAGAAGCGTCTTTTGCAGCGTAGGTGCGAGAATTGGGTAGCCTAGCAAGGTTCGCAGAAGCGGACGTTTGTTGGCAGAAGCGAAAACTCGTCCGCATAAGCGAAGGGTGAGCTTGGGGGTAGGATAGCAATCCTGAAATTACTCATTTCGGATAAAATACTAAAATGATAAATATGTTATTTTCCAATGCTCTTACCCCAAAGTCCTTTGTTAAATCCAAGGTTAAAATAAAAAAAAAAAAGGTTATTCCAACTTATTTTGCATACACCAATGGCCAAACACATGTTCTATGATACACTGAATATTTTATTACTAGTCCAATAAACCAAGTATATACCAATAAAAATATATCCACTAACTAATTCGTCATTATTTAATTTTCTCATTATAATTTTAGGATAATATTTCTCAACTTAACGACCCCTAATTATTCATCTTCGTAGATTCAAACAAGATCCAATTTTTTTGACCTAGACAAATAAATTATCTTATAACGATCCACATTAATTATTTATATGAACTTACTTTATTTTTGCATGTGTAATTTCTTACTCAAAGCTTTATTTTAAAAATATTAATATTAATATTTTACAATCATAAGACTCGACATATAAAGGAAAAAAGGGCAGTAAACCAAAGAGGTATGAATAAATTACTCCCAATACAAATTCAACGCCTTTTCTCCTGCAGAAATTTTATTTCCCTTTCCCTCCCTCCTTTGCAACAAAAACCAGCAAGGTCTGCAGTTGTCCTTGACGGCGGCGCACAGGCGGAGACTTTGGCATATGCTCCGTGAAAGGTGTTGATGGAAGCAGTAGAAGGAGAGCAATTGAAGAAAAGGAAGCAATATGGCGAATATTCAATGCACGCCTCTTCCTCTTCTACGCGTAATAATTGGCGATCTCGCTATAATAAACCTCGCAAGTTTTTCGACCGTTACAGCCTACCCTCAGGTATTTGTTCTTAACTTCACTTTACGGTACTAAATTAACATCTTAGATTTACGTTCAGCTCACGTTTACCTTCGGAAGATTTTGTCAATTTTATGTTCCTTACTATTTTAATTACTCAGTGAACCCTCATTCCGTTGACTAATTACCTGGTTTAATTATTACGATTAGGTTACTTAAAAACTACTGGAAATAGTGCAAGTGTATATAACTAGAAAAGAAAGTGAATTTACATTTTTTTTTTTGAAATTGAGGTGAATTTACATGTTACAACTGGTTAAACTAAAGAGACTTTACACTGGCAGGGTATATAACTTAAGTGCCACACTGGACGAGCATAATTAGATATTGAAATTGTCGTTTTATATATGTCCAGTGCAACAAGGTAAAAAACTTAAGCTCTACTTTGCTATAACTGATAAATTAAGATGGTCAATTCGTATGAACTCACGATGCTTATGTTCTCTGCTTTTGATTCAAGTGCTGAAGACATATCCGTTCAGTTTATTTCTGATCACATTTAGTTTGCGTGTTAACTCTCAACTTAAAATTTGCTACTCTAAGTGAACTGTTACCGGTAGTTAGCTATGTACCTCTGAAAGTTTTTGACAGTATAGGTTTCTATTAACATCAAAAAGTTTTAAAGTATAGGTTTTTCTTTTTAATTAACATGTTTATGCCAGTGTTTTTGAGAGCGCAAAGCGCAAAAAAGCGACAAGGGCTCGCCTCGCTGCAAAAGCGAAGCTCACGCTTTATTAAAGTGAAGCGCAATTCTTAAAAAAACATAATGTAAAATTATAAATAATCAAAAACATCAATTTAAATACTTAAAATTAGGTATGGGTACCACCAAATCATCCACAAACCATCCACGAACCATAGGACAAGCAAAATCAAAGCTACTAAATTACTAGAAGTCAATCAACATCTTATTCTTCTACTCTTCTTCTTCTTCTTCAAGATTGTCAAAATCTTGAATTCCTCTAGTATCTTCATATTGCTTGTCATCTTCTTCTTCCCCCTCCTCTTCATGATCACTTTCATCTTCATCAATTAGGGATAGAGATCGACTTGTAGTAGCAACACTTTTTCCCTTCCTAATAGAGGTTGAACTTGGAGTATATCTCCTTAAGCCATAAGGATACTCCCCAACTCCACTACCAACCGCAACATCACCCCAAGTGAAATCGGAGTCGCCTTCAAATACTTCTTCATCTTCACAATTTTCGGGGACTCCGGTTAGCCACTCATTAGCCTCATCAATATTGTCCAAAAAATTGGATCAATTATATTGCGTTGGTTGTAGTGACGCCTCAATGCTCTATTGTATTTTATAAACACTAGATTATGGAGACGCTTCAAGGTTAGTCGATTCCTTTCCTTTGTGTGAATCTGCAAAAATGATGTGTCAGCTAATTAGTATGTAGTAGGAGTTTGGACAATTGAAATATAATCTACTTTATCTCAAAACACAAAATAATTCTTTTTATTTCTCACTTGTTCAAAAATATTCTAGTTCCTTTCACATCCGGATGAGCTACAAGTTAAGCTTAGAACTTTGATGGCGAAAGTCTGTAACTCTGGAGTCTCTACACCATATTCGTCCCACCATTCAACTATAGAAGTAAAAAAAAAAATATTCAAGAGTTAACCCTCAAGGGTTGGCTTGATGGCAATTGACTTGAGCCTTGGGGTTTGCT
The DNA here is from genome assembly GCA_032618575.1 of Nicotiana noctiflora. NCBI lineage: Eukaryota > Viridiplantae > Streptophyta > Magnoliopsida > Solanales > Solanaceae > Nicotiana > Nicotiana noctiflora. The sequence goes on along the minus strand of JASVEL010001592.1, from coordinate 8,208 downwards.
CCCTGTCAAGGTCTCAAGTTCAAATACAGTGTAGTAAGGCAAATTTAAGCTCTTCCAGTTTTAATGGCCTAAAACCTGAATTAACCGTGGTGCACTTGCGGGAAACAGCCGAGGGCTTGTGCACCCTCGGGATTAGTCGGGGCTCTTAGAGACTCGGACACCCGGTACAAATAAAAATAAAAAATATTCAAGAGTTAATAAGTATAAAAAATACATTGAAGTTAGAGCTATAAAATATAGAAACACTTGGTCATCTGGCGACTTCGTCGTTCTTTGTTTAATAGCAAGTCGAAGCTTAAAAAGTCCTTCAGCTGTCTTGTAAGTAGCAAACTGATCTACTATCTTTTCTTGCAAGTCTTCATCTAGGTTCAACTCGATAACAACCCGATGGAATCCTATTCACACTTCTTTAGCCAATGAATTCTTCACATACTGGCATGCAAAGATCTATGAAGTTGCTCATCCCATCTTGCATCAATGATCTGAAAGACCTTTGCGTATTTTTGCTCATCACTGAATGATGCTTGAATAGTCTCTTTCGCCCTATCCATAGTTTCATAGAGGTAGCCCATTGATGGTTTTGCCCCCTCCCCATCTACCAAATAGAGTACTTTAACCAAAGGGCCACCAATATTAAGAGCATGAAGGACATTATTCCAAAAAGAATAAGAAAGAATAATGCGTGCAACCTCTTTCCCCGCACTTTCCTTTGCAGACACTCATGCTCTTTTCCTCTGAAGTGACCTTCTTTCTCAAATTGTCTTTTGGACAGTGGAGACTACGCAGAGTCAAGAAAGCAGTGACGAACCTTGTCTTGCCCGATTTCACCAATTTTTTGCATGGTGAATCTTCTTATCATATTGAATAATAAGGCCGCTGACAAATATAAGAATGTAGCCGAACGCCTTGGCCAAAAACTGTAGAGAAGGGTCTTTCCTTGATAATGTCCCCGAACATCAAGTTGATACAATAAGTTGCACATGGAGTCTAATAGACATTCTTGTACGCTCCTTCAATCATGCCACCCACTTTCACATTTTCACTTGCATTATCAGTGACCACTTGAACAACTTTGCTTGGACCAATCTTTTCGATAGTGTTCTGAAACGAGATGAACATTTTGATATGGCCGGTGGATGAGTCACTAGCATCAATGGACTCAAGAAACAAACTTCCCCAGGGAGAATTCACCAACACATTAATAATCATTTTCCCCGTTCTTGCGATCCACTTGTCCATCATAATGGAGCAACCGTACTTGTTCCACACAACTTTATGCTCCTCAACAATCTTTTTAGTCTCCTCCACTTCCTTATTTAGATAAAGACCTCTTATTTCATGGTAAGTGGGAGGCTTCATTCCAGGTCCGTATTGACCAACGACCTCAATTAAGTCTCCAAAAGTGTCATAGTTGACACAATTGAAGGGGAGCCCAGCATCATAGACCCATCATGCAAAAGCTCTAACTGCACGATCCCTCAAAATATCTTTAGCAATTTTTCGTACATCTTTTCCACCGCCCTTTGCTACCGGCTTCTTTGAGAAGTAGCAATCCATAAGACCTTTAGTCGATGATCCATGGCTTGACCCATCTCTTCCCCATTTTGTTGGAAGTGACAATTCTTCAATATCATCATCATCATCATCAAGATTGGTCACCATTGGTTGATGAACCATTTGATTTTTTTGCTCCTTCTTCTTCTCAACAAAGTTCTTTATTTCTTCCCTCACCTCCGGTGGACATTTCGGACAACTTGTGACGTTTCTATTGCATCCAATTAGATGGTATTTAAAGCGATAAATACCTGTTGTAATCTTGTTGCAAAACTTGCATACAACATTTGTATTCTTCTCATTAACTATCTCACCATAGCGCCAAGCCGGGTTTTTCTCTTTCGAACTTTGAGACATTTTAATATCCCTATTAAGATATAAGAAAAAACATAATCAATAAACTGAAAATACATATAATATATATAATAATCAATTATATAAACTGAAATATACTTTTAAAAAATCACATAAATTGAAAATATAACATATATAATAATTAATTTTAATTACTGAAATATAATAATAATTTAATTTTATATACTGAAATATAATAATAAATGAAATACATATAATAACTAAATATATATGCTGATATATAATAATTGAACGAAAAGGAAAAAGAGAAAAAATGGTTCTTTACTCTGTTCTGTACTGTAGAAAGTAGAAACAGAGAAAGAAAGAAGAAGAAGAAAAATGAAGAAGAAGAAGAGCGACTGGTCGACCGGTCTTGAAGAAGAAAGCAGAAGAAAAAACGAGAAGAACTGAAAAAGAAAGGAGAAGAAATTACCTGTGTATGGTCTTCGAGGTCGACTGGTCGAGCGACTGAAGAAGAAGATGGAACCCTAGCTTTTTTTGTTGACTGAACAAGAAGAAGAGCGACCGGTCGAGGCCTCTGTTTTTGGTCGAAGAAGGGAATTGGGATTTTTTGTCAATTTAGGGTCTGTTTTGTCTGAGACCCAATTTTTTTTTATTTTAAAAAAAGGCCCCCTGCGCTGTTTTCACAAAAGCGCTCGCTTTATCGCTTTCGCCGCTTCCTCGCTTCCTCGGTCTTACCAGTGAAGCGTGCTCTTCTGCAGATCGTGTCGCCTTAAGGAGCTGGAAGCGACACACTGTCGCGTCGAGTCGCTTCGCGTTTTAAGCGATGAAGCGCTCGCTTTTCAGAACACTGGTTTATGCTCGCTAGATCTACAACGGAGGCTATATTCTTGGTAAGAAGATTGATGAGAATTTATCATGAAAGGAAGATAGATATACACGTGGTATTCATTGACCTAGAGAAAGCATATGATAGAGTACCAATGTCCTGTGATGGGTGATTGAGAAGAAATTAATTCATATTAAATGCATATGCCATAAAGCACATGTATGAAGGAGCTGTCACTAGCATGAGAACAATAGCAGGAGATATAAAGGAGTTTCCTATAACAATAGATCTAAACCAGGGATTAGCATTGGGCTTCTACTTTGTTTGCCCTAGTTGTGGATGAATTAACCAACATAAGAGAAAACGAGGTTGATGGTGTATATTATTTACTGACGATATTGTGCTAATTGATGAAATTAGCAGTGGTGTCAAGAGTAAAGGTTTTGTGATAAGTAGAAGTAAGACTGATTGCATGCACAACAAGTTTAGTCAGCATGATACAGTATTGTCAAAGGCGAAAAGCTCTGGAAAATGCTCCAAGTCTATCGGGGCTTTAAGCGCAAAGTTCACGTTAAGTGTGGGCTTTAGTATATGAAGGTGCAATGAAGTAAAAAGATAAAAATACATATGTAATTTAAGAATAATAATAATAAATTCATTTATAATGTTTTCCTTAACAAGCAATACACGTTTTTGCCGATTATATTGGTTGTCCAGTACCACTCGATTCAAGATAGAACACATGGGTAATGAGTGCGCACGCCTTTAATGCCTTGCCTACAGCCTTACGCTGAATCGCAACTTAAGTGAGGTGAAGCACCCTCTCCTAGCTTTTCAGAGCTTCGGGGTTTAAGCGCGTCTTAAATGAGCCCTTGATTACATTGCCATGATGAGAATTGAGGTGAGACTAAAGGGATTGCGGTAATACAAATAATTTAGATATCTAGGCTCATTGTTTCAAGAGAATTGGATGATAGGTGAGATATTACTCATAGTATTAAAATTAGATGGTCGAATTGGAGAAGTGCTATCAGCGTGTTATGTGATAGAAGGATGCCTAGCAAAGTGAAAGATAAGTTCTAAAGAATACTCTAAGACCGACAATGTTAGATGGTAATGAATGTTGGGTCACTAAAGTCCAATATATCCACAAGATAAGTGTGCAGAGATGCAGATGCTAAGATGGATGTACGGTTATACAAGATTAGATAGAATTATATTGATCACATCCACCAGAAGATGCAAGTAGCATGCATTGAAGACAAAATGAGAGGTTGCTTGAGAAGGTTTGCTCATATCCTTCATCAACCTGCAAATGCACTGATTAGTAGATGTGAAACTGTGATGAATGAAGGTGTTAAAAGGAGGGCCTATAGACCTAAAATTACATGGTAGGAAATTGTCTTGAAAGACCTACAAATACTTGGAATCAATATGGACTTAGCTAAAGATATGGCGCAACGAAAGAGTACGATTCATATAAATTATATCTACTAGTTGGCAATAGGTTTTAGTCTTGTTAAAGAACTTCTATTATTATTGTTATTACTATACTAATATATATATATATATATATATATATATATATATATATATATATATATATCTCATTCACTTTTATTTTATTTGGTATGGTAATGACATGAGTTGAGCTTAAATGGAGAAGGGAGAATTTATGTAGCCGACCCCAATTTGTTTGGGACTAAGGCTTAGTTGTTGTTATTATTGTAGTAACATGTAATTATTTTATTAGTATTGTTTAACTGATTATAGTAGGTTATTTACCTTCTTTCTAGGTTTTACTGTATACATAGTTGTAACTAACATGATAATTCAGAAGATAGTTCCACTGTTAGCGTGTAAAAATTAAACACCTATCTGATAATTTTGCTGTTTTGGTGTTAAGACCTGAAGGGGTGTACTAGGTTCTTCAATTTCATCTTCACTCATCTGATTGTTTCCACAAGCATGCATGTCCAAGATTTTTTTATTGTGTGATAAGCTGGATGTCCTGATGTTCATAAGCTCTCATCTTGTTTTGTTCCACAAATTGTTGCATTTATCAAAAAACAAAAAAAGAAACATATTTTCCATTCACATAAGCCTCTCTTTAACGTTATCCTGATAAGAGTGTCTTTTTACAGGTTGGTTATATTGCCCTCCATATGGTGATAATATAGGTTTTATTATCCCATCAAAAGTGCCTTTAAGTGAATCATTCGACAAGAACATCCCTCTTGGAGAAAGATACACCCCAAAAGAATTAATCGACAAGCAAAGATGTTTAGGAAGAGAAGTAAGTGGTGCATTAACCATTATTTTCTTCTAGTTATCATTTACTATTTGCTTAATCTCTTCCTCTCCCCACCCTTGCCACTTAAAATTAAGGTGAACTTGGTGATTATTATCTTGATACTTGCCGTGCTGATTTATTGGATATATACGATATCTTTCTGCACCAATTTCTCTCCTGAATTGCCATCTGAAGAACCATTGCATTGTAGCTCTCTTTTGTGTCACTCCTATCTTGTACATTCTCCCAATGTTGTTGTTTCTTGTTTTAATCATGCTTTATTTTGGTGGGCTTTTGTTTCTTAGTTGGTTAATTCCTGAGAAATTTCACCCGATTTTATTTTGATCTGCTTTGAGAAGGAAGTCAGTGTATGTTTGTATGTTTAATGTGTATACATTCTCTTTATTTGTTTTTTTATTTTTTTGGGTTAGGAGTAGAGTGAGCTTATATGTTTGCCAACTCACTATTTCCTATAGGGATTGGCTGTAGTCTTATTTGACTTATGTATTGAAGTTATCCTTATGGTTATGGGGCTCCATCAAGGATCGGCACTTAGCCCTCTCTTGTTTGTATTGGTAATGGATGCTATAACCCGATTTATTCAAGGGAATGTGCCTCGGTGTATGCTATTTGCTGATGACATAGTCTTGATAGACGAGACGAGGGTCGGTGTTAACGAGAGGCTAGAGGTGTGGAGACAGACTCTCGAGTCTAAGGGTTTCAAAATAAGCAGGTCTAAGACAGAATATCTAGACTGCAAGTTTAGCGCCGAGCCGAGCGAAGTAGGCAGGGACGTGAAGATTGGATCTCAGGTCATCGGCATGACGAGGATGTTACACACCGTATTGGGTCGGTTATCCAAGGGGATAGAGAGATCGATGAGGATGTCACACACTGTATAGGGGGGTGGATGAAATGGAGATTAGCATCTAGAGTCCCGTGTGACATGAAAGTGTCATCGATACTCAAAGGTAAGTTTTATAGAGCGTGGTTAGACCGACCATGTTGTATGGGGATGTGTGTTGGCCAGTTAAGAACTCACATACTCAGAAGATGAAGGTAGCAGAAATGAGGATGTTGAGGTGGATGTGCGGGCACACTAGGATAGATAAGATTCATAATTAAGATATTCGGGAGTCGGTGGGTTTGGCTCTATGGATGCCAAGATGTGGAAGCGAGGCTCAGGGTGGTTCGGGCATGTGCGGAGGAGAAGCCCTGATGCCCCGGTGAGGAGTTGTGAGCGGCTGGCGGTGGTCGGCGTGAGGCGAGGCAGAGGGAGGCCTAAGAGATATTGGGGAGAGGTGATTAGGCAGGACATGGCTAGAATGCAGATTTCCGAGGACATGACCTTTGATAGGAAAGTCTGGAGGTCTAACATCAGGGTTGTAGGAAAGGGGCTTCTAGAACTTTTCGCACTCCTTTCCTCGGGTTGGGTGGGGCTTGGTAGACGATTTGTGTATTGGAGTGTGTCGCCCTTATGGTAGTTATTTATGGTAGTTACTGTTTGATATTATTGCATGCCATTTTATTTATGGTTCTTATGTTTAGTGAATTATTTATGCGATTCTCGATGGAGTTACTAATGCTCTTTTGTTTTTGTTTTTGCTTTTCCTTTCCTTCCCCTTCCCCGAGTGTCGATTGGAAACAACCTCTCTGCCGTTTCGGGTAGGGGTAAGGCCTGTCTACATATTACCCTCCCCAAACCCCACTTTGTGGGACTTTACTGGGTAGTTGTTGTTGTTGTTATTGAAGTTAAGTAATTATCCAAATATTCTTTATTAAACAGAATTATCTGAAGAAAACAAGAAAAACCTTTTCTCATTAAACATCCTTTTTATCAAAAAGTAAAATCTTTGGCTGGATCCAGTAATTTTTAAGGCCAAGTCTTGTGAGTTTTAAGTCCTGTGAGTTTTTATACTAGTATGTTCATAAAAGAAGTTGGTTGTTGTATAAGAAAACAGTAAAAGAAAGAAATTGAAAGAAAGTTATCTGCGCGTAAGAGGACCTGTGCTCTCTTATACAACAAGATTTGGTATCTAATGTCTTCTGAGTTTATAGGACAAGTAGACATGTGTTCAGTGTGGTCATTTAGAGAGAGGTGTGGCTCAAAGATGGCGGCTGCTGAGACTTCTGCTTATTTATTTGTAGTTCTGGTGGTGAAGCACCGAAGCTAGAATATTAAGTGTTTGTGTGTGAGTTGATACCTTGTAGAAGTCTTACCTAAGATATGCATCTACATCAGAGTTTATTTGTGTCATGTGTCATTGTCTGTTAATCTTGCTTACTGCTAATCTTCTTACTAGTTGGATTTTTAGTGTCTGTTCAATATATATATATAAAACATATTATCCATGTCTTGCATTATATTTCATCTTATCTTTAGCCCAGTAGCCATCATCCATGTCTTGCATTCCTAACAATCAATTGCAGATAGGACTGGTGGTTGATTTAACAAACACTGATCGTTACTATCCAGAATCAGATTGGACCAGTCATGATATTAAACATGTTAAGGTAAATATGGGCAGTTTTATTTATCCTATTTGATCTCATGGTTAACTGGCCAGTGGTATGCTATGTTCGGTTTATCCAGATTCGATGCCCGGGACAGGACTCTGTACCTGATGCTGAATCTGTAGATAGATTTGTTTCTGAGGTAATTCTTCTTCTGCTGTCGCATGCATGTCAGCTATCTTTTCATCATGCTCTGCAGGTCTGGGAAGGGCGCCTATGGCTGTGTGATAAATTGATAATTACTTTTCACTTTGCTGAGTGTCTCATCTTCAGAACTTATATTTGATTGCAGATCGTGCAATTTACATCTCAAGAATCTCAAGTAAGCAAGTATGCTGTTGTCCACTGTACTCACGGTCACAACCGAACAGGATATATGATTGTACATTTTCTCGTACGTAATCAGTCAGTTAGTGTTAGTGAGGTTAGTGATCTATTTTTTTTATTGTTTTATTCTTCTTAGTATTCCAACATAATTTAGAATATCTATCTGTCTTATCTTCAGGCAATAGCAATATTTTCCCGAGCACGCCCTCCTGGAATTTACAGACAGAAGTATGTTGAAGCATTATATGTCTTTTATTTGCAAGCGAAGCCTGAACCTCTCGTTTGTCCTCAAACTCCAGAATGGAAGAGAGATGCTGATCAAGATAATGATGCTGTTGCTCCTCCTTCTGTAAGTAGCTCCTTTGAGATTATTTGG
>JASVEL010001591.1:0-51585 GCA_032618575.1 Nicotiana noctiflora | reverse complement strand
AAGCATCACACCCCGTACCTGTGGGTAAAATCAATACCGGTGCTGTGGTCAAGGCTGTCTTGAGCTTTTGAAAGCTCACCTCACATCCATCGGACCATTCAAATTGAACACTTTTCTGTGTCAATATGGTCAGTGGGGTTGCAATAGATGAAAACCCCTCTACGAATCGGCGATAATAACCCGATAATCCCAAGAAACTCCAAATATATGTGGCTGATGTCGGTCTAGGCCAGTTCTTGACTGGCTCAATCTTCTTCGGATCAACCTGAATACCTGCTGCCGTCACAATATGACCTAGGAATGCAACTGAACTTAGCCAAAATTCACACTTTGAAAATTTTGCATATAGTTGGCTATCTCTCAGAGTCTGCAAGGCCACTCTGAGATGTTGCGCATGCTCCTCCTGACTGTGGGAATATATTAATATGTCATCAATGAAAACTATTACAAACAAGTCTAAATAAGGCCGGAACACCCGATTCATCAATTCCATAAAAGCTGCTGGAGCATTTGTCAACCCAAAAGACATGACAAAAAATTCATAATGTCCATACCGAGTGCGGAACGCTGTCTTAGGGACATCAGATGCCCTAATCTTCAGCTGATGATAGCCAGATCTCAAATCTATCTTTGAAAATACCTTGGCACCCTGAAGCTGGTCAAATAAATCATCAATTCGCGGAAGTGGATATTTATTTTTTATAGTCACCTTGTTTAACTGTCGATAGTCCTCATCGAACCATCTTTCTTCTTTACAAATAATACTGGTGCACCCCACGGCGAAACAATGGGTCTAATGAAACCCCTTTCAAGTAAATCCTGCAACTGCTCCTTCAATTCTTTTAACTCTGGCGGAGCCATACGATATGGGGGAATGGAAATGGGCTGAGTGCCCGGAGCCAAGTCAATGAAAAAATCAATGTCCCTATCGGGCGGCATACCTGGCAAGTCTGAAGGAAATACTTCAGGAAATTCGCGAACCACAGGCACAGAGTCAATAGAAGGAACCTCAGTACTGGAATCACGAACATAGGCCAAATAACCCAAGCATCCCTTCCCAACCATACGCTGAGCCTTAACATAAGAAATAACATTGCGACTAGTATGACCTGAAATTCCTTTCCACTCTATACGTGGCAAATTCGGCAGAGCTAAAGTTACAGTCTTGGCATGGTAATCAAAAATAGCATGATATGGAGATAGCCAGTCCATGCCTAATATAATATCAAAGTCCACCATATTTAGGAGTAATAAATAAGCACGGGTCTCGAGACCCTCAATTACTATAATACATGACCGATGAACTCGATCAACCACAATAGAATTGCCTACTGGTGTAGACACATGAACAGGAACACTCAGTGGATCACTGGGCTGAACCAAGTATGGTGCAAAATAGGAAGACACGTACGAATATGTAGACCCAGGGTCAAATAATGCTGATGCCTTTCTATCACAAACCAAAATAATACATGTAATGACGGCATCAGAAGACTCAGCCTCTGGTCTGGCGGGAAGTGCATAACATCGGGGCTGTGCCCCACCACCCTGAGCAGTATCTCTAGGACGATCAGCTACTGGCTGGTCTCTACCTCTATCGGTCTGAGCTCCACCTCTATGACCTCTACCTCCACCTCTATATCCTCTACCTCCGCCTCTAGCTGGCTGGGCAGGCTGTGGGGGAACTGGGGCCTGAATCATGGCACGAGAACCCTGCGGCTGAGATCTGTCAGAAGCTCGAGGGCAATACTTTGCAATGTGCCCAAGATCACCGCACGTAAAACAAGCCCTCGGCTGCTGAAAATAGCGAAGTGGTGGTGCACTGATAGGCTGCTGATCAGAGTAGCGTGGCTGAGAATTACGATCACCAGAAGCATCATGAGAAACCTGAAGAGCTGACTGATAAGGCCTAGGAGGATGGCCTCTATCATGAGAATCTCTACCTCCAGACGAGGTACCACTGAATCTACCCGAATTACGAGATCTCTTATCTGATCCATGTCTTGCTCCCTGTGACAGAGCCATCTCGATCTGGCGGGCTGCATTAGCCGCCTCCTGAAAAGTGAATTCAGTTCCTGCCCCCAAAGCCATCTGTAGTCGAATCGGCTGATTCAAGCCATCAATAAACATTCTCACCCTTTCCCGATCTGTAGGAAGTATGATAATAGCATGATGAGCCAGGTCTACGAACCTAGTCTCGTACTGTGTGACAGACATAGAACCCTAATGAAGACGCTCAAATTGCCTGCGCAGAGCCTCCCGCTGAGTTGCTGGAAGGAACTTTTCCAAGAACAGCTCCGCAAATTGCCCCCAAGTCAAAGATGCTGATCCCGCTGGCCTGGATAGACAATAATCCCTCCACCAAGTCTTGGCAGAACCAGATAATCGAAAAGTAGCAAAGTCCACACCATTAGTCTCCACAATGCCCATAGTACGGAGAACCTCGTGGCAGCTATATAGGAAATCATGTGGATCCTCTCAAGGAGTGCCACTGAATGCGGTAGTGAACAGCTTGGTAAACATGTCCAACCTCCATAACGCGTCGGCGCGACATAGCCGCACCATCATTGGGACGGAGTCACAATCAACGGCCGAGTCGCTCGACCGGTCGAATCACGTGAACCTCGAGCTCCGGGAATTACCGGCTCGGAGTACGCGTAGCGTAGTCCGATTACCTCCTTCACTCGAGAAGTGGTCGGTGCTACTAGTAATAAACCTGCTCTCTGGCGATATTGTCCATAAAACTCGCTATCCGACCAAAGCATCCCGAAGATCCGGTGAAAACATAACTCCTCCCGGGACCTCGAGCCAGGCCTACCGGAGCCGCCGGGCACCGGAACCTCCTCCTCGTACGAGCCCGAGGTTCCGCCACTCGCTGTTGTTGCTCGGGCCGAGCTCCGCCCCTACCTCGTCCTCTAGGACGACCTCGACCTCGCCTCTACCCCTAGCGGGAGCCGCCGCTGCTGGGACCTCGGCTGCTGGTCAGTAGACGAGGATGCACGTGTTCTTACCATCTGCGAAGAACCGAGTAGAAGTTCAATTAACATTTGAAAGATCAAGTCGCACGACCGGAAAGAATAAAGGGAAAATTTTCCTAACTATGTACCCTCTGGAGGATAAGTACAGACGTCTCCGTACCGATCCTTCATACTCTACTAAGGTTGTTCGTGAGTTGTGAGACCTATGCAACCTAGTGCTCTGATACCAACTTGTCACGACCCGGATTTCCCACCATCGGGAGTCATGATGGCGCCTACTAGTGGAAGCTAGGCAAGCCAACTATTACTTACATTTTTCATTAGTTACCATACTCCTCTTAAGACTTTAAATTAAAAACATATAATTACACCGGAATAATTAAACTTAGCGGAAGACTTAGTCAATTTTATCAAATATGATACAGAAACCCAAACATGATACACTACCCAAGACTGGTGTCACAATACTCACGAACTTCTAAGAATAATACACACAATTGTTTGAAAGAAATATAAGTTGTTTATCTTGAATACATGAGATAACAGAATGAAATACATAGAAAGAAGAGACAACGGGTCCTGCAGACTCCTACAAAGCTACTTCGAAGTCTCGGTGGTCGATATATCAACAATCGTGCTATTGCCGCTGCTGCTGTCCGTAACCTGTATCCGCACAAAAAGAGCGCAGAGTGTAGTATCAGCACAACCGACCCCATATGCTGGTAAGTGCCTGGCCTATCCCAGCGAAATAGTGACGAGACTAACGCCAGTCACCCACATAAACATGTACAATTGAAATATATATACATATACAAACGTTTATAAGGAAAGACTCTGCTCTGAAATAACAGTCAATAACTCATAATATCCAAAGTAATCTAGTCAATAGAATAAATCTTACTTTCATGCCTCAATTCATTTTTCATTTCATATCTTGTGGTAGGCGTACCACCCGCTCCCAAATGTAACAATAAGTAATACCTTGTGGTAGGCGTACCACCCGCTCCCAAATGTATCAATAAATTATACGTTGTGGTAGGCGTACCAGCCGCTCCCAAATGTATCAATAAATTATACCTTGTGGTAGGCGTACCACCCGCTCCCAAATATATCAATGGGCTACCGGCAACTATGGCCAATGCAAAGATTTAAATCACGTTGTGGTCGGCGCGCCACACGATCCCAATTCATTAATATATAAGTGGTCAGCACGCCACACTGTCACGACCCAAACTGGAGGACCATGACTAGCATCCGACCATACTTGCCGAGCACCAACGTACATTTTATCTAACCTTCTTTATTATCTTTTAGGCCGACGAGACCAATATAAATGGTAGACATGGATCATGAACAACCAACAATAAAATATGATTGCATGAACCTACATAACATGGGATGACCAGGACAATCAAGAAACTATATACATATGGTACAAGCTACCACGCTAAAATGAAAGACTATACAACAAAAACCAACCGACAAGGCATACCAAACTATACATGAGTCGACACTTGTCTATGAGCCTCTAAAGGAACATAAGTGCTGCAACATAGCCGGAACAGGGCCCCAACATACCCATAAAATCTATAACAAAAATGCATACCAAGACCAAGGCAAGTCCTGAGAAGGGATCTCGCCAATCACCGCCGAACTCGGACAACCTATCGTGACGGGGGAGCTACACTCGCTCGTCTATCGTGACTCGCAGCGACGACATGCAGCGTCCACAAATAAAAGGACGTCGCACGAATAAAGTACCGAGTATGTAGCGCAGAGAACCATAAATATGAACAAGAATGTGAGCAAGGATAGAGAATATACAACCCGTAACATCCGAGTACCTCTCTGAGGGCTACCGACATGAAATACATGATACATATGTATAAATACATAATCTTTTAAAACATACGCCTCTGGTGGGCATCATCATCATCATATCGTACCCTGCCGTAATAGGCTCGGTAAAAACATACCCGGCCATTATAAGTCTCGGTAGAATCGTACCCGGCCACGTGGAGCTCGGTAAAACCCAACTGATCACTGGTTGCACAATAGGTGCCGTACCCGGCCGACTATAGCGCGGCTCGGTAGAGTAAAATAGATACATATATATATATAATGCATGTTCGACTCCTGGGAAACACCTTGCAGACCTTTCGGAGTGACGTAAGGTCGGTATCCTATGTACACCTTATTAGGACTAACTCTTCACTATGAACCTTATAGGAATCCGGAAGTACCAACAAGATTGATAACATAAGAATAAGAGAAGCAACATCAACATCAATCGTTCCATAAGAGGGGAAACAATGTAAGTAACTGCTTAGCTTCTAAGAATAGAGTATCTTTGGAAGCTCGTTCATTACATTATGTTAATCGGAGTCGTGCAAAAGAAGGAAAGGGACAGCCACAAATACCTTGTATATACTTCCACAACCTCAAGCTATGCAAACGTCACGACTCCTTAGTCTACAATAGGAGAAATGACAATATCGTTAACGTTTAAGCGTCGCAACTATTACGTACCAATCACAACCTATTTTGTGATGAAACGGACAGCACCTCCCCTATATATATGACTTCACACCATTCAAAACAATCACCAAACAGCCTAAACAACATCAATAATAAACATATTGAGCTTCCCAAAACAGTCCACACACAACCTAATCACATCATACATATGACGGCCACTATAGTCGTACCAAATGACCCAAAAATATTACGAAGAACTAGTAGACCACAACCCAACATATATATGGTGTTTCTCCACACCCTGCCTCCTCCAAAACTCCACAAAACAGTAATAAAAATGCAGCCCAACAGCAACACAAAACAGTCCACAAAACAGTCCGCTACAAGTGAATAACTTGAACTCACGGCTTCCGATCACCGTCCCGTGAGTTCTTACATGTATATAACGAATTAACATGAATTCACAGAAGAATAAATGTATGAAATATAGCAGTAAACTCACCTTAATTGTTGGATAACTCAGCCTTTAACTTGGTTCTTCAAACTCTAGTGTTTACCCCCCAATTTGAACTTGAAAGAGAGGGAAAATCAATTAGGGTTTGTGGATAATTTTTGGGAGGAAGTTTGCAGGGTTTTAGGTCTGGTTATTTGTGAAATATAAAGAGGGATATATTGCAGAAGATAAGCCTTTTAATGGGCTCCTTTTCTGACCCGAAATTCCCTCTTTTGGGCCGACATTTAACCAAGTAGCTGACTCACCTACTTGCACCTAGCAGCTTGTGCAGTCTCACGAAAATGTCTATATCTCTCTATCCCAATGTCGTATTGCTAAACCGTTTAATGGGTTGAAAACTAGACTCATAGATCTTCAATTTGGTGGGTAGATCGCCCCGTAATTCCAAGTATATTGGGAGAAGACTTAATAACATTTGACCTAAAGTTTAGGTAAAACTATGAACCTAAGTTGCAACAACTTTTGTCGACTTTTGTTTCATAACTCGTTTGACTTCAAGAATTATGATACGGATATTATATGATTCAAATACCTTAAATCATGACCTCCTAAGTATACTAAGCATCTATAGGTTTACCCAAAAGTACGAGTTACAACATCCTTGATTCGTTTAACTTCTAATACTTGTTAATCACCCTTATGCACCCTTGTATCACTTAAGATTAATCGGATTAACTTCTTATCATCTCAAGGATAATTCCTTCTTGGATTTGTGTTATCTAACTTATGGCATGAACTAACGTGTGTGGATATGGATTGTAACACCCTCCCCCCCTAGGAACATTCGTCCTCGAATGTAAGGGTTTATGGGGAGTCCAAATCGTCGTGGATTATAGCCGAAAGTTTTGGTCAATTTTCCCCTATAAAATGGTCACTAGCAAAATCTGCAAGCAGTGAACCTCAAAGTGTGACCACACAAGGCTACACAAAGCATTATGGACATGGACATTATTTACATATCACCACTTTGTATTAAGGAAGAGAGTTCTCAAGTTATTGCTTACCTCATAAAGCCATTTCACCTTTATAATGTATCTTGCGTTCCACCAACATCCTTGTTATCATCATTCCGGAATAGGTAAGGGTATTTAGACTTCATCTCTTCTTCCGCTTCCCATGTCATTTCTTTCATATTCTTGTTCCTCCACAATACTTTGACGGAAGCTACATCTTTTGTTCTCAGCTTGCGGACTTGTCGATCTAATATGGCCACTGGCACTTCTTCATATGATAGATCCTCTGTAACTTGAACATCTTTGATAGGGACAACTCAAGAAGGGTCTCCAATACATTTCCTCAACATAGATACATGGAATACCGGTGGACAAATTCTAATTCGGATGGAAATTCTAACTCATAAGCAACTTGTCCAATTCGTTGAAGAATTTTATACGAACCGATATACCTTGGACTCAGCTTACCTTTCTTCCCAAAACGCATAACACCCTTCATTGGTGAAATCCTCAAGAAAACCCAATCACCAACCTCAAACTCTAGATCACGACGTCGGACATCGAAATAAGACTTTTGCCTGCTTTGTGCCGTCCTCAATCGTTCCTGTATCACTTTCACCTTCTCAATGGCTTTGGTGAATCAAATCTGGCCCATATAATTCTGTTTCACCGACTTCGAACCATCCAACTGGTGATCTACATCTCCTCCCATATAGTGCCTCATATGGGGCCATTTTAATACCGGAATGGTAGCTATTATTGTAGGCAAATTCTATGAGTGGAAGATGGTCATCCCAATTTCCCTTAAAATCTAGAACACATGCTCGTAGCATATCTTCCAATGTCTGAATGGTACGTTCAGCCTGTCCGTCAGTCTGCGGATGAAATGCAGTGCTGAGATTCACCTGTGTGCCTAAACCTTTCTGAAAAGACCTCCAAAAGTTAGCCGTAAATTGAGCTCCTCGATCCGATATAATAGATACCGGCACACCATGAAGCCTAACAATCTCCTTGATATACAACTTCGCATAATCTTCAGCCGAGTAAGTTGTCTTAACTGGCATAAAATGAGCACATTTTGTAAGTCGATCAACTATCACCCAAATAGAGTCAAACTTATGATAAGATCGAGGTAATCCAATAACGAAGTCCATATTAATCACCTCCCATTTCCAGGTCGGAATTTCTATATTCTGAAGCAATCCACCGGGTTTCTGATGTTCTATCTTTACTTGTTGACAATTGGGACACTGGGCTACAAATTCTGCAATAGACTTTTTCATGTTATCCCACCAATACTGCTCCTTGGCATCATGATACATCTTTGTTGAGCCAGGATGGATGGAATATCGGGATTGATGAATTTCATTCATAATCTTTCTCGCAACCCTGCTACATTCGGCACACATAATCGGCCCTGGTATCTCAGTGCCCCATCTCCTCCGATCTCAAAAGCCGTAATTTTACACTGCTGAATGTTCTCTCTCAATCGTAGTAAGATAGGATCTTCATATTGCCGTGCTTTTACCTCGGCTACCAAAGATGATTCTCATGTATTCTGTACAGTAACACTTCCGATCAGAGTCTAACAATCTGATTCTCATATTGCCTAGCTGATGAAGCTCTTTAGTCAACCCCCATCTACCTGCATCAATATGTACTAAGCTTCCCATTGACTTACGGCTGAGAGCAGCTGCCACAACATTGGCTTTACCGGGATGATACAATATCTCGACGTCGTAGTCCTTCAGTAATTCAAGCCACCTACGCCGCCTCAAATTCAACTCTTTCTGCTTGAAGATGTATTGTAGACTCTTGTGATCTGTGTAGATGTCAACATGGACGCCGTATAAGTAGTGCCGCCATATCTTCAAAGCATATATTACTGCAGCCAATTCCAAATCATGGGTTGGATAATTCTTTTCATGCTTCTTCAATTGTCTTGACGCATATGAAATCACCTTCCCATGCTGCATCAACACGCACCCCAAACCTATACCCGAGGCATCACAATATACCACATATCCTTCTGTTCCTTCAGGGAGAGTGAGCACCGGTGCGGATGTCAATCGATCCTTCAGCTCCTGAAAACTACGTTCACAAGTGTTAGACCACCGGAACTTGGTAGCTTTCTGTGTTAACTTAGTCAATGGTGCTGATATAGAGGAAAACCCTTCTACGAATCGTCTATAATATCCTGCTAGCCCCAGGAAGCTACGAACTTCTGATGGTGTTGTAGGTCTCGGCCAATTCTTTACTGCATCAATCTTCCGAGTGTCGACACTAATACCCTCGTCAGATATCACATGGCCAAGGAATGCTACTGAGTTCAGCCAGAATTCACATTTGGCGAGCTTAGCATATAACTTACGATCCTGAAGCATCTGTAATACTATCCGCAAGTGGCTCGCATGTTCCTCCTCCGAACGAGAATACACTAGAATGTCATCAATGAATACAATCACGAACACATCAAGATAGGGTCTGAATACAGTATTGATGAGA
Organism: Nicotiana noctiflora; assembly: GCA_032618575.1. Taxonomy (NCBI): domain Eukaryota; kingdom Viridiplantae; phylum Streptophyta; class Magnoliopsida; order Solanales; family Solanaceae; genus Nicotiana; species Nicotiana noctiflora. The sequence goes on along the minus strand of JASVEL010001591.1, from coordinate 42,157 downwards.
TCCATAAAAGCTGCTGGGGCATTTGTTAGCCCGAACGACATCACCAAGAACTCAAAGTGCCCATATCTTGTCCGAAAGGCCATCTTTGGAATATCCTTCTCCTTAACCCTCGCCTGATGATATCCCGAACGTAAGTCAATCTTGGAGAAATACTTGGCACCTTGGAGTTGGTCAAACAGGTCGTCAATTCTTGGAAGTGGATACTTGTTCTTTATAGTAAACTTATTCAACTGCCGATAGTCGATACACATCCGTAATGACCTATCTTTCTTCCGCACAAATAGGACTGGTACACCCCAAGGTGAAGTGCTAGGTCTAATGAAGCCCTTATCCAGCAAGTCCTTTAACTACGCCTTCAACTCTCGCAGCTCTGCCGGGGCCATTCTATATGGAGGGATAGAGATCGGTTGAGTGTCAGGCAAGACATCAATGCTAAACTCATTCTCCCTTTCTGGAGGAACGCCTGGGAGTTCATTTGGGAAAACATCTGGAAATTCATTGACCACGGGGATAGATTGTAGAGTAGGCAGCTTCGCCTTTGCATCCCTAACGCGAACAAGATGATAAATGTAACCTTTTGAGATTATTTTCCTTGCCTTAAGATAGGAAATAAACCTACCTTTCGATGTAGCAATGTTCCCTTCCATTCAATGACGGGTTCACCAGGAAATTGAAACTTAACCATCTTCATACGACAATCAACATTTGCATAGCATGAGGCCAACCAGTCCATTCCCAGTATCACATCAAAATCAACCATTTCTAACTCAAATAAATCTGCCGAGGTTTGACGACTACAAATCATCACAATGCAACCTCTATATACCCTTCTAACAATCACAGAATCTCCTATTGGAGTAGATACCGCAAGGGGTTTACTTATCAATTCAGGTTCAATGCCAAACTTATTAGCCACAAAGGGTGTAACATATGATAATGTAGATCCCGGATCAATCAATGCATATACATCATAAGAAAACACAGATAATATACCTGTAACAACATCTGGAGACGACTCGAGATCCTGTCGACCTACTAGAGCATATGTTCGATTTTGAGCACCACTCGAACTCGGTCCTGCACCTCTACCTCTACCACGACCTGTCGACTGCTGAAAACCCCGTGCCGGAGGTCGAACTGATGAGGAAGAACCAGACACAGATCTAGTCGGTTGAGCCATACCATCACCTCCCCTGTTAGGACAATCCCTCATCATATGGCCAGGCTGTCCGCAAGAATAACACGCATCGGAACCTCGACGGCACAGTCCAAAGTGGGCCTTGCCGCACTGATCACAACATGGTGTTGGGGGTTTCGTCTGACTAGTATCCCTGTGATGTTGCGATCCAGATGCCTGCGAACTCTGACCTGGACCAGAATAGGATCGATCATATCGAGGCCTCTCAAACTGTGGAGGAGCACTAGCTACAGATGGCGCCGAACTCCTCGAAGACTGGGGCCTGGCGCTGCCTCTTAAGTCATCAGAATACCTTGCAAATCTCTCCCTCTTATGCTGGCCCCTATCCTGCTCCCTATCTGCCCTCTGCTGGCGCTTACGATCCTCTAGGGTCTGAGCATAAGCTTGAATATGGGAAATATCCATGCCTTCTACCAAGGAGGTTGTCATACACTCATTTATCAGATGGGGTCCCAACCCGTTCACGAACAAATGCACCCTATCACTCATCTCGGCCACCATATGGGGAGCATACCTTGCTAAAGAATCAAATTGCATGCTATACTCTCGCACACTTAAATTACCTTGTCTAAGGTTCAAGAACTTATCAGCTCTAGCTCGTCGTATCTCAACCGGCAAATAGTGACGAAGAAAGGCCTCAGAAAAATCCTTCCACACAGCTGGAGGAGCGTTCGGACCCCTGGATCTCTCCCAATTATCATACCAAAGAACCGCTAAATCCCGTAGCCGATAAGAAGCCAACCCTACTGCCTCTGTATCACTAACATGCATAACCCGTAGTGTACGATGAACCTGGTCAATAAAAGTCTGCGGATCCTCCTTGGGGTCTGATCCGGTAAACACCGGAGGGTCTAAATTAATAAAATCACGAACTCTTGTACTAACTGGTTATCAGCAGCACCTATATTCTGCCTCTGAGCCTGAGCAGCTACCAAGCTTGTCAATAACTGCAAAGCACCCCGCATATCCTGGTCTATAGTGCCAGACGGAGGAGCTGGAGGTGCTGGGTGCCACCTAATATCCTCTGGAGGAGACGGAGTAGATGAGGTATGAGACGGCATCTCACTCTGAGCCTCACTTTGGCCTGCTCCGGCTTGGGGCACCTGACTGGTACCCTCTCCCGCAGCTGTATCAAGCCATCTACTAATTGTTTGTTTCCTAGTCGAAGGCATTGCTGAAAGAAAACAAGGTGAATATTAGAGACGAACACTTACGACTCAACTCTATGCACGATCTAGATTCAGGAAGAATGTAACAACCCTAGATGTCATGTAGCCTCCTGATTATAAATGTGGCGCGCTACACATCCATAATCAAGACTCTACTAGACATGGCTCATAGACAATCCCTAGGACAGACTTGCTCTGATACCAAGACCCAAACTGGAGGACCATGACTAGCATCCGACCATACTTGCCGAGCACCAACGTACATTTTATCTAACCTTCTTTATTATCTTTTAGGCCGACGAGACCAATATAAATGGTAGACATGGATCATGAACAACCAACAATAAAATATGATTGCATGAACCTACATAATATGGGATGACCAGACAATCAAGAAACTATATACATATGGTACAATCTACCACGCTAAAATGAAAGACTATACAACAAAAACCACCGACAAGGCATACCAAACTATACATGAGTCGACACTTGTCTATGAGCCTCTAAAGGAACATAGGTGCTGCAACATAGCCGGAACAGGGCCCCGACATACCCATAATGTCTATAACAAAAATGCATACCAAGACCAAGGCAAGTCCGAGAAGGGATTTCGCCAATCACCGCCGAACTGGACAACCTACTGTGATGGTGGAGCTGCACCTGCTTGTCTATCAGGACCTGCAGTATGACATGCAGCGTCCACAAATAAAAGGACGTCGCTACGAATAAAGTACTGAGTATGTAAGGCAGAGAACCATAAATACGAACAATAATGTAAGTAGGCATAGAAAATATACAACCTGTAACATCTGAGTACCTCTGAGGGCTACTGACATGAAATGCATGATACATATGTATAAATACATAATCTTTTAAAACATATGCCTCTGTGGGCATCATCATCATCATATCGTACCCTGCCGTAATAGGCTCGGTAAAAACATACCCGGCCATTATAAGGCTCGGTAGAATCGTACCCGGCCACGTGGAGCTCGGTAAAACCCAACTGATCAGTGGTTGCACAATAGGTGCCGTATCCGGCCGACTATAGCGCGGCTCGGTAGAGTAAAATAGATACATATATATAATGCATGCTCGACTCATGGAAACACCTTGTAGACCTTTCGGAGTGACGTAAGGTCGGTATCCTATGTACAACTTATTAGGACTAACTCTTCACTATGAACCTTATAGGAATCAGGAAGTACCAACAAGATTGATAACATAAGAATAAGAGAAGCAACATCAACATCAATCGTTCCATAAGAGGAGAAACAATGTAAGTACTGCTAGCTTCTAAGAATAGAGTATCTTTGGAAGCTCGTTCATTACATTATGTACAATCGGAGTCGTGCAAAAGAAGGAAAGGGACAGCCACAAATACCTTGTATATACTGCCACAACCTCAAGTTATGCAAACGTCACGACTCCTTAGTCTACAATAGGAGAAATGACAATATCGTTAACGTTTAAGCGTCGCAACTATTATGTACCAATCACAACCTATTTTGTGATGAAATGGACAGCACCTCCCCTATATATATGACTTCACACCATTCAAAACAATCACCAAACAGCCTAAACAACATTAATAATAAACATATTGAGCTTCCCAAAACAGTCCACACACAACCTAATCACATCATGCATATGACGGCCACTATAGTCGTACCAAATGACCCAAAAATATTACGAAGAACTAGCAGACCACAACCCAACATATATATGGTGTTTCTCCACACCCTGCCTCCTCCAAAACTCCACAAAACAGTAATAAAAATGCAGCCTAACAGCAACACAAAACAGTCCGCTACAAGTGAATAACTTGAACTCACGGCTTCCGATCACCGTCCCGTGAGTTCTTACATGTATATAACGAATTAACATGAATTCACAGAAGAATAAATGTATGAAATATAGCAGTAAACTCACCTTAATTGTTGGATAACTCAGCCTTTAACTTGGTTCTTCAAACTCTAGTGTTTACCCCCCAATTTGAACTTGAAAGAGAGGGAAAATCAATTAGGGTTTGTGGATAATTTTTGGGAGGAAGTTTGCAGGGTTTTAGGTCTGGTTATTTGTGAAATATAAAGAGGGATATATTGCAGAAGATAAGCCTTTTAATGGGCTCCTTTTCTGACCCGAAATTCCCTCTTTTGGGCCGACATTTAACCAAGTAGCTGACTCACCTACTTGCACCTAGCAGCTTGTGCAGTCTCACGAAAATGTCTATATCTCTCTATCCCAATGTCGTATTGCTAAACCGTTTAATGCGTTGAAAACTAGACTCATAGATCTTCAATTTGGTGGGTAGATCACCCCGTAATTCCAAGTATATTGGGAGAAAGACTTAATAACATTTGACCTAAAGTTTAGGTAAAACTATGAACCTAAGTTGCAACAACTTTTGTCGACTTTTGTTTCATAACTCGTTTGACTTCAAGAATTATGATACGGATATTATATGATTCAAATACCTTAAATCATGACCTCCTAAGTATACTAAGCATCTATAGGTTTACCCAAAAGTACGAGTTACAAGCATCCTTGATTCGTTTAACTTCTAATACTTGTTAATCACCATTATGCACCCTTGTATCACTTAAGATTAATCGGATTAACTTCTTATCATCTCAAGGATAATTCCTTCTTGGATTTGTGTTATCTAACTTATGGCATGAACTAACGTGTGTGGATATGGGTTGTAACACACACGATCCCAATTCATAAATATATAAATTACCGGCATTTAACCAATAATCTCTGCATCAACAATATTTATAAGTACCGATTTTTAACCAATAATTGATAATAAATCAACAATTTATCTCCGTTACCGGTGTGACACCAATAACTCTTAATCAACAATTCATACATAACTAAATTCATATTCCTTCAAGCTAGGATAGAACAAACACTTACCTCGAAAGTTTACGAACAATTCAATATGTAGCAATGCCTTTTCCTTTCGAATTTGGCTCCAATCCTATCGTATCTATACACAATTGATTTAATATCATCAATATTACTCAATAAACTAATTCATATGGCCAATTATAGTTTTTACAACATTCTGCCCGGAATAGTAAAAATTGACCCCGGCCCGCAAATTCGAAACTCAAGTTTCGAGCCAAAATAAATTCACCCAATCATCCACGAGTTCAAATATACAATTTGTTCTTAAGTTCGACCCCAAAACGAAGTCTAGATCGCAAATTTTTTGAAACCCTTATTAAACTCAATTCTCAATTTTTCTACCCATTTACACCTATTTAGGCTTAGGAATTCAAATAATATTGATAAAAAATGAAGAAAAGGAGTTAAGAATCACTTACCCAAGAAGTTTGATGAAGAATCGCTCAAAACTCGCCCAAGGAGCTGTTGGAGAAGAGAGTGTTTGAGGAATGGGATAAAATCCCGATTCTGTTCTGTTTTGGGTATTAAATCACTAGGCGAAAATTTGCCCTTCGCGTTTGCGTGCACAGTGTCGCGTTCGCGAAGGGTTGGACAGAATAGGCATCGCGTTCGTGTGGACACAGTCGCGAACGCGTTGAAGACAATTAGGGGGCTTCATAGTTGGCCTACGCGAATGCGTGGTGCCTTACGTGAACGCGTAGAAGAGGCAGGCCAGGCTCCGCGAATGCGGGAGCCTTCACGCGAACGCGTAGAGGAAAAAGGTTGGGGTCCAGGTTTGTTGTACGCGAACGCGAGGAATGACTCGAACGCGAAGAAGGGGGAGGAGAAGCCTTCGCGAACGCGACCATATGGACGCGAACGCGAAGAAGGAATACATGCTGCAGATTTTCTGCAATTTTTCTAAGTCCAAAACCCACCCCGATACCTATCCGAAACTCACCCGAGCCCTCGGGGCTCCAAACCAAATATGCACACTAACTCAATAACATCATATGAACTTGCTCGAGCGATCAAATCGCTAAAATAACATCAAAATCAATGAATTGAGGCTTAAAACTCAAGAATTCTTTCAAATTTCATAATTTTCAAAATTTCCAATTTAAGGCCGAAACATGTCAAACGACGTCCGGGGTTCTAGACCTCGGATTTCAATTCCGGGCATACGCCCAAGTTCCATATTTTCCTACGGATTTGCTGAGACCGTCAAATCACGGGTCCGGGTCCGTTTACCAAAAATGTTGACCAAAGTCAACCATATCAATATTAATTTCAAAATTCTTCAAATTTTTCACATATTTCAACATAAAAATTTTCCAGTTTTGCGCCCGAACTGTGCACGCAAATCGAGGCAACTATAAATGAGATTTTCAAGACCTCAGAAGCTCGAAATGATTAATAAAACAAGTGATAACTCTTTAGGTCGTCACAATATTTCACGTGTCCTAAAACACATACCGAACAACCAATTCCATTATTTAACGTTGATGTATGTACAACTAATTTTTCTAATCAAAAAGCCCCTTTGTTTTTCGTCCTAGTAGTGCTACGTTGGTTTATTTTATCACGCTATTTTATTGCCAACATGATAGATAGATAAGGTTGTCAAATGTGTCTCCCTCATAAAATGAAACTTGAAATCAAACACAATCTATCTTTCAAACTTGTCCTTGACACTCCTATATTATTTGAGAGAGAAAAGAAAAAAGAAAAATCATGTCATTATTGGTATAAGTATTATTTTATATTCCCTCGACTCTTGGGAGTTCCAAAAGCCAAATTTAGCTAAAGATTTCTTATTTTCTAAATCATGGCTAGCTATTTCTTGGAAGTTGGAACCTATAAATAGAACAGGAGTGCATTGGATCCAAAGAGAAACCAAAGACGCGGAAAATAGAAAGAGGAGAAAACCAAACAGAGAGGAATAATATACATTTTGGACAATAAATATGGTGATTCAAAGGTTGGAAATGTGCATAGGAATGGTGAAATTGGCGTTTGAGTTCGTAGTTGTGTTTGTAGAAGCAATTGGTACTGTTATCTCACAAAACAACTCTTCTTCTTTGGCCAACAGAGACTACGTTGCTACAACGCCTTACATCGGCCTTCTTCCATAAATTGTTTATTTTTCTCATTTCATAGACGTTGTCTTTGTGAATTCCCGAAGAAACCAAGTGGAGAAGGAAAGAATACAGGCAAGGAACATATGAAACTGCAGTTTAGCTTTTTTCTCATCACGAGGCTCTGTAAAATGTAAAATCAGCTTCAGAAAAGCTTTCTTGGTCTAGAGTTTAGGTTTTTTTTTTTTTTTTAAACTTTTCTATGTTGTAATTTTTGGTCAATTATTTTTGCTTAATGTGATTTGTCGTGAGCTTATTAATATTGGAAGCTTTGACGTCTCCTCATTCCTACCAGCTTGTGAAATCATCCAAAGTTTTCTCTTCATACATATTTATCCATGTACAAAAGATCATTACATGACTAATCCCGGAATTTATTATGTATAAGAATAATATTAAACAATCGTGAGTTTAATGCAAAGCATTTTACATATGTCTTAGCGACACGTAAACCTCGAGGCAGGGCGTAAACCCCATAGATATTTAATTTTTTAATATTTTATAATATGATATAATTTATACTAATATTTTTAAATAGGTAAAATTGCATAAGAATTGAAGAAAACTATAAAAAAGTGAAAAATATCGTATATATAGATATGCTCCATCCACATTAAAACCTAGTCAAAATCATCCACTAAACGCTCTTACAAGCACAAATAACTTGAGTTAAAAAGAATAAAAAAATTTATATGGAGGGATGTAAATAATAACTTACCTGCAATTTGAACTTTGAACTTGTTGCTATGGATCGGAGTAGTAGGAGTTCTCTTTGTATTTGCGAAAAAATAAAAATTGACATTTCGTTACTTTTAGGAGATAATAACATACTAGCATACAAAATAAAGAATTGGGGATGATCAGAAATTAGGGCGTCTAGCAGAAAAAAAAAAGGTATATTTCAATTCCTTATTAAAGCTTTTGAATAGTTACAAGTTGACTTTTGAGAATTTTGGTATTATATTAAGGTTCAACAAATTTTATTTTAATTTGAAAAAGTTGTGTTGGGCTTACGTCTCACTGCAAAAACGTGCCTCAACATCCCGGCTATAGGTGTCAAACGGCTGGCCCAATTTTGTACCTGCCCTGATCGATTTTAGACCAGACCGTTAGGTAGGGGCCGAGCAGGGCTGGGTTGGGACGGGGAACGGCTTCTGCCGGGTAGGATTGTGGTACTGGTAAACCGGACCAGTGAGAATCGTCATTGTCTAGTCAATTTTGAACCAGTTAACCGGACCAGTGAGAATCATCACTGTCTAGTCAATTTGGAACCGGTTAACCAGACTGGCCCGTACTGGTTCAACGGTTATTTCAATTTTTTTTAGTTTACCGTTGGCAATGGTCAACTACTATTTTGACTGTTACCCAACGGCTATTGGGCATGTTTTCTTCAAAAATAATACTTTTAGTATTTACTAATTTAGCTCTTAAAAAACTATAAATATACCCTTCTTCTTCATTTTTTAACTCATTTCTCAATTATCAAACCCAAAATCTCAATTGTCATTCTCTCATTCTTTACCTAAATTGCAACCAACTATTTGGCTCTCATATTTTTCAGAATTTTATTTATGGTATTATTTGAAGTTTGAACTTTGAACAATTGATGTTTCTTCGTGGTAACATGAGAGTTGCGAAATTCAATTTCAAAACTTTAAAATCATCAAGTGTTCAATTCATTGCGGAATTCGGTGTTGTTCCAACTCTTTCTCTTCTTGACTTTTTTTTTTTACATATTTAATTTTTATTGGTAGTTCAATTTTTACAATATGTTTAATGCTGCAAAAAGAGTTTATAATAAGGTTGCTAGTCAGAAAAAAAAAATACTACTCCAGCTTCTAGTAGTAATTTAAATGACTTTACACATGTTTCTGAAACATCACCTGATAATAATATAGATTATAAATAATTACAGAAAAATTTCGGTGCAGAAGATAATGAATTAGATGAAACACTACTTATAACTAGTAATGTTGGAAGTTGTAGCAGGGATGGTGGTCGTGGCACTAATAGTAAATCACATGTGGCTAATCGGAGAAGGAGAAGTAAAGTTTGGAATATTTTGACGAAATAGAGAATACTAATAGAGTTAGATGCAAAATTTGTAAAGATGAATTTAAACATAAGATTGGAGGAAGTTTTGGAGGGACTGTGACACTTAGTAGACATATGAGAATTACTTATATTATAGAATGGGGCTCTGATTTAGATTAAAAAAATAAGGAACTCTAAACCCTAGTATCAGTGGACTTATGAAATATGATAAAATGAAGGATCGTGAGGAGTTAGCAAAAATGATTGCTTTGGGTTGTTTCCTTTTTTCTTGGCTTCTTGATCATATCTTATTGTGTATATTCAAAGGATTTATAATCCTTATTTAGAGGTATCCCTAGAAGTACTTGTAGATCAGATATCTTTAGACTTCATGGACAATATCAGACATACATATATTATTTGTTTGACTACCTTCTTTGTAGAGTTTCTCTAACTTTTGATATTGGAATGAAAATGATTATTTGACAATTGCATGTATAGATGATAATTATTGTGTGCAAACACGTATTATCGGTTTTAAATATGACGAAGATAAAAGCCATACTAGAATTTTTATAAATACTACTATTTATAAAATCGTTGCATTATACAATTTTAATAAAAAATATATTGTGTATGACTTTTGATAATGCTTCTAAAAATAATACCGCTATTTCAATATTAAGATTACATTTGCAACCACCACTTTGACGAAATTTTTTATGTTAACTGTGCATGTCATGTTTATAATTTAATTGATAAAAGTGGCTTGATTTATTTTCGACTGAGCTTACTCATGTAAGAAGAGCAGTTGGTGTTATTCAAGAAAATAATAGAAAATCTAGAATTAGGGAATTTACGACTAAGTAGATTGAACATAACCTTAACCTCACATTCATGCCAAATGAAATTGTTACTAGATGAAATTATACATACTTATTTTTAAAATATTGCTACAAAATACAAATATAGATTGCCAATAACTGAAGTTACTAACACGGATTGTACTGATCCAAACCGTATGTTAACAACTAATACTTAGGAGGCCATTAATGATGTTGTTAAATTTTTACATAAATTTTATTCAACAACTGTTAAATTTTCTGGACCATATTACCCTACTGTTACTATGACTTTAGTACATATAGCTGAAATTTCTTTTCTACTCTCTGAAATTAAGAAGAAAGAAAAATAAATGTAGGATGCTGAGAAATGCAAACAGATTTTAAAAACATATTTCTTTTCAATCCCTCAAATTTACTTAATTGGTGATGTTTTTAATCCTTCTATTAAGATGTCTAATTGTCACTTATTAATCAATACTTTATAAACTTATATGGAGATTGTATCAACATGTGACGACCCAAAGGGTCATCACTTGTTTTATTAATCATTCCGAGTTTTTGAGGTCTTGAAAACCTCATTTATAATTGCCTCGATTTGCGTGCACAGTCCGGGACAAAGCTGGAAAATTTTATGTTGAAATATGTGAAATATGTGAAAAAGTTGAAGAATTTTGATATTAATATTGATATGGTTGACTTTGGTCAACATTTTTGGTAAACGGACCTCGGATCCGTGATTTGACGGTCTCAGAAAATCCGTAGAAAAATATGGAACTCGGGCGTATGCCCGGAATTGAAATCCGAGGTCTAGAACCCCGGTAAAAGAATTTTTCTGTTAAATTGTTTTCTGAAAATGTTTAAGGAAAATGAAACTGAATTTTGACTAAAAAGTACTGCTATTGGGCTCGTATTTTGGTTCCGACGCCCGGTACAGGTCATATATGTTGGTTAAGCGCTTCCTGTAAAGTTTGGTTGAAAACGGACGTCGTTTGACGCATTTCGGCCTTAAATTGGAAATTTTGGAAATTTTAAAGTTTGAAAGAAATTCTTGAGTTTTAAGGCTCAATCCATTGATTTTGATGTTATTTTGGCGATGTGATCGTACGAACAAGTTCATAATATGTTTTTGAGGTTGTGTACTTGTTTGGTTTGGAGCCCGGGAGGGGCTCGGGTAAAGATTTGATAGGCCGTAGGATCAATTTCTGAATTTATGCACTGCTGGTTTTTCACCCAACTGTTGGCTTCGCATTTGCGAAGAATTTCTCGCAAATGCGAAGAAGGCAGTTCAAGGCTGGGTTCGCAAATGCGAACCCATTATCGCAAATGCGATGCCTGCCAGAACCAGCCAAGTTCGCAAATGCGAACAAAGTGTCGCAAATGCGACACCGGTACACCTGGACCAGAGTTCGCAATTGCGAACTTAACCTCGCAATTGCGAGGCCTTCAATAATTGCCTGTCTTCGCAATTGCGAAGAATGTGTCGCAATTGCGACAAACCCTAGAAGCCTGCTGGTTCGCAAATGCGAACCTTATTTCGCAAATGCGAAATCCCCAGTAACTGCCTAGACTTCGCAAATGCGAACAAATGTTCGCAAATGCGAACTTCCCAACCTTAGCTTATTTTTCAAACTCCAGAAATTGGTCGGGGTTCGCAATTGCGAACCCATGTTCGCAAATGCGAACACAGAGACCTGTAAAATACGATTTTCAGTTCATTTCTTCACTTTTTACAAACCAAAAACACCTATTTGCGATTCTTCACGGATTCCTTCTTCATCAAAACAATTGTAAGTCACTTTTTACTTAATTCTTTCAATTCCTAACATCATTAAACATATTTTTCAATAGAAATCAAAGGTTTTCATGGTAGAATTTCTTGTTTTTGATAGAATATAGGGTTTTTCATAAATTTGAGAAATTGGACCTCGAATTGAGGTCCGATTTTGAAACAAATCATATACTTGAACTCGTGGGGGATGGGTAACCGGATTTTGGTCCTAACCCCGAGTTCCGACCATGTGGGCCCGGGGTCGATTTTTACTATTCCGGGCAGAATGTTGTAAAAACCATATTTAGCAATATGAACTAGTTTGTTAAGTAGAATTGATGATATTAAATCAATCGTGTATAGATACGATTGGATTGGAGTCAAATTCAAAAGGAAAAGGCATTGCTACGGATTGAATCGTTCGTAAACTTTCGAGGTAAGTGTTTGTTCTATCCTAGCTCGAAGGAATAGGAATTTAGTTATGAATAAATTGTTGATTAAGAGTTATTGGTGTTATACCGGTAATGGAGATAAATTGTGGAAATTATTATCAATTATTGGTTTTAAAACCGGTAATTATAAATATTGTTGATGCAAAGATTATTAGCTAAATGCCGGTAATATATATATTTATGAATTGGGATCGTGTGGCGCGCCGACCACTTATATATATATTTACGGATTGGGATCGTGTGGCGCGCCGACCACTTATATAATAAGAAATGGGATCGTGTGGCACGCCGACCACAAAATGATTTAAATCTTGGCATTGGCCATAGTTGCCGGTAGCCTATTGATATAGTTGGGAGCGGGTGGTACGCCTACCACAAGATATAATTACTGTGATAGTTGGGAGCGGGTGGTACGCCTACCACGAGATATGAAATGAGAAAGGAATTGAGACATGAAAGTAAGATTTATTCTGTTGATTATATTATTCTGGATATCACGAGTTATTGACTATTATTTCAGAGCAAGTCGTTCCTTATAAATATTTTGTATATATATATATGTGTGTATTGTAACTGTTAGTGGATAAGAGGGGTTGCTCCGAGGTTGTGAGTTCACGTCTTCCCACGAGCAAGGTGAGAAGTTCTTGGAGGGAAAGATGCCGGGGTCTATTTGGAACAGCCTCTCTACCCCAGGTAGGGGTATAATCTACGTATACACTATCTTCCCTAAACCCTACTAGGTGGATTATACTGTGTTATTGGTGTTGTTAGTTAGTATGTTAGTGCATCATCTCTATATCTTACCACAATGCTAAGAGGTGCAGCAAAGACAGCCACTGCTACCAGCACATGGGGTCGGTTGTGCTGATACTACACTCTGCGCTCTTTTTGCGCAGATACAGGTTACGGACAGCAGCAGCGGCAGTAGCGACTTGTGGATTTTCCGACTACTGAGATTACGAGGTAGCCTTGCAGGCGTCCGCAGGACCCGTTGTCTCTCCTATCTATGCTTTTCATTCTGTTATCTCATGTAATCGAGATAAACAACTTGTATTTTCTTTCAGACAATTATGTGTATTATTCTTAGAAGTTCGTGAGTATTGTGACACCAGTCTTGGGTAGTGTATCATGTGTGGGTTTTCTTTATCATATTTGACTAAGTCTTCCGCTAATTTTGATTATTCCGCTGTAATTTATATGTTTTTAATAATAAGTCATAATAAGAAATTGGTAATTAATGGAGATGTAATTAATATTTGGCTTGCCTAGCTTCCATTTAGTAGGCGCCATCATGACCCCGATGGTGGGAAATTCGGGTCGTGACACAACCGAAACCCAAATATATATTATTGTATGAACAAGCTAAATGATTATTTACAATAATTATATAATAATTACGCAAATATATTTGACGATGTCGCTTAATGTATGCAATGTTAATTCCGCTATGCATTGTATTGCTTCTACTGCATCTGTATGGATGAAGATGAAGGTCTTGATAGTTTTAATATTTGGTCTACATTTCCTTCTACTCAAACCAGTAGCAAGAACATTGATGAACTTTTATTCTGCTTGCAAAAGCAAACAGAGCCTACCACAAAGGAATTTTTATCGTTGGCATGGTCGCATTAGAATGAAAAATAATTTTTTGTTCTTTCCGCTATAGTCGGGACGTGCTAAATGTGTCAATTTTAACTGTTGTATCAAATAGTGCATTTATTCAAGCAAGACAATAACTAGGAGATACCCGTCACTCATTGAGAAGCAATACTTTGAAAGTTTTAGTATGTTTCAAAGATTAGATTAGATCGAAACGAAGAAATCAAGGACGTGAAGATGTTGATAAACTAGAAAAGATGAGGAACTTGGAGATATATTAACACATGGTAACCATCTAAATTTAACACTCTAGAAGATGGCCAAAAGGTTCGTATTGATTATGAAGAACGTAAATGCAAAACCTTTGAAGTTTTTAATTTATATTTAATAATTCAGATTAGAATTTACTCTTTTTATCTTTAGTTTAGTTGTTGTAAAATATAAACTTAATTTTGCAAGTTTGAATTAAAAAAGAACTTGCAAATTATAAGTTAAATCTTTTTCGATCTTCTTTGTATTATCTTAAATTCTTAATGAAATGTTCAAATATAAGGCTTTTAAAGCATTTGAATTTTTCTTTTTCTTCCAAAATTCCAAATATAAGGCTTTTAAAGCCTTGAAAATTATTCAAACACCCTTTTTATAAGATTATTTTTATGTTTTTTATTTTTACTTTATATTAAATATTAATTATGATAGCTATACAAAAGAAGATAAATAAACCTGGCACAACCTCTTAGGCCCGGAACCATTCCGATTCAAATTTTCACCGGTACGGAACTGGTAAAATCGATATTTTGAAACCGATAACTAGTCCGGTACGAAAACCGGTCGTTCTTCTTTTCCACTAGCTTGGCCCGACCCGACCTCTTGACACCCATAATCCATGCTGTTAGGACCGAAAAAAGTCAGGTGTCATGCGGAAGCTAGTAAAGTAAACCTTGAGTGATGATAAATCACACAACAAAGAGAAATCTACCAAAAGAGACACAAATATTTAATGTGGTTAGGTCAACTGTCCTGCGCCCACAAAGGAGATGAGCAATCCACTATAATAAAATAGAGTACAAAATATCGAGAGAACAACCTCACGAAGAGGCAAACACAAGTGACACACATATACTTGTCCCGAAAAGTTCTCCCTCTAAACATTACTCTCAAGCCTTCTATAGCTACATTGTGAATGCTACTAAATGATAAGGATGGATCTTCAATTTATGGAACTTCAAACCCTTTCCTACAAGAAAAGGGACTTGCCAAATATGGAAGAATTTTCAATTTTCCTTTACAAAAAGGAAAACCCAACTTAGGTAATTATATTGCCCTTTCCTTCAAGAGATAGGAAAATCAAATATGGGAAGAAAATTATGGCAAACACCTAATAATTCTCCCCCGTGGCCTGAATTTTCTGATAAAATAAACTTGATCCCCCTTCTTCACATAGTCTTCAACAGGTCGCATCTCTAGATCTCCGCCATAAAGGTTGTCTCAATGTGCGTAACACACCGGTCAGATTTTTCAGACAAAAATTATGATTATCATCAAATATGTTGCGGCTAGAACTGAACTCGCCAAGATGAACCTTTCTTGAACCTCGCTCTGATACCACTGTTGTGTCAAGGAAGAGGCAAACTCGAAAATAAAGAAGTTAAAGAACACCAAATTTTAACGTGGAAAACCCTTCAAATCGAAGGTAAAAATCACGGGATCTCAAAGATCCAAAAAAATTCACTATAATAATAAGAGGGTTACAACGTTCTCCAAATTGGCTACACAACAAGGGCCAAACACGGAGCAACAATAGCAACAAGAACAACAACTAATCAATTGAAATAAGAGTATAATCCACAAAACGAAGCTGCTATTCGAGGCATGAAATAAGATCCTACGAGCCTCCAAATATGATCTGCACCATGAAAATCCAAGACCAAGATGTTACAAACACTCAGTCACAATTTCAGCCCGATCCAACGGTTAACTAATCCAAAAACGTGATTTGAATATTGGCTGATCGGAATAAAAATCTACAGCAAAAGAAAATATTTTTCTTCTCTCTTCTCTCTTCTCTCTTGAGCTCTCTCTAAATCACTCTTATGTGCTTAAGTCTTTCAAAGACTTGTATCAATGAGCATAGAATAATTCTCCAAATTTGTCCTATTTATAGATCATGAGTGGTGCTTTCTCTTAAAGCCAAAACCCACTCAAAATATGAATAAACCAAATCCAATTCCAAATAGGATTAGAACCAAAAGAGAATAGGATTAGGCCATTGTGCCTTTGGCTGGACAATATGGGCATGTTCCCAACAAACGTCCCCTACAACCAATGAGCCAAATGTGTCTTCAAGTAGAGGAACTATTGACAGTCTTCATGCCTGCCAATTTTTTACAAAATTCATGTTTATCTGCAACCACCGCCTTTGTCAGCATATCTGAAGGATTTTCATCAGTGTGTATCTTCTCGACCTCAAATAATTTCTCTTCCACGGCCATTCTTATCTCTAGACTTTCGGCTAAGCCTAGAACCACACGAATAGAAGACATCTTCACAACAGGGGAGAAAATTTCATCAAAGTCAACTCCTTTCTTCTGGCCAAAACTTTTAACAACTAACCTCGCCTTGTATCTAAGCACAGAGGTATGGTTATCTTGCTTTATTTTTAATATCCATTTGTTAGATAAAGCTCTCTTACCTTTCGGCTATTTTACTAACTCATATGTGCCATTCTCATATAGTGACTTCATCTCATCTTTCATCGCTTCGATCCAATGATCTTTGTGATCATCTTGCATGGCTTCATCATATAATTCTCAGGTTCTCCCATGTCAGTCAAAGTACATACTCATCAGGAGAATAGCGTATGGATTTTTTTCTCCCTTGCAGATCTTCTAAGAGAGGTTTCAGGAGCATTCGAAGTAGTTACTTGCACATGAATTGGTTGTTGATCAACCACAACTTCATCTACTGGAGCATCCATAACATCTACACCATGATGATCATTTTGATCTTGATCGCTATCTCCATCATTGTCTTGGATTCCTTCATGTGCAATAGGTGCCTTAGCAATTGAAACTGGATCAATATCAACTAAGCTCTCATTACTCTGAGAATCTATCTTCTCAGCTTTGTCAATATCTTCAATAGTTTGGTCTTCAAAGAATATTGCATCACGACTTCTAATAAGTTTATTATCAGCTGTATCATTAAAACGATACCCAAACTCATCTTGACCATAACCGATAAAGATGCACTGCTTAGTTTTGACATCCAGCTTCGATCTCTCATCTTTAGGAATATGCACAAAAGCTTTACACCCAAAAACTCTCAGGTGAACATAAGAAATATCTTTGGCAAACCAAACTCTGTCTGGGACATCACCATCCAAAGCTACAGCGGGAGATAAATTGATAACATAGGCAACTGTGTTAAGTGCTTCCGCCCAAAATGTATTTGGTAGTTTAGCCTCTGAAAGTAAGCATCTAACTCTCTCAACTAGAGTTTTATTCATCCTCTCTGCCAAACCGTTCAATTGAGGCATCTTGGGCGAAGTTTTCTAATGACGAATTTCTTGTTCCTTGCAATATTTATCAAAGGGACCAGAATATTCACCACCATTGTCAGTGCGAATACATTTTAATTTCTTCCCTGTTTGTCTCTCAGCTAAGGCCTGAAATTCCTTAAATACGCCAAGTGCTTGATCTCTAGATTTAAAGGATACACCGAGAGCTTACGAGAATGATCATCAATGAAGGTCACAAAGTAAAGTGCACTACCTTTTGACTTTACTTTAAAAGGACCACACAAGTCAGAGTGTACTAGCTCTAATAAATCGGGTTTTCTTGAGGGAGGATGGCTATGAAAGGAAACCCTTTTCTGTTTGTCAGCTAAACAATATATACACCTTTGCATCTTTGCTTGTTTTACTCCAGAAAGCAAACTTTTCTTAGCCAAACATGTAATCCCTCTCTCACTCATATGACTCAATCTTCGATGCCACAATTCTGACAAACTATCACTTTCCACCAGACTTATTGAGTCATTAAGAACAGAGGTATGGTTATCTTGCTTTATTCTGAATATCCATTTGTTAGATAAAGCTCTGATACCACTTTTTAGGACCGAAAAAAGTCAGGTGTCATGCGGAAGCTAGTAAAGCAAATCTTTAGTGATGATAAATCACACAACAAAGAGAAATCTACCAAAAGAGACACAAATATTTAACGTGGTTCAGTCAACTGACCTACGTCCACAACATAGATGAGCAATCCACTATAATAAAAGAGAGTACAAAATATCGAGAGAACAATCTCACGAAGAGGAAAACACAAGTGACACACAAACATTTGTCTCGAAAAGTTCTCCTTCTAAACACTACTCTCAAGCATTCTATAGCTACATTGTGAATGCTACTAAATGAGAAGGATGGATCTTAAATTTATAGAACTTCAAACATTTTCCTACAAGAAAAGGGACTAGCCAAATATGAAAGAATTTTCAATTTTCTTTTACAAAAAGGAAAACCCAACTTAGGTAATTATATTGCCCTTTCCCTCAAGAGATAGGAAAACCAAATATGGTAAGAAAATTATGGCAAGCACCTAACACATGCAGACTCCACGAATTGTTGGGTGTATGCCTCTTGAGACTTTCGCCTCTCACCATCGTCTCGGGGCACTTCTGTGCGCCTCTCTCCAGGGCTCGCCCCGAAAACGTCTTTTAAAATACTATTTCTAAATATAATGTATAACGACTACATGTATTAATGATAAATAGGTTGAAAAATATTGGCAAAGATTAATAATTCTAAAATTAATACATGTATTATTTGCCTTGACACATCCTAACAAACGACTTCTTAGGTTTTATGACTACTTAATACACCATTTTGTGCTTCTTTCACATCTCACTATGCATCAACACATTCTTACATGTATTAGTTGAAATGGTTGCTGTCGGTGATGGTGCCAAAACAACACTAACGAAGTAGTTGAAATGAAGAATTCTTGTTGAGACTTTGAAAAGTGAATATGGCCAAGATGAAACACGTTGATTGTTGCTAGAAAGAGCTGAAGTTATGGAGCACTGCAAACTTAGTACCATTAATTAGATTCTTAAATCATCGAAAGTATTCAAGTGAGTTCTTATCCAATTTTTTGTTACGAATATGCCTTTAGAATATCAGAAATGTCACAATCAAGTCCCTAATAAACTCCTATTTAAGCGTCACTAACACCAATTTTCTCACTTACTAGTTACTACTTGCACAATAGTTTAAACTCCTACTAAATGGCAACTGTCATTAAACTCAAAAAAGAAATGAAAGAAAACAAAAGAACGGACCTGGTGGCATGTCAGGGTACGTAATTGAAGTTTCTTATTTTATTTTATTTTGTCAGATGGTATCATTTCCCGACCATATTGTACATTAAAATTTGTCATAGTGTGTTATAACAAACTATTTTGCCTAACAATAAGTGCATCTAAACGGCTAACAAATAACTGGCTTACTCTCAAAATAAGTTTTCTCTATGTGCGAGTAGTTTTATTTGAATTGAGTTTTACTTGATATTTTTTTATTTATAATTACTATGTCCGGAATGACTTGACTTTGCTCAAGATTGTAGACAATAAGACAAGTGCATGGAATGAAACATTATATTAATCTCCCTTTTCCCTTTCATCTTAGTTAATTAGCAGTATTAATCTCAGAAGATTCTAATGATCAAATTAAATGTCTTAACAATTGCCTCAAAGCACTTGCAACCTGTGAAGAGACATAGTATTTCCAGAAACGAAGTGCCTCTTCACCAAAAAAGTAACTTAAACAATGCCTAGGTGTAGTTTAAAAGTTCAGATTAGGTAAAAATTAGTCACTAATTCTTGTCAACTAGCTAACTCAATCAATTACAATCTTCTATTAATCCAATGAATACTCGATTATCCTAAATCACATATATATAACAAACTCTTTCATTATTTAACGTAGACCAATGTTGATGTTTAGTACGGTTAATTTTTCGTTAAAATAGTACGGGCTCGTCAGTTTTCGGACTGGTCATTCCGAAATAGCAAGTGTTTGCCAAGTCATTGACAAATAGCCACTATTTTACTGCAATAGAGACCGATCCATCATACTATACTGGAGTGCGGTACACCTGTGTATGAACTTCCAGCATATTATGCTGGACCGGTATACTTTGTTGGCTCCAGTATAATATATTGGATATTGGAGCACTATCCAATATATTATGTTGGACTCGTATATTATACTGGAACTCCAGTATATTAGACTGGAGATCCAGTATAATATACCAGAACTCCCGTATACTATGCTGGAGTATTTTTCCGAATTTTGAATAATGTTTACGTTCAAATTTATCTTTACATGAAAATTGGCTAAATTTCAATTATTTTTGAAACTGTACCTATTTTAAAATGACCACGTGTAAATTTGATTATATTTAAATTTCTCTCTAATCAAATAACCCTTTTATTTTTCCTCCTAGCAATGCTACGTTGGTATAAAATATCGTTACTTTATTGCCAACATAATACATAGATGGATAAGGTTGTGAATAATAATAGTAATGGGTCTCATTCACCCACAAGTTGTAACCATTCACATTTCATCTCTCGTCATATCTTCTAAACTTTGTCCTTGATATGTATTATTTGAGAGAGAGGGAGTGAGAAACAAAACTAATGGTTGTTCCATCTCGCTATTGCTATTATATACTATATTTAAATAATTGTACTTTTGACCTTTTAATTATTGTTAGTTCTTATTTTAGTCCTTCTAAAATTTATTAAATACATTGAAACCCTGGATTAACTTAAGTATGTGGTTTTCATCCTCACAAATGAGATATGTAAAATTTAGATTAGTTATTATTTATAACTATATATCACCTTTGTATGTGCAGTAACAACACACGAATAATCAAATTATTTAACAGTAATAATTCATCATATATGTGAAGATTCACAAGCAGAAGAATAAAAAATGCACATTTTAATTGAGTGAAGGTTAAGTTATAAATGTCAATCAGATACCGTAGCATAATGATTAAAAAAAACGATAATTCATTCATATTATTTATTAAAAATAGATCAGATAGTGAATATTTTTAAAATTGGTTAAATATAGATAAGAGTCATGTTATCCACTTAGAAAATGAATAACTAATGAGTTAAATTTTACATTTGTAAAGCCTCAAATTAGTGGTCCCTCAAGTTTATGAGACTAGAAATTTTCCGAAACGATCATATTCAAGAAGCCATATCTATATTATCCGTCGGTTGACCAGTTTTTTATGCGTATTAAATATGAATTGCGTCAGATAATTTATCCTTTTGTATTACCTATTTTCGACCTGGCCATATTCGACCCGACTCAACCATTTGCCACCCCTACCGTAGCAGGATCAAAATTAAAAGTTGTTAATAATTCAGGGACCAAGAGAGCAAATTTTATTCCCTGTCGCTTGGGAGTTTCCAAAAGCCACATTTAGCTAAAGTTTCTCGGTTTTTCAAACCATGCAGGCTGTTTAATTTCATGAAAACTATAAATAGAACAGGTTCTTAGAATACTTGACAAAAGATAAAGAAGCGGAAATTAGAAGGAGAATTAAGAAAAAGAGACGAAAACAAATTTGACATATACAATAAATATGGTGATTCAAAGGTTGGAAATGTGGGGTAAATTTCACAAATGGTCATATAACTATGACATTTTTTCACTAAAGTCATATAACTTTCTTTTCTCACACAAAAATCATAAAACTTTCACTTCTTTACTCAAAAAATCCTAGTGACCTGCAAAGACAATTCAGCGGTCATTTTTTGAAAAATATTTTTTTTTCATTTTTTACATTTTTTTGAAAAAATTGAAAATATTTTTTCTTTAAAATAAAAACTGAAAAAGTAAGATAAAACTAAATGCTTTAAAAAAACTGGAAAAAAATATCTACTTTTCCCAAGTGTACTTATGTGAAATTATCCCGAAAAAAAAAAGACTTTACTAAATTAATGGACTATCGGTGCATTAGTTTAAAAAAACGAAAAATATTTTGCAAAATAAATAAAGTCCAACAAAGATACATTTTCAAGAAATGCTAAATATTTTTTATTTTTTAAACTAATGCACCAATAGCCCACTAATTTAGTAAAGTCTTATTCTTCTTCTTTTTTCCAACTTTTACAAAAAATAATTCAATTTTTACAAAAAGTTTTCAGTTTTTTTAAAGCATTACTTTTGTAAAAACTAGAGAAAATATTTTTAATAAAATATTTTCATTTTTTAAAAGCTGAAAAAAATATTTTCAACAAAATATTTTTATTTTTTGCAAACTAAATAAAGTCCAACAAAGATACACTTTCAAGAAATGCAAAATATTTTTCGTTTTTTAAACTATTGCAACAATAGTCCACTAATTTAGTAAAGTTTTTTTTTAATTTTTACAAAAAAAATTCAATTTTTACAAAACAAAAATGTTTTTCAGTTTTTTTAAAGCATTTCTTTTGTAAAAACTAGAAAATATTTTTAATAAAATATTTTTGTTTTTTAAAATCTGAAAAAAATATTTTCAACAAAATATTTTGATTTTTGAAAAATATTTTTTTTCAGTTTTTTTAAAGCATTTAGTTTTATCTTACTTTTTCAGTTTTTATTTTAGAGAAAAAATATTTTCAATTTTTTCAAAAAAATGAAAAAAAAAATTCAAAAAATGACCGGTGAATGGTCTTTGCCGGTCAATGGGATTTTTTGAGTAAAGAAGTGAAAGTTTTATGATTTTTGTGTGAGAAAGGAAAGTTATATGACTTTAGTGAAAAAATGTCATAGTTATATGACTATTTGTGAAATTTACCCTGGAAATGTGCATAGGAACGGTGAAATTGGCGTTTGAGTTGGTAGTTGTGTTTGTAGAAGCAGTTGGTACTGTTATCTCACAAAACAACTCTTCTTCTTCGGCCAACCGAGACTACGTTGCCACAACGCCTTACATCGGCCTTCTTCCATAAATTGTTTATTTTTTCACTTCGAATATTCATTATTCTAAATTTACTGGTCCGACTTTTGAGGAGCCTTTGTAAATTGTAAAATCAGCTTCAGAAGAGCTTTCTTGGGAGATAGATGTTAGATTTTAGTTTATTTTCTTTTCCTTTTTATTTTTGGTGACGAATTGTGGGTTAGTTATAGTTATATAATATAATTGGTGGTGAGATTATTAATTTTGGCAGCTTTTGAGGTTTGATCATCCACACCAGCTTTCTTGTTAAGATTGTAGCATAGCTAAACACATTTAGCTCAGTTTTCCTCACTTTTTTGGTTATTAGAATTTCTTATGCAAAACTGAAAAATCGCTAAAAAGAAAGTTTGGTGAACCTTAATGGTATTAATCAAGAAATCGTCAACAAGATTCAAACGAAATTGTAGAAGAAAATAAAAACAAAAAGTTAAACGAATTGGACAATATTTGGTGAAGTTTAAAAAATTTGAAGTTGTAGTTGAAAGAGAGTATTTTTTTCGTAAAAAGTGATCAGCTTAGAATCTTTTATTTGTGATTGCAGTACAACATGTATTGTAATAGCGAATACTTCAACAACAACAACAACAACAACAACCCAGTATAATCCCACTTAGTGAGGTCTGGGGAGGGTAGTGTGTACGCAGACCTTTTTCCAATAAACCCTCGGCAACTCACCACATAGCTCTTGGGGTGACTCGAATTCACAACCTCTCGGTTGGAAGTGGGGGTTGCTTACCATCAGAGCAACCCCTCTTGTCAAATAATAGCGAATACTTCCTATTTCCTAAAATTAGAATCTATCTATATAGTAGAACATTAGAAGCAAAATCATCACATTAAGATTAGTATTTTAACCACAAAAAATTAAGTGATATTATTAAGACAAAATAAATTACTTTTCTAACTAATTTTTTATTGAATTTTAAATTTTGAATTAATTGGTTATACTATATAAATTAATAAATATAAGTATCTTATAATTATTAATAAAAAATAAAAATACAAAAAAAATGTATTACTCATTCAAATTGGAGTTTTAAAATTATTTTACAATAAAAAAACTACCAATTTGAATTGAAAAGTATTTTCTTCCTAATATAGTTATAGTAGTGCGTGTGTATATATATGGGAGTAGTTAGTATACTAAATTGGGGTTTTATTAATAATCCATATGTCCATTTAACAATATAACAATATTAAGTGATGCATAATATAATTAGATAACCAAGGAATAATACTTATAAAAATGATTATAATTATTATGAGAAAAGTCATACGTATACACATAACTAAAATCGTAATAAACAATTAGTCATAAATGAAGAATACTAAAAAAATAAATAAATCAAATGATATCGTAAAAATACATATACTAAATAAATTTCTCATGTATGAAAATTTAGTTAATAAATAGAACTCATAATTTCATAATGAATTATGGAAAGTTATTATACAAAATTGATGAATTTATTAATAATTCACATGTCAATTTAACAATATATATATATATATATATATATATATATATATATATATATATATATATATATATAGGCACGTGAAGCCAAGTTATTGCAAAATAACAGCATATAATAATAACTAAAAGTAAGATATTTGAAGCATGATAGTCAAGTTTCAATGTTTAACAATAAAGGAAAAGATCAGAAGCATGCAAAGAACTCAGAACCAAAAATAGTCAAGAGTATTGAAGCACACTGCAATTTTAACAAACGAGTTGCACAGACAACTTCAAAGAAATTAAATAGTCCCCAAACAAACTAGGGTTTTCGAAAATAAAACGGGTTTAGAAGAGATGAGAAGTCAAACAAATAAACATGTTTAGAATAAACTAATTGAAACTTCTATAAACAATGCAATTATACTAAATAATGCATAATATAATAAAGAAAAATATATAATAATAAATTCTATTGGATGACTATATAAGTCCTTCTAATTTAATATATATTTTATTATTAACTACAGAATAAAATTCAAATTAACTTTTTTAAAGATTAATAAAATATATAACTTCTCTCATATTACAAAGAAAAAAAGTAACATTCTGACAAAAATATTAAACAAAATAATGTGCTAATAAATATTTTTATTAACAATATATAATTACTAATGATTGTACAATATAATAAAGAAAAATATAAAACGAAAACGTTCTTCAATAACTATATAAGTCTTTTTAGTTTAATAGAGATTTTATTTTTGGGTATGTAGTATTGTCAAATAAGATGATAATTTAAATTTATTAACGTAATACGATTTAATACGTTCAAACAAGTCCGATTAGAATTTAATTTAACTAATACTATTTAATACTAACCGTGCATCGCGCGGTTACGACTACTAGTTCTAAGAAAACTTAGAATGTGTTTTAAGTTTTAAAAAATGGGATAAATTATTTACATGCGGAAGCTGGTTATTTTCGGTTGATCTGTTCGAAATTCAGGTTAAGAAGAAATGAAGGGAGCTAATTTCATTTGCCACCCAAAGTATTTTAAAAAATTTTGCACCTTTACCTTGAAACTTTAATCTATTGACATACTTACTAATTGTACATAGATTAAGCTAAGGGACCTAAGTGTAAAAGATTAGAAAGCTTTGTCCTAATAGGAAAAGTTGGTAAGACAGTTAGGATCGGGTCTTTATATAACAACCCACACGTGTATTTCTTCTTTTTCTTCATCTTCTTATTAAGTCAATAATACAGAGCTTTTTCTTCATCTCATTTCCTTTCTAGATTTACTCTCAGATTCACTTGCGTGCAATATTACTGTGTAGATGCAATCAATTATATCACGGTATCAGAGTGGGGATAGTGATTTCATTGAGATTCAGGCAAAATATAATAGATCGAAGCTCCAACGAGCTTAATTTCAAACAACAATGGCTCGCATTTCTAGATCACAATCATAAATTATTTCTACAACCTTCAAATGCCACATGATTCATCTTAATACCACTCAAACTCACAGAGCCAAATAACTATGCTCTATGGAGTAAAGTGATGAAATTGGCTCTTTGAGGGAAAAACAAGCTAGGTTTGTGGACGGAGCTTGTGTAAAGAGTATGTATAGAGGAGAGTTGGCTAAACAATGGGAATAATGTAATCCAATCATGTTTTCATGGATTAGAAACACTCTGTCAAGTGAATTGATGCCTAGTATTATCTATGCCTCCAATGCAAAGAAAGTGTGGAATGATTTCCAAGAGAGATTTGATCGGTCGGATCTGTGAGCACGTGATTTTTGCCTTACATGAGAATTACTCCCAAAAATGCAAAATAAAATAATTTTGTGTTATTTTTCTCTTAATATTTGTATCTTTTGTGGGCGCATTTCTATTTAAATTAATATAAAACACAAAATGTTTGCATTTGCATATAAATTCGTGTTTGCAATTATGAGTGATTAAGCTTGTTTTACGAGAATAAAAAATAACAAAAATATGTATCTTTTGCATTTAATTTCTAGTTGTATGATTTTATTTTATGAAATGGTATTTTAAATTGTGTGCAATAGTTATTATTAAGAATTGATTTGTATTTGTAAGATAATTTTGGTTTTAATTTAATCTAGGATTTTGTTTTTTTATTAGGAGAAAAATAGTTGGGAGATAAATATACAAGGAGAAGAATTAAATAAAAGAAGATCAAATTTGGGGCCAAATTCAATTAAATCAAGAAAGGCCCAAAACACTACCCAATCCAATAAACCCGCCCAATACCCAAACCGACCCGGTCAGCCCCATTCAATCTAAGCCGTTGGATCACTTAATCCAACGGTTTAGATTAAAACACCTATTCTAACATACCCAAAGACCCCAAATCAGATTTTTAATTTACTCCCAAACCCTAAATCCCTCTTTCTTCTCTCAGCCGCCACAGTCACGACCCCCCCCCCCGCTTCGTCTTCTTCATTCCTCTTCCAAACAGCCGCACAGCCGTCGGCCCCTCCCTCTCGCCGCTGCCATCCACCGGCCGAGCACCAGACCACACTCCCGACTTCACGAACACACACATCACCCTACACCGCCGCCCTCGCATCTCCTCACCACCAGTACTCATCGGCGAAGAGTAACTATTTCCAACCAAAGATACCCTTCAGCCACGATTCCTCCAGCAACCTCATTCTCTCGACCCCTCGCCAGAATATTTCTCCAAACCATCAAGCCCCAAAACGAGTTGCAAGAACCCTAAATTTCGAATTAGGGATTTGTTTTCGAATTTTCAAAGAAATTGGGGTCTAATAGACCTTAATTGATTTGTTTTCGCTTGAAAACATTTAAATTAAGGTCCGTTCGATTCCAAATACGAAAATTCTAGTGACCGGCCACTGCTTTGTTTCGAATTGTTCGGAGGTACTGTTTTATTTCCTCTCTTTCCTTGTTATTTTATTTGTTTTGATTATGGTTGTTCGTTTGTTGTTATTTCTCTTCGGACAGCTTTGATTTTCTGTTTTTCCTCATCTGTTTGGGACCTTTATTTGGTCGACTTGTTATTTCCTTGATTTGTCTATTATAAGTGTGGTGTTAGAAGATAAGAATTCGACTCGATTCGATAGTCGTCGAATTGTTAGTTTCACAGCCCCGTTGATTTTTGCCCGATCCTGTGGATCACTGCCAGTATTGTGATCATGTATTATGTTGTCGATCAGTCCTGTTATAGATGTTAGAACGAAACAGTAGCACTGCTAACATTGTTTTGAAGTTTGCTGTGATTCATTTGTGCTGTTTTAAGTTGATTGTGAATGGGATATAGCTGTTTTAGATTATAGTTTAAAAGTTAGAAGCCAACAGCTAGGGATCAAAGTGCAATGCACATGGTTTAAAATCAGTGAGACTTGTTTTATAGCAGGATAGGCATTAGGTTTGGACTGCAGATTAATTTTAAATAGAAAAGGGGCTGGCCTGGATGGTTTTAAATAGAATTAGCAGTCTTTATATGCTGGATAAGGGCTGAACATGGAAAGAAATCAGTTTCTTATTTGGCCTAGTGCATTAAAAAGCTGAAAAGTGCGAAAAGGAGAGAATAATATGGGCTGGACAGATCTGAAATAATAGGAGGATGCTTTGTTCTTTGGCTATAAAAAAACAGAACTGAAAACTCACATGGAGAGAGACATACACCCACAGAGAGAGCTAAAATTACTGGAGAGAATTCTAAAAAAGAAACAGAGAGGCACTCACTAAAAAAAACATTCACACATACACAGAGAGAATAAACAGAAAAAGGGGAAGTCTGGAATTGAGAGTTACAGGGAGGATTTTCAGCAGAGAGAATTTTAAAAACAAAGAGTCCTTGAAAGAGGGATATTCTATACACATTCGAAAACTAAATTTTCCACTGATTTCAACACATCCAGCAGTCTTTTAGTTGGAAACAAAACCTGTTTTGTTTGTTTCAGTTTGAAAACACATCTAGTTTTCTTCGCCAAAACTTGTTCTGTTGTTTCTTTCTTGTTGTTTCTGGTTTCTTTGTTTTGGTTTGTCAAATCATCCCTGGGATTGGTGTTTGGTTGTTGTTCTCCTGGATTTCTGGCCGAGAACTGCCATTGCTGTTGCTGTTTAGTTTGGTTGGTTGTTTGTCGCCGCATACTGTTGCTGATTCTTTTCTTTGCTCGATTTTGAAATCCAGGTACACGTCTTTTGGATTTGTCCACTATTGTACCAGAAATGAAATGAAGAGCTACTCTTTGAATCCTTTTAGTTCAAGCTATTATATAAATGATCCTATTTGGATATTTATCAAACTAAAGTCTATTAGCAAAAAAATAGATATTATGTAGTTATTTGTTTAAAGGATTAAAAATGCATATAGGCTTGTATGTCTACTTAGCTTTTGCCTCGGCATGTACGAATTGAAACAAAAAATCCGTCGGGCTTGTATTGTTCATCATTGTAAACTTGGTTTTTTTTTGGGACTATTGATTAGAATAGACTTTAATTTTTCCATTTATGTTCAATTAGTTTCTATTCTTGTTAGTAAATGTTCAGGACTCGTATAAGTCAAAACTAGCCAATTCGGATTGGGATTCCTTTGATATTTTGTAGGTAATTATTTTAAAGTCAAATGGTTCAAGCATATTTAAAGTGTTGTTTTGATTAATTTTAGTTATTAACATAAGATGATTGGAATCATTTTCGAGTTTTCTTCATTTGATTTTTCTTTGAAATCTATTTGTAATTAAGCAAACAAGACAAGTTAGCCCATGCTTTAGACACCAATGTTAGGTTGATTTTAATCGCATAGTCTTGATTTTGCCAATTGACATCGGATTAAGGATAGTAAAAATCCAAAATAAACAATCTTATTTTTATAATAGACCAAGGTGAACTATTTCTATTTCGTGTATTTTGATCAATTTTCCGTTAGTCTATACCTTTCGTTCAATCTTCGACATTAAGTCAAAAGGTTATAAAATAATACATCATTTGGTATGGGTCTTTAATTGGAAATAATTTTAAGGGATATACTGTTAAATAAATTGATTTTTTTTTTGGTTTAGTATTGCAACGCCTTTAATTGGCATAGTTTCAAAGTAAGTAACCCGGATACAGTTTTTTATTTACCTATTTGTCAAAAGTTCGAATCTATGTTTTAATTAGTTTCTATTTTTGGTACGGTTTCAAATTAATAGAGCGTTTTAAAGTTTTAATTAGAGAATATAATTTATAAGCATGTATAAAATCAGATATTTCTAGACATTTATAATAATTGAAGCGACCGTGCTAGAACCACGGGATCCGGGGGTACCTAACACCTTCCCTCGGGTCAACAGAATTCCTTACTTAGAATTTCTGGTTCGCAGACTTTATTTGGAAAGTCGAAAATTTCCTCGATTCGGGATTTAAATAAATCGGTGACTTGGGACACCTTAATTTATTCCAAGTGGCGACTCTGAAATAAATAGAATAATCTCGTTTCGAATATTGTCACTTAAATTGAAAAAACTCCCTTACGCTTCTACCCCCGGGTAGCGGGCGCGCCAAAAGGAGGTGTGACAGCTCTGGCGACTCTGCTGGGGAATACAAACCCAGAACCACTGGTTCAGGGTTTAAGAATTCAAGCTTTGAATAATTATTTTATTTGGCTTATTTATTATCTGATTTCATTACATGTTTATATTTGATATGCTAAATGTTGCTTTACCGCTTTGATATTTTGTGAACTGTATATAAATTATGCCGATACCCATTTTTCTCTTCTGAGTCTTTTGAAAAACAATACCGGGCATTTGCTGGATATAGCCCATTTTTCTCAAGATAGCTCTGTGGTGCTTGGCACCCGGTGAAGGATTTTGTAGTCGCACATGTTTAGGCGGAGAGTTTTGTCAATTAAGCCGGAAAGCCATGCTACCGGTGCACTGACACTCTTCGGCTCGAGTTGTCCGCTCGAGTTAAAGCTAGTCTAGACACTTTTCCAACAGGATGATGACTTAGAATAACAAAACCTTATGCCGGATCCCCGATAGGAACGTTTATTTGCATCATATGCATATTTGACTTAGGAGGCTCAACACAGGGGTTGGGCCTGTCTAGAACAGATGTACCTGAAACAAAAAGACCAACTTGTTGCATCTTTCTGTGTGCATTTATTTGTTTCGATCTTACATGCCGACCGGTTTGTTAAAAGAGAGGAAGAAGTGGAAAACGTCAGGGTATATAGTCAAAATAGTTTTATGGAAAATAGTTAGTTCTTTGAAAATAAATTCTGATAAATGCAAAAAAAAATTCCAAATAAATTTTCTTAATTTTTACGAAAATAGTTAGTTCTTAAAAAAAATTTGAAAAAATGCAAAAAAAAAAATTCCAAATAAATTTTCTTAATTTTACGAAAATAGTTTAGTGTCTTTGAAAATAATTTTGAAAAAAAAAATAATAAAAAAAAAATTTCCATCAAATTAATAGAGCGTTTTAAAGTTTTAATTAGAGAATATAATTTATAAGCATGTATAAAATCAGATATTTCTAGACATTTATAATAATTGAAGCGACCGTGCTAGAACCACGGGATCCGGGGGTACCTAACACCTTCCCTCGGGTCAACAGAATTCCTTACTAAGAATTTCTGGTTCGCAGACTTTATTTGGAAAGTCGAAAATTTCCTCGATTCGGGATTTAAATAAATCGGTGACTTGGGACACCTTAATTTATTCCAAGTGGCGACTCTGAAATAAATAGAATAATCCCGTTTCGAATATTGTCACTTAAATTGGAAAAAACTCCCTTACGCTTCTACCCCCGGGTAGCGGGCGCGCCAAAAGGAGGTGTGACAGCTCCGGCGACTCTGCTGGGGAAACAAACCCAGAA
Organism: Nicotiana noctiflora; assembly: GCA_032618575.1. NCBI lineage: Eukaryota > Viridiplantae > Streptophyta > Magnoliopsida > Solanales > Solanaceae > Nicotiana > Nicotiana noctiflora. Next base: position 10,702 of record JASVEL010001591.1, on the reverse strand, counting down.
CCACTGGTTCAGGGTTTAAGAATTCGAGCTTTGAATAATTATTTTATTTGGCTTATTTATTATCTGATTTCATTACATGTTTATATTTGATATGCTAAATGTTGCTTTACCGCTTTGATATTTTGTGAACTGTATATAAATTATGCCGATACCCGTTTTTCTCTTCTAAGTCTTTTGAAATATAATACCGGGCATTTGCTGGACATAGCCCATTTTTCTCAAGATAGTCGTGGTGCTTGGCACCCGGTGAAGGATTTTGTAGTCACACATGTTTAGGCGGAGAGTTTTGTCAATTAAGCCGGAAAGCCATGCTACCGTTGCACTGACACTCTTCGGCTCGAGTTGTCCGCTCGAGTTAAAGCCAGTCTAGACACTTTTCCAACAGGATGATGACTTAGAATAACAAAAACCTTATGCCGGATCCCCGATAGGAACGTTTATTTGCATCATGTGCATATTTGACTTAGGAGGCTCAACACAGGGGTTGGGCCTGTCTAGGACAGGTGTACCTGAAACAAAAAGACCAACTTGTTGCATCTTTTCGTGTGCATTTATTTGTTTCGATCTTACATGCCGACCGGTTTGTTAAAAAGAGGAAGAAGTGGAAAACGTCAGGGTATATAGTCAAAATAGTTTTATGGAAAATAGTTAGTTCTTTGAAAATAAATTCTGATAAATGCAAAAAATAAATTCCAAATAAATTTTCTTAATTTTTACGAAAATAGTTAGTTCTTAAAAAAAATTTGAAAAAATGCAAAAAAAAAAATTCCAAATAAATTTTCTTAATTTTACGAAAATAGTTTAGTTTCTTTGAAAATAATTTTGAAAAAAGTTTCTTTGAAAATAAATTTCCAAATAAATTTTCTTAGTTCCTTTGAAAATAATTTGTTTTAGAAATGCTGTTTAAAAATAGTTTGTTTTTTTTTTCTTAAAATGATTTAGTTCTTTTATTTTCGAACTACGCAAGTTTGATTCTCACCAAACATGAGATACGTAGGCAACCCATATCGGGCTCAACTAATACTGATTTTTTTTTTAAGGAAAACAATAATAAAAATATTAGAATTAGGATTTTTGTTCTTAGTCGAGAGTTAGGAAATTTTGCAAAAATAGCCAAACGCCTCAAAAGGGGCGCCGGAGGACTAATTTCGCAAAACGGAATATAGACATCACACTGGTATCCTGTTATACAACCTTCAAATCTTCTTCAAGTGCTGAAAGGCCGTATTAACAAGATTCGTTTTTTTTATATAATAAAAAATAAAAAATAAAAATTTTGAAAAAAATCTTAAGTCCATTTTTTATCTTTTCTAGGATCAGCATGACTTCCTCGCAACGAATCGGCCAGAAAAGGGTGAGAGACGAAATGCCACCTATGTTCATGGTCCAGGACAAAACTCCAGATCGGCTCTGTAAATGGTGGACTAGTTTTTCAGCTTGGGAAAGAAATCAAGTTCACAAGCACCTCAAGTTTCTTCCGAACATCATGATGATAAAACCGGACAAAAATGTGATCAGAGCTTTAGTGAGTTTTTGGGACTCAACAAGCAATGTGTTCAGATTTCGGGATTGCGAAATGACACCCACTTTGGAAGAATTGGGCGGACTCACAGGACTCGGAAGAGATTTGCACAAGATGAGACCTGCAGCTCCTAGGCAGATGGGTGTGAATAATTTCTTGAAAAAATTATGTCTCCGGCGGGTTCCCCTAGGTTGTCTGGAGAACGGTTGGGTGCCACTAGATTATCTCTACGACAGATTTGGTGATAAGAAAGGGTTTGAGAAATTCTCAAACACTGAATTTGTTAACCAGCTGAATTATGACGCCCGGGGAGATTTAAGAATCTATGCTTTTATGATCGCTTTTTTGGGAACCATGGTTTTTCCCGAATGTGGCGGACGCATCAGAATCCGTTTGGCTGCGGTGGTCTCATATCTACAGAGTAACGAGGAACACACTGTTCTTCCGATGATACTAGGAGACATCTTCTGGGCCTTAACTCTGTGCCAAGAAGGACAATATTATTTTGAAGGTTGCAATATCTTATTACAAATGTGGTTTATAGAACATCTCTATCATCACCCGATTGTGATAAACTTCAAAGCAGATTGGCTGAATTATATTCGCTGTCATACAAACAGAGCCGCCCGTTGTAACCTTCCAGAAGACTTGAGGACTTGGCAAGAACTTCTCAACTCTTTGAAAGCAGATCAACTTACCTGGAATTATTATTGGTTCCCTTCCGCCAAAATCATGCATATGTCGACATACCGCCCATTCTACATACTAATGGGTTTCAGGGGTTTCCAACCATATGCCCTGCTACGTGTCATGTGGCAGTTGGGTAGAGAACAGAAAATGGCCCCAATTGAGGATATGCGATCATTTGTATGGGAATTTGTGACAGAAGAGACCCCGAGGGAGACTTATGCACAGAAAGTATAGTTCGGTAGTCGACTCTCCGACATCAACGAGATGGTTGCCGATCGAGAACGGGGAGAAGTGAGTCTCGCTTATCTTGAATGGTTCCATAACCAATCAATACCAGAGCAAAGGTCAGAAAGGTCAGCGAAGTATGCCGTCGATTGGGAGAGAGAGGTAGAAGCCAGAGTAAGGGAGGCTAAGCGTGAGACAGCGCAAGATTTCCAATCTTGCATGAACACTTTAAAAGAAGACAAGGGAATTTTGGAAGCTGCCATGGACATACAACAGGCTGATTTTGATCGGGGAAGGGCCGGTTGGGAGCAGGAAAGAGAAGCACTCCAAACTCAAATTCGAGAGATGCAATTGGCCGCGGAGAGGTCAAGGAGGAGTCAGAGTGATCAGATGCTGATAAACGATTTGGAAAGGAAAGCCTTTGAACACCAAGAAGACTTGGAGAAGGCAAAAGCGGCTTTGGTTGCAGTCCGGACAAAATGGAAGAGAGTGGCCCACCAAGAAGCACTCCGTCTACAACAAGTAGAGAAAGACTATGATGCAATCATCGTCGATTTAAGAAGAGCAAATGCCACTCTTAGAGAGCGAACTCTCAGGCAAGTCCAGGATGCTAAAGCAGATAGAGACCGTTGTCACAACTTGATGGCACGGATGGAAAGGCAAATAGATAGGCTCTTGGACCATGTCTCCGGCAACTCTCAAGTATTAGGGGCAAAGAACAGACACATAGGGCTGCTGCTCAGAGAAAAAGACATGATCAGGACTAGGATCAATGAGATCGGGCACTACATTACCATGAGGTGTTTGACCTGCGAGCGAGTACCTCGGCCTGCCCTCTTCTCTTCAATCATGGAATGTGTCCACCAAGTCATGGCAGAATTGGGGAGTATATAGAAAGATCTTACACCAAGAACTGCAGCAAGGCCAAACAACGCCCCCCGGGCACAAAGATTCGAGGCACTGGAACATGCTTAGAAGAGTCTGTTGTTTTAGAGTCTGTTTGTCCTTTAAAAAGTTTTTCTCCATTATTGTCATTTTGCAAGTGTTTCAAGTTTGAGGTTTGTTGGAATAAAATTCATGAACATTTCATTCATATCTTATGTCTTTTATTTCCGAACTACGCCCGGTCTGATTCATGCGGGGACATGATACGTAGGCAATCCACATAAGATTCGACCATCAATAAAATAAAAAAAATATATAATAATAATAAATAAAAAATAAAAATAAAGATAAAAAATAAAAAAAGGGGGAGAAGTTAAGAAAAAAAGAAGATTGATGAAGGATGAAAGCGAAGGAAAATACAAACCGGAATGACGCATCGCAAACGAATACATGTAGCAACATTATCACCTGTATGAGTACATCACACCCAACGTGAGATTACTTATCTGTTATGTTGTTTCAGACTAACCGTTTGTTTGCCAAACTCCAGGTTTTAGTAAAAGTGGTTGACTTTGCGGTAATCTGGCACCACATTCGTACTTCACAAGGTCCAAAGGAAAAGTTCGGCAGCCTGAAAGTACTCATTCCTATTTTACTAGATCAAAAAGGGTGCCGACATGTCTTCAGAAATGCCTTTAGCAACCATTCCCGTTTCAGAGGAAAGCTCATTGACAACCATCCCGGCTACTGAGTCGGCAGCTTTGGAGGAGAATAGAATGTTGCGTTGCCGCATGCTCGAGATGTTGGACGATTGGAACAACGGGAAAGAGCCCCCGAGTCTGGTCCCTGGGTTCCCTGAAATTCTTCTCAGGTCAAGCGGTATTTCAAATACCCCCATCAATTACCCGCCTACTCTGTTCGGGTATTCTAATGCTACAAACCTCTCTGAATCACCCTCTACCTCTCATCCTCGAGTGACACCACATGATACATCTGCAAGAACGTCAGTTGAGTTGCCAGTTCCAGTCACAACGCACCCCACCGCACATGCTCCTTTCTTCGACTCCTCATCCTTTACATTCCCAGCACCACCACTTACACGGGACCATACCTAGGTTGCAGCCAATATATATCCTCAGCCACCTCGATATGAGTTTCTACCAAGCCAAAATCCAAAGGCCCCGAGCAGGATGAGATGGCAAAAAGAATGAGGAGTTTGGAACAAAGCCTGAAGAACATGCAAGGTCTAAGTGGACAGAAAAGTGTATCTTACGCCGATCTATGCATGTTCCCGCACGTCCACTTACCATCAGGTTTTAAGACACCAAAGTTCGAGAAGTATGACGGACATGGCGACCCCATTGCTCATCTGAAGAAATACTGTAATCAATTGCGAGGTGCCGGCGGCAGGGAAGAATTGTTGATGGCATACTTCGGAGAAAGTTTGGTCGGAATAGCATCCGAATGGTATATGGATCAAGACATATCTCGATGGCACATCTGGGATGATCTGGCCAGAGATTTTGTAAAACAATTCCAATACAACATCGATATTGCACCGGACAGGAATTCTCTATCGAACTTAAAGAAGAAGCCCTCAGAAAGCTTCAGAGAATATGCCATCAAGTGGCGAGAGCAAGCGTCCAGGGTGAAACCCCCTATGGACGAAATTGAAATGGTCACGACTTTTCTCCAAGCTCAAGAGCCGGACTACTTTCAAAATATGATGTCGGCGATGGGAAAACCTTTCGCCGAAGCTATCAAGATCGGAGAAATGGTAGAAAATGGCTTGAAAACAGGGCGAATTTTGAGTCAAGTGGCCATTCGGGCAACTTCCCAAGCCATTCAAGGCGGGTCTGGAGGGATGCCCCGAAGCAAGAAAAAGGAGGAAACTGCCATGGCAGCAGTAGAAGATAGGAGATATCGAACCTCAAGGTAGGTATTCTCCGACAGGGCCCCCCAGCATTACTATCCATATCACAGCATGGCGTATGCTCCTCCGCCTCTACCCTACGCAGTCATGAACATTCAACCTTTGGCACGCCCGCAGCCACCAGCCAACAGAAATCCACCTCCATTCCAGAGAAACCAACCTCCTTACCCAAACCAGTATAATCCACGGCCAAATAACGCTCGCCACCGTGAGCAACCCAAAATGAGCTTTACACCGATTGGGGAGCCGTATTCTACTCTTTTCCCAAAACTCAGGCAAGAAAACCTACTACAGCCCGTTCCACAGAACAGGCAGAGTCCAGACTCTCCTGCCTACCAAAGGGGAATATACTGTGCATATCATTCAGGTGTTGAAGGACACAGTACTGACAATTGTTGGACGTTGAAGAAGGAAGTGCAAGAATTGATCAATCAGGGGAGGATCGTCTTCGCAGATGAAGACATCCCAAATGTGACAAACAACCCGCTACCAGCCCACAACAACGGGCCGGTGATTGGAATGATTTGTGACGACAAGGAATTTGACCCAGCTTTGAAAGCGATAATCGCCATCGCCAACATAAAGAAGCGGCCTGAAGCTCTCCCGAAACAAGAGAAAATGGGGAAAAAGGTTGAAGTTCTTGAAACCAAATCTGAAAAGACGATTGAATTGAAAGCATCGTCTCAGAGGAGTGGAGTCCTTTACCTCCCACGAGGTCGGGTGGAAAGACCATTGTCAATAGATGCCCCCAAGAAGTTCCATTTAACGAGAGAAACATCAATGTATGTACCAAAGGGAACTTATATGGCCCGAAAACCAGATGAACCTGTGGTTATTGCACGCGTGCAACAAAAACCAATGACAGATCCATCCGCAGTACCCTGGAGCTACCAACGAACACTTGTTACGCGCAAAGGGAAAGAGATTGCAGGAAATTCATCTGAGAGCGTCCTAGGGCAGAAGTACTTAAACACACAGGAGGTAAATAATGCCACACAAAGGCGTTTCCCGTCAAAGAAACCTGTAAGTGCTGAAGAGGCAGAGGTCTTTTTTCAAAAGATGCAAATGCCTGATTATGAGGTGATAGACCAACTGCGTAAATGCCCAGAGCAGGTGTCGATGTTGTCCCTTCTAATGAAGTCTACTGAACATCAAAAGGTTTTGTTAAAAGCTTTGAATGAGGCGTATGTGCCCATTGAGACTTCATCCGAACAACTTGAAAGAATGAATGAGAGATTCTTCGCGGTCAATCAGATTTCTTTCAGTAAAGCCGATTTGCCTTTGGAAGGTTCCGCCCACAACAAAGCTTTGCATTTGACTGTCAAAAGCGAAGGCTACTATATGAAGAGGGTCATGGTTGATGGGGGTTCGGGGGTAGACATATGCCCGCTTTCCACTTTAGGCCGCATAGGAATCGGAGCTGAAAGGATTCGGCCTAACAACATATGTGTGCAAGCTTTTCAAGGTGTGAAAAGAGATACAGTCGGAGAGATTGATGTAATTATGACCATCGGCCCGGTGGACTTCGAGGTGACATTCCAAGTTTTGGATATGGACACTTCTTACAATTTTCTTCTAGGGAGACCATGGATTCATGCGGTTGGAGCTGTGCCCTCTACCCTCCATCAGATGTTAAAATTTGAGCACAAGGGACAAGAGATCGTGGTCCACGATGAAGACGAGCAATCAATTTATCGAGATCCGTCCGTCCCTTGCTTAGAAGTGGAAGCGGGAAGCGAAAACATTGTCTATCAAGCTTTCGAGATTGTGTTGGCAGATCAACACGAAGAAGGGAACCCTCTCCCCCAACCTTTTTTGTCTAATGCCTCCATCATGGTGGCGAAAGAAATGATTAAACATGGCTTCCAGCCAGGAAAAGGTTTAGGAAAGTCCCTACAAGGAGTGCTGAAGCTGATAACTTTAGCTGTAGCTGAAAAGTTTTTCGGAGTGGGCTTTCGCCCAACCCCTGAAGACGAGAGATGGGCCAACAAGAGAAAGGAGAAAGGATGGGTTCTGCCGCAACCATTGCCACATCTGTACCAAAATTTTGTCCGACCAAGGTACGTTGAAGAAGAAGAAGATGAGGTCTTCACAGAGGAGGAAATTGAAGAAATATGTGGGGCCATGAGGCAAATGCTCTATGATGTTAATATGGTCCAATCGGGAGAAGGAACAAGCACCGCTGAGGTGCTGTATGTGGGCCCTGAAGCTAAATTGCAAAATTGGAAAGCCACACCCTTCCCAATCAGGCGGGAGTTCTGGTAGATTTGTCCTGTCGTTTTTTCTTCATCACAAGTTACTTCAGGACGTAGCTTGGATGTTTTTCTTTGTATTCTTGTATTTTGGTTTCCCCAATGTAATTTTGTTTGTTTTCAGAAAATTCCAAGAAAATAAAATAAATATTTCCTCATTTTGCACTCTTTCTAATTTTGTTATTTATTCTTCCTTTTTTCAGTCCTAATAATGCAGCTTTAAATAACATGACATGCTTGCGGCACTCATGCTCAAATCCGAATACGCCACCTAATCTGGAAATAATGAACCAAGAACCGGAATACGATGAAGACGAGGCTTTTAGGGAAATAAATCGAGAATTGGAACATTTCGAGAATAAACCTAAGCCAAACTTGAATGACACCGAACCGGTTAATTTGGGAACTGTTGAAGAGGTACGAGAGGCCAAGATAAGCATCCACACAAGTGAGAAAACACGAGATGCAATAATCCAACTCTTGTTTGAATTTAAAGATGTGTTTGCTTGGTAGTACGACGACATGCCAGGATTAGGAGCTGATCTAGTGGTGCACAAATTACCAATCTACCCTGACTGTCGCCCAGTGCAACAGAAGCAAAGAAAGTTCAAGACTGACATCAGTGATAAAATCAAAGAAGAAATCACTAAGCAGTTGAAAACCGGGGTAATTCGAGTGGTACAATACACCACGTGGTTGGCTAATGTTGTGCCCGTGCCAAAGAAGGACGGAAAAACTCGAGTGTGTGTCGACTACCGAGATTTGAATAAAGCGAGTCCTAAAGATAACTTTCCTTTACCGAACATCCACATCCTTGTTGATAACTGTGCCAAACATGAGATACAGTCGTTTGTGGATTGTTATGCGGGATATCATCAAGTGTTGATGGATGAAGAGGACGCCGAGAAGACTGCTTTCACCACACCTTGGGGGACTTACTGTTACCGAGTCATGCCATTCGGCTTGAAAAACGCAGGAGCAACATACATGAGAGCTATGACTGCCATTTTCCACGACATGATGCATCAGGAAATAGAGGTGTACGTGGACGATGTAATCATCAAATCCAGAACTCAAGGAGATCATGTGCGAGACTTGAGGAAATTCTTTGAGAGGTTGCGGAAGTATGATTTGAAACTGAATCCGGCCAAATGCGCTTTTGGAGTCCCGTCAGGTAAACTTTTGGGTTTCATAGTCAGTAGAAGAGGTATTGAATTCGATCCCACAAAGATAAAATCCATCCGGGATTTACCTCCTCCCAGAACAAAGAAAGATGTAATGAGTCTTCTAGGCCGACTGAACTACATCAGTAGGTTCATCGCTCAGTTGACTTCCACATGTGAACCCATATTCAAGTTGTTGAAGAAAGACGCTGCAATCAAATGGACAACTGAATGCCAAGAAGCTTTTGACAAGATCAAAGAATATTTGTCAAACCCTCCAGCCTTAGTCCCGCCAGAGCCAGGGAGACCTCTTTTCTTATATTTAACAGTCTTGGAAAACTCTTTTGGTTGTGTTCTCGGACAACGTGATGCGACGGAGAAGAAAGAGCGGGCGATTTACTACCTGAGCAAGAAATTCACTAGTTATGAGGTCAAGTACACTTTGCTGGAAAGAACGTGTTGTGCTTTAACTTGGGTCGCTCATAAATTGAGACACTACCTCCAAGCCCATACGACTCACCTCATTACTCGGTTGGATCCTTTGAAGTATATATTCCAGAAACCGATGCCCACCGGAAGATTGGCGAAGTGGCAAATCCTGCTCACTGAGTTTGACATAGTCTATGTCACTCGCACGGCAATGAAGGCCCAAGCATTGGCGGACCATTTGGCCGAGAACCCGATCGACGAAGAGTATCAACCATTGAATACCTACTTTCCTGATGAAGAGGTAAATACGACAGAAGTTGTTTCGGAAGACAGTCATGCTTGGAAAATGTTTTTCGATGGGGCGGTAAACGCTAAAGGTGTAGGGATTGGGGCAATCTTGATCTCTCCCGCTGGTCAGCATTACCCGGCCACGGCTAGGCTCCGTTTCTTCTGCACGAACAATACGGCTGAGTATGAAGCTTGTATCATGGGCATGAACATGGCAATTGATCAGGGCATCGAAGATTTGTTGATCATGGGAGATTCGGATCTAATTATCAAACAATCTCAAGGTGTATGGGAAACTCGGGACGTTAAACTCCTCCCTTACCGACAACACGCGAATATCCTTGGCAAGCGGTTTGCATCGATAGAGTTCAGGTATATCCCACGATGTCACAATGAACTAGCTGATGCACTTGCCACTTTAGCTTCAATGCTACCTTATCCGGGCAACGCCCATGTCAATCCCTTGGAAATTCAAATCAGGGAAAGCCACGGTTATTGCAATGCAATCGAAGAAGAACCAAGCATCAAGCCATGGTATTACGATATCAGGAAATTTCTGAAAACGCAAGAATACCCAAAGCATGCTACTGGAGATCAAAAGAGGACCATTAGGAGACATGCAGGTGGTTTCTTTTTGAGCGGCAAGGTCATGTACAAAAGAACCCCAGATCTTAACCTTTTAAGGTGTGTTGATGCCGAAGAAGTAGGAAGAATCATGCACGAAGTACACGCAGGAGTATGCGGGCCTCATATGAATGGGTATGTCTTAGCCAAGAAAATCCTTCGAGCAGGTTATTATTAGATGACCATGGAGAAAGATTGTTTCGGTTTTGTCCGAAAATGCCATCAATGTCAGGTACATGGAGATCTGATTCATGCACCTCCAACCGAGCTGCATCCTATGTCAGCGCCGTGGCCATTTGTCGCTTGGGGAATGGATGTCATCGGCCCGATTGAGCCGAAAGCTTCGAATGGACACCAATTCATACTAGTGGCTATCGATTACTTCACGAAATGGGTCGAAGCCGTCACTCTCAAATTAGTCACTAAGAAAGCTGTGGTGGATTTTGTACACTCAAATCTTATTTGTCGTTTTGGTATACCTGCAACTATCATCACAGACAATGCTGCGAATCTGAATAGTCATTTGATGGAAGAAATATGCGAGCAATTCAAAATAACGCATAGGAACTCCACTCCTTATCGGCCCAAAGCCAATGGTGCCGTGGAAGCAACGAACAAAAACATTAAGAAGATTTTGAGAAAGACAATCCAAAGTTCTAGACAATGGCATGAACAATTACCGTTCGCTTTA
>JASVEL010001590.1:0-148188 GCA_032618575.1 Nicotiana noctiflora | reverse complement strand
ATCAGGTAAGAACTCTTGGACCCAAATTATGTTATTATATTGATAAATCATGGATTTAATCTCTGAAAATGGAGGAATTGAGGTGTAAAAATAGAGGATTTTGCTCTAAGCCTGAGAAATAGAAAATTGATGATTTGAATGGGCAAACAGATTCCGATTTTGATAAACTTTATACGTATGGACTCGTGCGAGTCGAGGATTCTGAAAATGTGATTTTCGTAATTTTTCGAGAAGCGGGCCTGGGCAACTTCTTATTTTGGGTGTTTTTCGAATCCTTTCGATTGGGTTATGATTTAGTAGCCTATTTTGATGTATTCTTACTGGATTTGATCAGATTTGGCACATGAGGGGATCGATTTGCGAGGAAAGCGCAAGGCGAGCTAGGATTTTGGCCGGTTTGAGGTGAGTAGAGTAATGTATGATATACCGAGGGGTTGAAACCCCATATTTACACTATACAGTATTATGTTGAGATGAGACACGCATCATGTGACGAGCGTGGTGATATTGTGACTGGGGATTTGGACTTGGTCCCTCCCGATAAATAGTTTACTGTGTATATTGACTAAGACTGATCTTACATCCGTATATTTGGGCTAGTTGCCAAGTTTGGGGCCTTGTGCCGATCTGTATAACCTTAGGGAAGCCTGTGGATCTAAATGACCCCTATATCACGTTGAACACATACTCTCAGTCATATTCTTAGTTATATATCATAACATGGACAGGTACTAGAAATGTACTCTAAATGAGAACACCTAGGGTTGCATACCCTGATCTAGCTAAGTGGGCCCGAGAGGCCAAGTCTATATTAAGTGAGAGGGGTCGAGGACCCATGGTGAGGTATTGATATATATACCGGATCGGGCTGCACGCCGCAGCAGCATATACATATACATGTATTGGATCAGACTGCACGCCGCAATATTATATATATGATATATATATGGATCAGACTACACGCCGCAGTAATATATATTTATATGAATCGTACTACACGCTGCAATATTATAGCGCTTGGGCTAAAGGAGCCCTCCGAAGTCTGCACACACCCCCATTGAGCGTAGTTATATATTATTGGATCGGGCTGCACGCCGCGACATTATATATATATATATATATATATATATATATATATATATATATATATATATATATATATATTGGATCGGGCTGCACCCGCAGCAGTATAAGTGAGGATTGGGCTACGAGCCGCAGCAGTGTTGGATCAGAGTAAGATAGTAGTAGACTGAAACTATATATATATATATATATATATATATATATATCAGATCGGGCTGCACCCCGTAGCAGTATAAGTGAGGATTGGGCTACGAGCCGCAGCAGTGTTGGATCAGAGTAAGATAGTAGTAGACTGAAACTAGACTTTCACTTCAGATATGAGTTATCTGTACAGTTGTCCTTAGAACTATTTAGTGTTTTTACAGGTGTTCTTACTTTTAGTTGTTAAATATTGATTACTACTCTCTGAGTTGGAAGTACTCACTCTACTTCCTGCACCTTGTGTGCAGATACAAGGATCCAGGAGGGCAGTTGAGTTATTCATTGTTTATTTCCAGTGCTGAGGAGACATCGAGGTAGCTGCTAGCGTCCGCATGACCAGATCTCTCCCTTCCTCTATTTATCTCTTGGTTTTCCTGCTTAGACATCAGTTGTATAGGATTTACTCTCTTTCTAGAGGCTCAAACTTGTGATATCGGATCTATTGGGTTGTATTTCAGTTGCTTTTAATTCCGCAATTGTTATTATTTGCTAAGGAAATAGGCTATTTGACATTCAATGGAACATTTTTAATTAATAATTGAATTGGTTATCGGGAAATGGTCGGACTTGCCTAGCAATGTGTTGGGCGACATCATGACCGGGGTTTGGGTCGTGACAGTTGTATTCTTCCAGCATATGATATCATCCTAGCAGACCAATACCTCACTCTATCCGTGATCTTCTCAACCAAAGGCAAACATTGATTTATGTTCAACTTTCTATTCGACAATGGCACTCCCAGATATTTAAAAGGCAAGCTGACCTTTATGTATCCAATAAGCTGCATGATCTCTTCTTGCACATGTTCATTTATCCCAGTGATATATATTGAGCTTTTCTCCACACTTGCTTGCAATCGAGAAGCTTTTGAGTACTTGCTTTGATAGGTTTTGTGTCTCCCATGCAAAACATTAAAAGATCGTCAGCAAAATATATTTGTGTTACTCCCAGCTTCTTGCATTTAGGATGATATTTGAATTCCTTTTGCATTCTCAAAGTACTAATCTCCCTCTGCAAATACTCCACTGCTATTACAAATAGGTAAGGAGACATAAAGTCTCCTCGCCTTATCCCTCTCCTAGCAGGAAAAGGTTTTGTTAGCCCACCATTGAGTGTTAATGAGTATGACACTGTTGTCACACACTCCATAATCCAACCAATGCATTTGTAAGGAAATCTCAGCTCTGTAAGCATCTTCCTTAGGAACTGCCAGTCTAGTGAGTCATATGTTTTCTTGAGATCAAATTTAAGGATGCACCTTGGTGATACTGCTTTCCTATTGTACCCATTGAATAGTTCATGACTAAACAAGACATTATCTTTTATGGTCCTCCTCTTTATAAATGTTGATTGTGCTTTCCCAATGAGACTGTCAATCACCTTCTTTATCCTTCCTGTAAGAATTTTACAATCACTTTATAAACTATAGTACAACAAGCTATTGGCATATAGTTCTTCACTGTTGTAGGAGTTGACCCTTTAGGAATTAGAGTTATTGCAGTGCAATTCCAAGCCTTCTTCATTTTACTTGTTCTGAAAAAGTAGTCCACTGCCTCATATACATCATTCCTGACTTCTTGATAATGTAGCTTTAAGAATTCAACTGGGAGTCCATCCACTCTTGGTGCTTTGTCATTTGGCATATCCTTGACTGCTTCATCTATTTCCACATGTTGCACTTCTTTTATTAATTCCAGGTGTTGGTTTATTGACAAACATACTCCTTCTTTGATGATATCTGCATTTGGGTAAGGCTTAAGTCTAGTGTCTGTCCCCATGAGCTGTTTGAAGAACTGAACAAATTCCTTGTCTATTTTTACTGGATATGTGACTCGTATCCCTTGTGCATTGTATACAGAAGAAATAGAGTTCCTAGTTGCTCTCATCTTCAGTTGAGCATAAAAATACTTTGAGTTAGGGTCTCCATAATCAATCCAATTCACTCTCGACCTTTGCCTCAATATCTTTTCCACAATTGTGCTCCCTTTCTCTAACTCATGCATTACCATTTTTTCTTCCTCTATCAAGGCTTGGCATAATGGGTTTATCTACAAACTCTTCTGCACATATTCTAATTTTTGTATTTATTGGATTAGCCTTCTCCCATAACTCATCATTTCCTTATTCAAATCTTTTGACTTCATCTTCACATCTTGTAATTTCTCTCCATATTCTTTCCATGGGATCATAGTTCTTTCTTTGCTTCCACATATCTACAATCATAGGTTTGAATTCACTGTGTTCCATTGTTACCATTTACATTTTTAAAGGTCTATTATACAGAGTCTCCTTTAGCCATATCTGGATAACTATAGGAGAGTGATCAGATATTCCATGTTCTAAACAATCCGCTTCCACATGCCCATAGTATCTATCCACTAAAGGTTTCCAAGCACCCAGTCAATTCTGCTATAAACTCTATTAGTTGCTTGTTGTTTGTTGCACCAAGTGTAGAAACACCCCTTTGTCTTTACACAGGATAGTTGCAATACATTAATATACTCTTTGAAATCCTTTATCTCATTCATAGTGACTGGCTGGCCCAGTCTATCATATGAATTTAGCATAGTATTGAAGTCACCACTTATGATCCATGCCATTTAAATCATACCCCCGTTGCTCCCAATTCTTTCCATTAGCTTATTCTCTCATGCGCTTTGTTCCTTGCATAAACTACTGACAACATGATCTGCCTCCCATTTGTTGTATCAATTACCTTACAGTGAATACATTGCTCATGAACTTGCACTATATCCACTGTTAGGTTTTCTTTTCCAAATCACCCATATTCTACCATTTTCTGACTGTTCATAATTACATCTGTATCCCCAGTCCTTTGCTACTTTGTATAGGATTTTTTTGATTTTTTTTCTTTAACTCTAGTTTCTAGACAACCTAATACATCAATATTATTCTTTTTCAAAAAGATTCTCTGCTCTTTTTGCTTATAGGGCTTGTTAAGCCCTCTTATGTTCCATGTGCTTATGATCATGGAGGTGGTTGTACCTTCCCCTGCATCATTCCTCCTCCCTGCTCACCATCATAATGCATTTCATTCAGCACTGCAAATCAATTTGATTCTTTACGTCTTCTCTGGTTGCTCAGGGAGTAAGGCTGTTCTTCATTTTCCTTTGAATTCATCACCTTTTTTCCTCTTTGGTTGATAGACTTTGATGTGGTTGTTGATCATTCTCTACTTGCTTTTGTATCACACTGTTTATATCATTTGTCTCATTTTGTGCTTCTTGTTCTTTTGGTTTTCATTCTTGTATGATTCTCTTCCTTCTACCTCTATTTCTTCTTCTGGGCAATTGGAACTCTTCATTCTCCTCTTTATTATTCATCTTCCAACATTCAATCAAATCATGCCCAAAGTACAAGCATTCAGTGCAAAATTTTGGCCTCCATTTATACACTATTTCCTGCTGCTTCACATAAGTTGGAGTAATAATTTCAACTATCTTAATCAAGGGTTTAGTAATGTTCACTTTCACCAGTATTCTTGCAAATGAAATCTTCCCTAAGTGAGTTGTGTATCTATTTGTATACATTGGCTTTCCCACAACACTTTCTATCTTGCTTAATGCATATGTTGTCCAGTATCCAACTGATAAGCTAGGCACTTGTATCTACATCGGTATAGTTGTAATATATTTAGGATCAAAGTGAAAATCTCTTTCTCAGTTTTGCAAGGTCATAGGTTTATTATGATACGTGTATGGCCATGTCTACAACTTCCTTGTCCTCCCTTTTGCCAAATCTGAAAACATAATATCCATCTTGGTGATATAATACTTGAGGTTTATCTACAAAGTCTCAGATTGTTTCCATGTAGTTCACCATCAATTTCTCATATGGCGTATCTAAGTACATACCAAATTAAAGCATTATCCCAATACTCGTTCAATTCCGTCACATCTTCTTCTTCAATTTGTACTACCAACTTACCTTCCCTATGGCTCGGTGGTATATATTCCAATTTCATCCCCATTTGTGAGATCCTATTCTGAATTCGTGCATATGTTGCTTATTCAATTTTTCCCTTTATCTTCTCTTCATTTCCCAGATCTAGGTCTACTCTTGATGACCCAGCTTCTGAGAATTGAAGTCTCTTAGGACTCATAGGCAGATGGTCCTTGCTCTTCACAGCTTCAGTTACATTTTTTCCAAAATCACTATTCCATTGCTTATTGTTCACATCCTCTTCCTCAGCTAGCTCAGTCTCTTCTTCAATTGGCTGGAAACCGGTTAGCAAGAAGCTCCCAAACGTTAACGGAGTAAAAGATGTTGTCCCTGCTGTCACCGGTCGTCTTCCTAGCTTGTCTTCTCTTCCTCTCAATATGTGCACGTTAGCCTACCTTGGCTTATCATGCGCTGAGAGCTAAGAGAGAGAAAAGATTCAGTCAAAGACTAATTATAGTGTAATATTTATTATTACTATAAAGTATTATTATTTTCAAATGTAGCCATGTTGTTTGTAAATTTGCTTGAAGATACGTTCTTACTAATGTGTCTCTATAGGTTTCGTTTAGATTGTATAAATAGTCAACTTCAATATTCAGAGACTTAGAATAGAACTATTATGATAAGTAAATATATATGTGCGTGAAAGAAGCTATTAATTTACACAAGTACAAAAATAAAAAGAATTATGTAACTTAAATGTTAGGAATTTATTCAAAGTTCAAATAAGGAAAATTTAATAATCAAAATTTTAGTTGATTTTGAAGTCCTAAATAATAGGAAATTAACTTAAATTATAATATTGTCCAATATAAAATCTATTATTGAAGGATAAAAAGGGCTAACGATATTTCGCTAAGGGCCTTCGCGCTTTTAATATAGTATAGATATAGATTCTAACAAATCTTGTTTAGGAGATTCAGATGTGCAATTTAATTTCATTTGAGGAAACAAATAAGCAATCTCAAGTTCCGAACAAATTTGGTAAATAACAAATAAAATTTTCTTCTTTAATCAATATACTTAAGAGTATTAATTATGCACAATTACCATGGGAGATAAAATTTCTTCCTAAATAATAGTGTAATTTTTATAAGGTGCAATATTAAATAATAATTTGAGAAAAAAAGTAAATGACAATTGTCTAATTTTAGCCACATGCATAAATTGTTGAAAAAATAACAATTGATGTCAACCAAATTATTTCATGACCCTTTCTGTAAATTAAAGATAACATTGCTAAGTTGCAAATTAGTACATAATATATTAAATTCTTAACTGTTTGAAGTTCAGCTATTTTTGTTTCACAACCTATAATTTTTTTGCAGTTTTAATGTAATTGATATCTCAAAAATATATAGAGGAACACATACGCACAAACAGACATATATTACCAATAACAAAAGAAGTATCCGACTTTAGATAATTTTAACATGTTAAATAACCCATGAAAGTCTTCATGAATCAGATTAATGAACTTGATAATTACTACGTAAGAAATTATAATCCTGCACATGCTCTTATAAGCGCGTCTAGCCTTCTACCAGTTATGAATGTGGCTTGAGTTCTAAACTGGTGGTATGACCTATAGTTGGCTTAAACTGGATTAAATGTGAATACTAGAAACTTTTTCCAATTTAAAAATTATTTGAATTTTTAGTTTCTGGCTTCTAACCTACGTAAATTATTGGGTAAATTGAAGATCCTGATAATGCATCTTAATTTTGTTGGTGGTGCAAAAATTATGGATTGTGTCATTGTAACGACCCGGCCGATCGTTTTTAAAATTTACGCCCCGATCCCTCATTAACTGCTTTTCCTAAGTTTATTTCTGCTATTTTGGTTTACTGGGATGTTCGATTCTAGAATTCGGAGTGTTTTTGGACACTTAGTTCCTAAAAGGGAGCTTAATAGTTGAAAATGGTCCATATTCGAAACAGTATTAAGACGACCTCGGAATAGAAATACGACACCTCAGTTAGCCCCGTTAGGTGATTTAGGGGTTGGGAGCGTGTTCAGAATGTAATTTGGAGATCCGGTGTAGAAATAGGCTTGAATTGTCGAAGTTGAAATTTTGGTGGAATCCGGTTGATAGGTGAGATTTTGATCCGGGAGTTGCAATGAAATTCCGACAGTTTTAGTAGCTTCGTTAGGTGATTTTGAGTATGTCTACAATATTTAGGTCATTCGGACATCGTTTGGCCGGGGTTTTGATTGGATGTAGGTTTCGGAAGTCCTAAGGAAAAATTAGGCTTGAATCCGAGGTAATTTGGTGATTTTTGTGTTTAAGGGCGTATTTTTATGATTGGGGCAAGTTCGTATAATGTTTTTGAGTGAGTTTGTAACTTTGGGTGAGGTTCTAGGGCCTCGGGGTAGTTTCGGAAGGTTAAACGGGAAGATCCCCATGTTGTAGCAGGTGTGATCTGAAGACTTTTGGTATTTTCGCTTCTGCGGAAGAAGGATCGTAGAAGCAAGGTCCGTAGAAGAGGATTTTGAACGCAGGAGCGGGGTTGGACACGTGAGGGGAGTTCTGCAGAAACGGATCCCTTTCCGCAAAAGCGGAGTCATAGGAGCGACTTTAAGACCGTAGAAGCGGTCAAGAGATTTTTTGGCGGGGCTCGCGGAAGCGGTCAAATGACCGCATATGCGAAATCGCTGAAGCGGTTTGTGTCCGCAGAAGCGGAACCAGGGGACTTAAGTGAAAGCCACAGAAGTGGATCTATTACCTCAGAAACGTAAGCGGCTAAGGAGCCGCAGAAGTGAAAATCGTTGGTGTTTAAGGATCAGTGCATTAGAAAAATTTTAGAAGTGTAAAATATTTGGGGGCTTCGAACTAAGAGAAGAATTGAGCGATTTTGAAGAGGAATTTGTGGAGTATCATCGGGTACGAACTCTTGGACCTAAATTATGTTGATATATTGATAAAACATGGATTTAATCTCTGAAAATGGAGGAATTTAGGTGTAAAAATAGAGGATTTTGCTTTAAGCCTAAGAAATAGAAAATTGATGATTTGAATGAGCGAATGGACCCCAATTTTGATAAATTTTATATGGTTAGACTCGTGAAAGTACGAGAGTTCGGAAAATGTAAAAATATTTCGATTTCGAGTCGTCGGGTAGACGGGTATTTTGGTTATTTTACCTATTTTCGCGCCTTAGCTTTAATTTTAATAGTGTAATTAGTTACTTGTGATGTTATTTACACTATGTAATTGGTTTGAATAGAATTGGGCCACTCGGAGTCGGATACTCGTGGCAAGGACATTGTTTCCTAGCGGTTTTGTACCAGATTGAGGTAAATGGCTTGTCTAACCTTGTGTGGGGGACCTCTTCCCTTAAGATATATTATGTGTTGATTTAAATGCCTTGTACGCGAGGTGACGGGCGTGTACTTACGCAAATTGTTGAAAATCCACTTTACTTGAATTGTTCAATCGATGTTATCTCTGTTATTTGACTGGGTTAAATGCAAGACTTATCCTATGTTAGCTAGAGGAGTATGAATAGATATGATTAATGGTCTAAATGCTTATTTGTTTTAATTGAGATTACGTGGAACATGTTGCGATTGAATTTAATTGTTAATCATAGTAGTGTATTTCCATTTTTCTTTGTGTATTTTCCTTGTTTGATTGTGTTGTTCTGTGGACTACAGGTTCAATTCCCGGAGATCCTGTGTTACTGATATAAATGGACTGTGGGTTCAGTTCCCGGAGTTTATAACTATTGATAAATGGACTGCGGGTTCAATTGCCGAAGATCCTGGCTACTGATATAAATGGACTGCGGGTTAAATTCTCGGAGATTCTGGCTACTGATATAAATGGACTGCGGGTTCAATTCCTCGAGATCCTGACTATTGATAAATGGACCGCGGGTTCATTGTCGGAGATCCTGAGCTGCTGAGTTAAATGGACTGCGGGTTCAATTCCCGGAGATCCTGTGCTTTGATCCTGTACTTGTTGTGTTATTTTTCCTTGTTTAGCTTAACTTTCAATGACTTGTAGTTTCTATCTTATTTTGTTGTTATTTCAGATTTACTCCTGCTTTACACTGTTCGATATTGTTATTATTATTTTCGGTAGGGCCCTGTCATTCCTCGTCACTACTCCATCGAGGTTAGGCTTGACATTTACTGAGTACCGCCGCGGTGTACTCTTGCTACTTTCTGCACACTTTTGTTGAGCAGATCCAGGTTTATCTGATCAGGCACACTACCGGTGATCGTGGAGCTATTACAGGAAACTTGAGGTATGCATATGTTGCGTCCGCAGATCCGGAGAGCTCCTTCTGCTCTTCCTTAGCTACATTAGTTCATTTCCCTTTGTTTCAGTTGTATAGATACTCTTGGAGGATAGAGGCACAATTTTACACTCTTTAGCCTGTGTTTGCCTGTGAGTTTTCGGGTCTTGGAGGTTATATTTTTAGTAATTGTGATAAAGTGTATGTGCCAAGCGGCACCTATTATATTTTTCTATATTATTCCGCTTTTATTTTCAGTTGTTCTTAAAGACTATGAACTCCGCAATTGTGTTAGGCTTACCTAGTCGCAAAGAGTGGATGCCGTCATGACAGGTTCGCGATTGATGAACCAGAGTCACGACGGTCCTCATAAGTGGCACTGAAATGACTGGTAATTCCTTTTCAAATTTATTTTCGACAGTGAGGTCTCCTAGCATGAAGAAAGAGGAGCCCTTATTTTCCTTAAAAAAATATAGAGGAGAAAGAAGAGCGACTCACCAGTGATATTAGAATAAAGTACATCTGAATGATTTGCACTGCAACCTTAAAAATTTTCTAATTCAAAGCAAATCAAGAAGAAAAGAGATTGGCATAAGCAGCATTGAACATTACGATGCATTGGGTACACTATAGTTGTATCACAATTGGGTAAACTAATGGAAAAAGACACTCTAAGAGAAGATATTCCTATCACCAAAACTAATACAGCATTCTGAGCTTGTAACAAATTAGAATGATAAAGCCATATGGGGAAAAATAAGTTGCCAAAATACCGTACTAATGAGAGTTAATGTTTAAGCATATACCTTTTATATTTTTAAGTTTTACAAATTTTAATATCAAATAAATAACAAATTGAAACTACAAAAGTTATTTATAGTGTTTAAACTAGATTGACAATTTAAAATAAAGAGCAATAAAAACAAACACAACCAAAAAATTTCACTATATTAACATATCATCGGTTGGTTTAAAAAAAAAAATTATCCGAGCTCATGTTAAAAGTCCAAAATATGCAACCTAACGCTTGGGCCCAGGCGCACACGGACCATCTTTTACTAGTGTTAGTAATAAATAAGGGAGTCCCAAATACTTGCACAATGTTATAAAATAAAAGCAATGCAGTAAAATGTAAATAAGAAGAGATAGAAAGAAGGGAGAAGAGTTTTCTTCTTTCACTTTGGTATACAAAAATTAATTTTTAAGTTAATCACAACATGTGCATCCAATGTAGCATCCAACGTAGTACCCAAAGTAGTATCCAATGTACAAACTATTCATAACACTCCCCCTTGGATGTCCATGTAAGATAATGTGCCTCATTAAAAACTTACAAAAAAATATTGAGGCGTACATAATTATTTATAATATGCATTGCTTGCTGCCTCATTAAAAACCTTACTAGAAAAATTCAATGGGGAAAAATCTTGGTTAAGGAAAAGAGTGCAGCGTGTAGTTACTCCCCTAATAAAAAATTATTTAATGTCTCGAAAACGACGCATTCCAATCTTATATATCAGCTTTTAAAATATTGAGGTTGGCAATGCCTGTCACGACCCAAACCGATGGGCCACGACAGGCACCCGATACCTTACTCAATCGAGTACCAATGTAACATATGTTTCTTATTACATCATCATATACACGAGACATGCGGGCCTAATAGGCCAACATGATCTTTTATAAACTCAAAACATAGGCCGAGAAGGCCGTACAATCTTTTACGTACACGAATTATGTCTACAAACCTCTAAAAATACATAAATGCCATAAAGGTCGGGACAGAGTCCCGCCATACCAAATAATATACGTCTAAATAATACTAACCAGATGAGCAACTCCGAAGCAAATAGAGCGTACCAACATCTTCCGCTGAGCTGATAGCCTACTTGAAGGGCTCTCGACCTGTCTATCAGGACCTGTGGGCATGAAACGCAATGTCCCCACGCTAAAGGGATGTTAGTACGACAATGTACCGAGTATGTAAGGCATGGAAGCATAAACAAGAACAATATGTAAAGAGAGATAGAGGAGATACAACCTGTAACATTTGAGTAACTCTGGGGGCTACTGATATGAAATGCATAATACATATATATATACATAAACCTTTTTAAAAACATTCGCCTCTATAGGCATCATCATAATCGTACTCGGCCTCAAAGAGATATATATATATATATATATGTACATAAACTTTTTTTTAAAACATTCGCCTCTGTGATCATCATCATCATATCATATCGTACCAGGCTTCAAAAAAGACTCTGTAAAAACATACCCGGCCACGTGGAGCTCGGTAAATCCAACTGATCAGTGGTTGCACAATAGGAGTCGTACCCGGCCGACTATAGCGCGGCTCGGTAGAGTAAAATAAATACATATATATAATGCATGTTCGACTCGTAGAATCACATTCTAAACCTCTCAGAGTGACGTAAGCTCTTTGGACTTTCGATTAATATTATGGACATCGTACCATCAATACGAACTTCACTAGGACTCAAGGATCATACATACTTTTTAAAAATAATTTTATATGGAAAGAACAATATGGACAATCTTAGTTGCTAGGGGTAAAGTCATTATGAGGTAACATATCATTTATGTTTATTTTATTTTAGATCATGCCAAAAGAAAGAAAAAAATACCTTAATATACCTGGAGTAGGAACAACTCCCCGTAATTATCCGATAGGAAAACTTCGTTGATTGGACGAACTTTGCTTCTGCTTCTTTGAAATTCCGATATAGGAATTGTCTTTCTCGAAATACGTTGGTTTCCATAGAATGCTAGCAAGGACACATTAACTAGCAGAATGAAACTTGCTTGAATTCTTCAGAACTTAATAATTCTTGCACATGATTTTTCCACTGCATGTAAATAGATGGGCATTTTTCGTTGCTTTACTGGTTGTGGCCTTGAACGAAATTTGTTGCCAATTCTTGGAAAATCTTGAAATCTCGGACGAACTTGTCCTGCCTCCAACGTTTTTGAACTAAATAATGGTTTTAACTATTAAAACTTGACTTTAACATTTTTGTTTGAAGCTTGGTTAAAGCTTCTATTTTCAAGCTCCTACTTTCAAAAGCTTTAAGGGCTCAATTCATATTAGACCAAGAAAATGAATTGAAGCTTTAAGGGCAGATGGCATAAATTGGATAAGACTTTTACAAGTCTTGCTAATACTTTTAGTCACGTTAGGTTATTAGGTAGACACCTAGACTTAGAATTAGTGACTCACCTTTCTTGAGTAGTGGCCTTGTGCCACATTTTTGGGGGGTTAATTTTATAAATTATTATCCACTTATTAGTTAATCGGATAATATTTTTTAACTCGATTAATTAATTACCTGAGTAATTTAAACTTTACCATAAATTATTTAAAATTATATTTATTTTTAAAATACTTCACATATACTTTATAATTTATACTACCGTGATCATATGACACCTTATATGATACTAATTCGTAATTATCGGGTATTATTGAACGACCCGTATTTTATTTCAAATTAGCCACTTTCAACAAACTCGTTTTCTTTGATCCTTGTATCTCTTTATTGTTGACATCCAATTTCTCTCCTCCTTTCTTCCGAAATATTTCTTTGAGCTTCCTATACCATAATTCCTTAAATAGGTGTTCGTTTATTTTATTACTATTGAAAGCTAATATCCTATTTATTTAAACTATTACTTTAATATCATTATTATTGTAGTAGCTTTGTTATTATTATTATTATTTCGAGCAATTCTTTATTGTTATTATTATTATTATTATTATTATTATTATTATTATTATTATTATTATTATTATTATTATTATTATTATTATTATCCTTATTGTTTTTACGAAAGTGCGTTGCTTCTCTTTAGTTAATCAAATAATAACATTTTTGCAATCCTACACTTTATAAATATTTATTTTATACATTTTAAATACTAGCAACAATAATCTTCTTAAGTTATTTTAATTGGTTCAAATAATTTATTTAATATTAATATGCTAATATTACATAGCATGTGACCAAAAGAATTAGTCAAGTACAATTAGAAGCTCAAAAAAATAAAATAGTAAGAAGAAAGGATTTAAAATCCAAAGGTAAGTTTCGGCTATTTAAAATAAAAATGACCAACCAAATGGTTTAAACCCAAACCAACATTCAAAATAACCCAAATATTCAACCCTAATCAACTTTTCATCCCAAGCGCCTCTTCTCATGTCTTCTTCTTCATTTCCATTTTCAGAAAAACAAACAACTTTCATCAACAATGGACAGTGCTTGTCCACTCCACTTTTATCTTTACTCACCTCAATCACGTGAAAGTAACCTCCTATTTCTTGATTTTTCTCCAGCCTTTTTAGAAATTCAGTACTAACTTTGACTTCTTCATTTTCTTTCTTCCTTTCTCTGATTAATCTGACCGCATCCAACTCATCTCAACGTTCGAATTCAAACGAATTCTGACTCGATTTTGAATCCCTAATTTTGAAATCTCGCCCAAAAATTCGAACCCTAGCTATACATTCCTATAAATAGTTACATTCGGGAGAGTTTAGACAAGGGAGAGCCGCCTGCTTTCACCTCAAATTAAGGGGTTTTTCAGCTGCCCTTTTACCCCAAAACCTGAGGTTTTGGAGCTGCCCCTTTTACCAAAAATTGAAAGGTTCCGCCACTGCCTTCACCATTCGACACTGAGTCCTTGGCTGCTCACTTTCACCCCCCAAAGTTGAAAGTTGATCCGAGGTAGGAGTTCGACAGCGCACCTTAGATCCCCGCCTCAGTTCATTGCCCCGCAAAAGGTCGGTATCTCTCTTTTGTTTCGTTTGTGAAACTTTTAGTGTTTTAATGTTTCTGTATCTAGTTGGCAACAAGCTCTTAATTTCCCATTATTTGATTAAGTATCTGGGATGCTCCTTGTCGATTTCTGATTAGTTAAAATTGATGAAAGACTCATATGCTCTCTTGTAAAAGAAATAACTTTTAGAGGTTAACAGATGTGCATTCTCTTATTGTAAGGATACCCGACTCTGAAATTAGCTTAAAACTTAGAGACCATTCTTATAAAATTTAATTAGCTCTGAACTTTTAGCTACTGCTGAAGCAAATAATACAACTCAAGCTAAGTTGTGATCCTCTGCTATTGTTACCCTATTGTGAAGGTGTATTTATAGTGTTTGCACTTGTTAGTGACCTGTTATGACTGGAGAATTTCATATGTGTTTTAACGGAACTGGTTTTCGACACCCTTTTTAAAGTGTCATTGAAGTGTAGAAAATGTGGCTATAAGTCATTTTAGTTTACTGGACAAGCAGTCATGTTCTCTGTTTTTTTTGAATTTATGCAAACTTTAGTAGAGTAGTTCAAAGCATACTCTTAAGTTCTTGGATTTATTTTAATTTGCCTAGTTTATATTAAATTATTTGTCTCTAATTTGAGTTTTGTGGAACTCATATGAAGTAATTAACACTAGCTGTTGACAAAAATTTATAGTTCAGCACCTCTTGTAAACTCCTTATCAATAGGTTAATATTTTTTTTTTCTATTAATATAGACTGCTAAAATCTTGCAACTTCATATTTGTTGCCTTTAATATAACTGTGTACATTCCTTACAGTTTGGGGATTACCCAGTTACTTTTGTGTCTAGCATGAGTAGTAGATGAAAGTAAAATTGCATATAGATTTTCTATCAAAATCTTGAGGGTCACTGCACATAATTATCCAAAAGAAAATGATACAGGGAAGCTGCTCTTTTCTTTCCTAATGATATTTAAAACTTGGTTTTGTCCTTACTAAGTCAAGTTTCTCTTTTGAGTACTGAAAAGATATTATGGCCTAACTGGATCACACCGGATACCCTTTTTTTGAGTTTTTACGATACCAACATGGCCAAGGGTAAAGCTAGATGGCCCCATTTAGCTTTTCAAACGTCAGTTTTTTAATTGTTCAACATTTTACTTAGGGTGTTATTTAAAAATGGAATTACTTACATGTAAGATACTACCGTTCCGTTCTAGTTCTTGGAATATTTCATATTTAAGGAGATAATTATCATTCTTCACTTGTATGTTTTATCGTCACATGTAATAAGAATTAAGTTTTTTTTTGCTCTAATTCTTTATTTTCCCTTTTCTTTGCATGAACATTTGGAGCGACACGAATCTCTTTATTCATACATGGAGTCTTATTGCGAGAGTCTCGCAGTGGAGTCGCATAGCGACTCGATGCTACTACCACCACAAGGAGTCATGGCATACTATATTCCTTAGACGCACCCGATAGCAAGAATACAAGAGAAATGCTTGGGGGCGCCTATGGCGTCTTTCTTATCGTCTCTTTAGTTTATGATTATTTTATTTAATTTATTGATGTCTCTTGACTTATTTGGTATTTGTGTTTATCTCACGCTTAATATGGGTTTGAAGATTGAGTTTATTTAATTATATATTTTCCTTAGCTAGTAGACATGGTACCTATTTTATCATATAGTATTTACCTCTATATCTAAACTTCAAAATTGACACTTTCACATGTCATTAAGATGAAACATCCCTTTTAATATCATCAAGTTGAGATTTTGTTTTTATATAATTAATATGCTTATATTCGGTGGAGTGTTTTTTTTAGAAGTCCAAATGAAAATTGCTTTTCTTTAACAAGTGCAAGTAGAAAGGCTTGTCTCTAAGCGTTCCCTTTGAGAATTATTTAAAATTATTGTTTCTATCATGTCAAAATTGATCTATTAAATATTTTCCTCAAATCATCAAATTTCTTAATGGACTTAAACATTTTCCTTAAGGTATAAGTTGTCATGTTTTACGGAAGTTAGCCAATGTTGAAATCGAATACTCTCTTGTTTTTATATCAAGACATAGTTTGCTATACATTAATACTTTAGCATAATATTTTTTTTCTTTTAACCTAAGTTTGGCCGGTTAATCTCAATTAACGGATCATATAGGGTGCCTTAATAACCTTCCCTATAGGATTAATTAGAACCCTTACTCATAATCTTAAGGTTAAGTAGACCATAAAAAATAGAGTGAATTTTAAACACTACTTAGCTAAATTTGGTGTCCTAATTCACAAATAATTAGGTGGCGACTCTTTTAATTAATTAAACCTTCAGAATTACCAATATGTTATACTTTAGTCTGACCCGTGTTAAAAAGGGGTATAACAGCATGGCTATGTTATACTTTAGTCTGACCCATGTTAAAATGGGGTATAACAGCTTGGCGACTCTGCTGGGGATGCAAGGTTCTAAACCGTAACAAACTTAGGTTAATAAAATTGAATTGTGTGTTTTAATTGTTTATGATGCTTATTTGAATTGCCTTTATGTGATAAACTTTATTTTATGAATTTTTTATCTGTTCTTATTGCTTTATATAAATTGTCATTCCGTTTCACTTCCTCCACTTTTGAAAAATTCACACAGAGCACACACATAGCGGTTACGCGGTTTGCGGCCATGCACTACTAAAAATACCTTTTAGGGAAAATTTCGTGGGTAAGTCGATCAGCGGTGCAGTCGACAGTCACGGGCTTTTCACTCTCAAGTTGTCCACTTGGGAGAAGACCAGTCTAGAAAACTCACTCTTAGTCAACCTAAGATAAAGCTAAACCAAAACCCATTTAAGAACATGCATCATTTTAACCTTAGGTGGCTTAATACCCGAGGTATATTAAATCTATTAGTTAACCTTACCTAAATGTCCAAGTGGGTTTTTAACCCCAAGTGACACTCATCATATTTACGTGCATTATTTGAAGGGTGAACATGCCAATTATGCGGATCATTTACTTTAAATTAATTAAATCCTAGTTAAATGAGCATGACTATCTATTTTATAACGGGTGAAATATTTTCATGTTCTTACCGAACAACGAGAAGTTTACACATGACAAAATATATTTTATTGTATTCTCTTTTGATTTTCTTTATGTAAAAATAAATAAATGGCTTAAGCGATTCATGTACTTCTTTTGCTTTTGAAAAATAAAATTACTTACTTAATTAATTATAATAAATATATTTTACTTTCTTTTGTTCTTTTGATGAGAATACAACCTCTTTTTTATATTAAAAAAAAATATGTTTAAGCAATTATATTTTACTATTTATTTGCTTTTTAAAAAAAATAGTATTACTTAATTAATTTATAGAAATGAGATGATACATAATGGCATATTTATCTTTCAAATATACGGTAGGCTTACCTCCGGCACAAAGAGGTCCCTTACATATTAGGACACGCAATTATTTGTTATATTTTGAAATTTGTAACATGTCTGCTAGCTTATTTGCTTACTTTGCTATGTTGCTTACTCTACTTTATTATTTATACTAACATTATCTGTTGTTTTTCAGAAAAAGGAAATATTACTATCCAACGTGCTTATAGTTTTATTTAAGTACTTGTTATTTGTTCATATTTTTTTTTCTTCAATTTATTTTTATATCATCTTCCTGAATTGATTATTATTATTATTATTATTATTATTATTATTATTATTATTATTATTACCGATCGTATCACGCTTATATCATCTTTCCGAATTAATTATTATTATTATTACCAATCGTATCGTGCTTAGTTTTTTAACGACTCTAGATTTTTGCCCATTTTATTTCGCAAGTTATTTAATTCACGCCCTTTTCTTAAAATACGATTACATATTCTTAAAATAATGTCACTTGTGCCTCACATAATTTTATACCTTCAATTCTTGCACGTCGTACCAATTTTAATTTCGTAATATTATACCTATAATGTTCGTCTCATAGCTTCATATCTCTTAAAATTTTAACAATCGTGCCAATTCTAAGTGGGTAGATGTCCACACTTGCGCAATTTACCAAGCAATAGAAGGCCACTATCTTGGTCAAATTGCATCGTCAAATTATTCTAAGTGTATGTATCGCCTTATTTTGGGTCGTCGAGACTAATCTTCACGCACCCATTAATTCTAAGTCTTGGCATGTGGGTCGAGGTACTATCCCATAATTCTCAAAATGGTTGATACCGTATGCCGGGCCTCGATAACTTTATGATTTGCCAATGCTAAAAAAATAAAAATAATAGGAGACTCATTTCATGTCCAATTAACTTTTATATCCTAATTAAGTATCTTGGCTCTGAGCCTGGCGATACTCAAACAGCAAAACATTATTTTACAACGTCAAAATAATTCATCTTTGGCCTCTTTAAAACACAGTTATAGAAGACTCGGTCTCATTATAAAAAAAATTTCTATTTATCTTCGTAAAAAAAACTGGGGCACATTTTTAGCACGCATGTTGAGTATGCTCGAAAGGGACATCATGCCATGGAGTAATAATAATAAAAACTTCCTAAAAATCGGGGCAATTTTTTATTTATTTATAAAATTCCAGAGTCGTGCAAGGAAAAGGACTTGTGCTAGAGCTAAAACTTTAATATTCGATATAAGTCGGCCCTTCATAAAACTTCAAATTATTTCGCATCCATGTCAACAAGTCTCGTGCGTTAAAGCCCTCTAGATAACAAGAGTCCATCCATTTTGCAACTTAGGATATTGTTTCTAGTTTAGGGCTCCTTCTTAACCATATCATTGATTAATCTATCTAATAATATATTTTATTATTCTAGTGCATTATTTGTTATGACGAATATACTGACACTTTATTTTATTTTGTAAAAGTTTCATTTTTATTTAAAAGTTGTCTAGCATTGAACACTGTTTTGGCTGCAAATTTGCATCAAGGACGCAGCTATAATGGCAAATCGATTTGGAGCACTCAGTACTAGTAAAGGTTTGTTGCAAGTTGAGACTGATGATAAAGAGACAAATGTTATACGAAGAAACTTTTTGGTTAATCAGGGAAATACTTTCGACCTTCTACCAAACCCAAACTCTACTTCCAACTCAACTCGAAATATCTCTTTGACCATATCTCCTCATCCAGCAACTATTTACATAAGTCCTCCACCGATACCGCAAAAATTTACTATCGATCTAGAGGCTTTGCCAGTCATTATGATGACCAATGCCCGATCGCCCGCACTTGCAACGTCAGTCACAGAAAGCCAACAAAATCAACTAGTGCTATATCCATACAAAAGACCAGGAAAGGAAATTAAGACGACTAGTTGGGATGATCCAGATAGAGAGCTCCATAACCTAAGAAAAATCGTGGTGGAAGAAATGCGTGCAAGAAATATCCAGAGTTTAAAATATGAAAGTTTATGCATACATCCAAATGTTGAGCTTCCGCCAGGATTCAAAATTCCAAAATTCAATACTTTCAATGGGAAAGGAAATCCGATTTCTCATTTGAAAGACTACTGCAGCAGATTGGTGGGGATTGGACATAATAAATCCATTCGAATGAAGTTGTTCATTCAGAGTCGATCAGGACTAGCGCTTGATTGGTACACTCAACAAGATTTTAGCAAATGGTACACGTGGGAGGACATGGCCCGCGATTTTGTAGAACAATATAAGTTTAATATTGGATATAATCCAACGCTTTGTGATATGCGTGAAGTAGAAAGAATGCAAGACGAGTCTTTTATAGAATATGCCATGCGATGGAGACTGGAGGCTTCAAAAATACGCCCACAATTACCCGAGAATGAGTTGATTTCCACCTTCATCGATATGCAAAAAGGCATATATTATGAGAAGTTGTTATGTGCGCGACTACATAACTTCTCGGATTTGGTTAGAGTTGGAAAGCTAATAGAAGCAAGCATTCGAGCAGAAAAAAT
Source organism: Nicotiana noctiflora (assembly GCA_032618575.1). NCBI lineage: Eukaryota > Viridiplantae > Streptophyta > Magnoliopsida > Solanales > Solanaceae > Nicotiana > Nicotiana noctiflora. The sequence goes on along the minus strand of JASVEL010001590.1, from coordinate 127,936 downwards.
TATTGACAATTCAAAATTACAAGCGACTTTCCAAGAAGAGACACCCGAGAATTTACAAGGCAAAAAGAGGAAGATAGATTCTGCTTGCATTCCTGCTCATCAGCCACAATCTCAACAAAACAGCCAGCTGCTACAAACTCATATACATCTCCAACCTACTTAGCAAAGTGTTCAACATCAAGCTTATCAAGCACAGTCTAGCTATCGTCATTTAGAGAACCTGAAATTCTGCACTTTTACTCCTCTAAAAGAATCATTGACAAGCACATTTGAGAGATTGAAGGCAAAAGGACTTTTACAGCCAAGGAAAGGATGGATCCCGCAAAATTTTCCTCCAGATTTTGATTGGTCTAAAACTTGTGCGTACCATTCATATATTCAAGGCCATGACACAGAAGAGTGCCCAGCACTTAAGCATAAGATCCAGAACATGATTGAAAACAACAAGATAATTGTGCAGCAAGAGCAACCATGCAACAACTATGACCCTTCAGTTGCTAATACCATCGTGGTTAAAGGCGATCTTTCAAATTTGGTACCAAGACCTTTGAAGAGAAAGCGTGAAGCTAAACAAGATTATTGACTAGAGCTTTTCATCACTACTATTTTGCCCGCCCTTTTATGATTGACTCTATTTCATGTACTTTTGTTACTTTTGTATGAACTACGTTTTGACCTGATTCCCGTTTAAAAGGGGATACGTAGGCAGCCCTATGAGTTCGGTCTCATCATAATAAAAATTCTATTTACCCCAAAAGTCAAAACTGGTGCAGATTTTGCAGAAGGATCCCCATCATTCGGCAACGTAGAAAATGAAATCTTGAGCTACATATTCATTACAAGCACAACAGCAAATTCCAGAATGCCATGGAAAGAAATTGCAGATTCAAAGCCAAACTTTTACGTTCAATGCAAGGCAACCACTTTATTTTGTACTAACGAATTTTATTTGAGTAATGCAGGGGCATATTTTAATTATTCTTGAACGTTATACGCTATCGCAAAGCTCAGCATCAAGTCAAAAGTCGCAAAGTTCATGCAAAGCAAAGGATAAAGCCAAGCAAGCACACAAACTTTGAAACTTACAATTTTTCTTTGACTGCGGGAATTTATTGATAGAAAAACTTTCTTTTGAAGCTCCAACAATTGTTAGCATTGCACCAGGAATATTCACTACCACAACGGTATTTCATCAAGCATTCTGCATTGCACCATTTGCTATTACAAAATCATAGCACCAAGCTCTCTGCATTGCACCATCAATATATGTTGCTTTGAAGTAACCATGTCAGGCTCATTTGAAGTAACCATGTCAGGCTCTTTGTATTGTACCAATCTGGTAATTTTCAATCAAGCATCGCATTTAGGCTTGTCCGCCTTTAATAGGACATTTAGCTCGTCCGCCTTTAATTGGACGTCTAAGCACATTTTACATTTAATTAAATATTTATGCACATTTATCTTTAATTAAACACTTAGGCTCGTCCGCCTTTAATAGGACGTTTAGGCACATTTTGCCTTTAATTAAATATTTAGGCTTATCCTCCTTTAATTGGATTTTTAAGCATGCTTGCTTGTCCGCCTTCAATAGGACATTTATGCATTAACATTTAGGTTTATCCGCCTTTAATTGAATATTTAAGCACGCTTGCCTCTATGGTATTTAGGCTTGTTCGCCTTTAATGGAAGATTTAGGCTTGTCCGCCTTTAATAGGACGTTTAGGCACATTTTGCATTTAATTAAATATTTAGGCTCGTCCGCCTTTAATAGGACATTTAGGCATATTTTACCTTTAATTAAATATTTATCCGTATTTAATTGGATATTTATGCATATTTATCTTTAATTGGCTTTTTAGGCAAGTTTGCGTTTAATATGATATTTAGGCTTGTCCGCCTTTAATAGGACGTTTAGACACATTTTACTTTTAATTAAATATTTAGGTTTATCCGCCTTTAATTGGATGTTTTTGCACATTTATCTTTAAATTAAATATTTAAGCTCGTCCGCCTTTAATAGGACATTTATGCACACTTATCTTTAATTGAATATTTAGGCTCATCCGCTTTAAATAGAATATTTAGGCTTATCCGCCTTTAATTGGATTTCTAGGCAAGTTTGTCTTTAATTAAATATTTAGGCTTATCTGCCTTTAATTGAATTTTCAAGCACACTTGCATTTAATATGATATTTAGGATTGTCCGCCTTTAATAGGACATTTATGCATTAAAATTTTGGCTTAGCCACCTTTAAATGGATTTTTAAGCATGCTTGCCTTTATGATACTTAGGCTCGTCCGCCTTCAATAGGACGTCTAAGCACATTTTACCTTTAATTAATTTTTTTAGGCTTATCTGCCTTAATTAAATTTTTAAGCACACTTGACTTTATGATATTCAGGCTTGTCCGTCTTTAATAGGGCACTTAGGCTCGTCCGCCTTTAATAGGACAAGTTATGCACATTTTGCCTTTAATTAAATATTTCGACTTATCCGCTTTTAATTGAACATTTATGCATAGTTATCTTTAATAATATTTAGGTGTGTCCCCTTTAATAGGACATTTATGCATTATATTTAAGCTTAACCGCCTTTAATTGGATTCTTAAGCATGTTTGCCTATTAATATTGTATTTAGGTTTGTCCACCTTAATTTGTGCATTAAAGTTTAGGTTTACCCGCCTTTAGTTTAATATTTAAGCACGCTTGCCTATATTACATTTAGGCCTGTCCGCCTTTAATGGGACAATTAAGCACATTTTCCTATAATATAATATTTAGGTTTGTTCGCCTTTTACATGATATCTATGTATTAAATATTTATATTTATCCGTATTTAATTGAATTTTTAAGCAAGTTTGCCTTTAATATAATATTTAGGCTTGTCCACCTTAAACATGACACTTAGCACATATTCGCATGTTTTTCATTAATTTATTTCGACCATGATGGTCATGCTTTTAATGTTATTACAGAAATGCATCATTATCATAAATTATTGCAAAGCATATTTATAAACTGCATGTTATTGTTGAAAATTATTATTGGCATAAAGCTATATTTTATTAAATTATTTTGGCCGACTAGGCCGTATTGTATAAGTAAACGCCCAAAATGTGTCATTTTCATAAGATTATTTTACAGCATATTGCATTTCAATATCTACTCTACTGACGAATTTGTCTTGCAGGAAATATAGTGCAACATGGCGACAAAGCTGAGCTATTGTAAATTATATTTTTAAATCTCATAGTTTTCTTTGAGTGGAGGAATTTACTAATAATAAACTTCAGCATGCAAATTTTTAAGTTATTAGCACCGCTTCTTGGATATTTTCACCTGTGAAGGCACTGCATCAAGCTCTCCGCACCATGAATATTTGCTACTACAAAGTCACCACACCAGAATTTTTGCATCGCACCGTGAAGTACCACTACATAATAGAAATATAGCGCAACGTGGAACTATATCTTAGCAGTGAACTGGGGCAGTTTGTTAGAGAGGAATACCAAACTCTCCAACAAAGGTCGAGGATCTACTTTGAACTCCGCTCGGCTTGACTCTCAAAATTCCGAACCAAATTCCTGTTTCAAACATCTTTCTTTCAGTCATGGTACCCAGTGTTTCTATAATTCAACACTGGGGCAGCATTTTAAGATTTGTATCAATAGTTGAGTCCTACTCCACGGTACCATAAATCGTGAACTACATATGGCCTGATTCTCGTGAAACCCGAGATATGTAGGCAACTCGAAACCAGAGTTCGGCCGCAATCATTTTTATGTCCCCTTTGTTCCATTCTAACCTTGATGGTCGGGACAAAATTGGCTACTAAGTCAATATTCTTTGCCCGAAAACTCTTTCATAGTCTCCGGCCAAAGAGGGGCAGCTGTTGACATCCAATTTTGCCCCTCCTTTCTTCCGAAATATTTCTTTGAGCTTCCTATACCATAATTCCTTAAATAGGTGTTCGTTTATTTTATTACTATTGAAAGCTAATATCCTATTTATTTAAACTATTACTTTAATATCATTATTATTGTAGTAGCTTTGTTATTATTATTATTTCGAGCAATTTTTTATTGTTATTATTATTATTATTATTATTATTATTATTATTATTATCCTTATTGATTTTACGAAAGTGCGTTGCTTCTCTTTAGTTAATCAAATAATAACATTTTTGTAATCCTACACTTTATAAATATTTATTTTATACATTTTAAATACTAGCAACAATAATCTTCTTAAGTCATTTTAATTGGTTCAAATAATTTATTTAATATTAATATGCTAATATTACATAGCATGTGACCAAAAGAATTAGTCAAGTACAATTAGAAGCTCAAAAAAATAAAATAGTAAGAAGAAAGGATTTAAAATCCAAATGTAAGCTTCGGCTATTTAAAATAAAAATGACCAACCAAATGGTTTAAACCCAACCAACATTCAAAATAACCCAAATATTCAACCCTAGTCAACTTTTCATCCCAAGCGCCTCTTCTCGTGTCTTCTTCTTCATTTCCATTTTCAGAAAAACAAACAACTTTCATCAACAATGGACAGTGCTTGTCCACTCCACTTTTATCTTTACTCACCTCAATCACGTGAAAGTAACCTCCTATTTCTTGATTTTTCTCCAGCCTTTTTAGAAATTCAGTACTAACTTTGACCTCTTCATTTTCTTTCTTCCTTTCTCTGATTAATCTGACCGCATCCAACTCGTCTCAACGTTCGAATTCAAACGAATTCTGACTCGATTTTGAATCCCTAATTTTGAAATCCCGTCCAAAAATTCGAACCCTAGCTATACATCTCCTATAAATAGTTACATTCGAGAGAGTTTAGATAAGGGAGAGCCGCCTGCTTTCACCTCAAATTAAGGGGTTTTTCAGCTGCCCTTTTACCCCAAAACCTGAGGTTTTGGAGCTGCCCCTTTTACCAAAAATTGAAAGGTTCCGCCACTGCTTTCACCATTCGAAACTGAGTCCTTGGCCGCTCACTTTCACCCCCCAAAGTTGAAAGTTGATCCGAGGTAGGAGTTCGACAGCGCACCTTAGATCCCCGCCTCAGTTCATTGCCCCGCAAAAGGTCGGTATCTCTCTTTTGTTTCGTTTCTGAAACTTTTAGTGTTTTAATGTTTCTGTATCTAGTTGGCAATGAGCTCTTAATTTCCCATTACTTGATTAAGTATCTGGGATGCTCCTTGTCGATTTCTGATTAGTTAAAATTGATGAAAGACTCATATGCTCTCTTGTAAAAGAAATAACTTTTAGAGGTTAACAAATGTGCATTCTCTTATTGTAAGGATACCCGACTCTGAAATTAGCTTAAAACTTAGAGACCATTCTTATAAAATTTAATTAGCTCTGAACTTTTAGCTACTGCTGAAGCAAATAATACAACTCAAGCTAAGTTGTGATCCTCTGCTATTGTTACCCTATTGTGAATGTGTATTTATAGTGTTTGCACTTGTTAGTGACCTGTTATGACTGGAGAATTTCATATGTGTTTTAACGGAACTGGTTTTCGACACCCTTTTTAAAGTGTCATTGAAGTGTAGAAATGTGGCTGTCACACCTCTTTTTTACGCACCCGCAAGGATGCAAAGAGTTTTTCCAATTAAAGGACAATCGAGATGGGATTTATTTTAATTATTTCAGAGTCGCCACTTGGGAGATTTATGGTGTCCCAAGTCACCGGTTAAATCCCGAATCGAGGAAAAGAATGACTCTATTTAACGGTCCGCGAACCAGAAATCCGGATAAGGAATTCTATTAACCCGGGAGAAGGTATTAGGCATTCCCGAATTCCGTGGTTCTAGCACGGTCGCTCAACTGTCGTGTTTGGCTTATCTATCTGTTTTTTACAATTATGTGCTTAGTGCAAGTTAATATCCCTTTACCGCTTTTATTATTGGTTATGATTTACGCAAGAGAAAGTTGCTTAAAAATATGTTTTCGAATCACGTCACATGAAATGCACCCGGATCCTTGACATATTCTTATTCAACATTTCGGGGTTTGGATTTGGGTCGCATGAAATGCACACCCGTATTTAAGAAGATAGAACTAAAATATGCGCCCGGATCGACTACTTATTTACACATGTTGAGAAGGGCGTGACATTCGTTAAGAAACGACGCATCTCAAAATCTAAGTATTTTATATGTACATTTATGAAGGTTGTACGATTAGTGTAACTATTGGGCGAGGCGCACCTTTGATTCAAATCTAAAGCGAACTACATCCCACTGTATTTTACTTAGGAGTTGATTCCAAATTATTTAAAACTTGCTACGAACCACACCACATGAAATGCGCCTGTGGTTCCCGACACGCTTTATTTGCTCTCGCCCGAAGTTGGGGTCGGGTCACATGAAATGCACCCCCGACTCCTTTAATCTAATTGCGTCATTCAGTTGAGTAATAACTCCCTAGCTAATCTTGCTTTTAACACAAGATCTAACATTTAACAGATTTAGAGATTACACACATGAGTAGAGAAGATTGAACAGAGATACAACAGACTAATTCAGGTTTACGTGCTTATCTAATGACAGTGTATCTTTGGTCTAGCTACACCTTTCCATAACCAAGACTAGCAATACAAACTTAATTAGAGAATAACAGAACGTAATTAAACATAAGAACTTTAGACGACTACATGTTTCAACAGACTTCAAACATAAGCTTCAGGCTTCATTCTTTTCGAATCAAGGAATTACAACAACAGGGATGTGTACCTGGAATGCGGAAGAACGAAGATGAGTGAGCAGTGGCAATGCAGCAACAGTAACAGGAGCAACCAGTGGCAACACAGTGAACACAACGACCACACAGTAAACACCACAGCAACAATGATAGACCAACAGCAAACTCAATAGACACAACAGCAACAACTCAACACCAAAACAACCAGTGAACCAGCTATAGCCCCAACAAACCAACAGTGATCAAACTCTACCAATTAATGAACCAATGGCTAAACTTGAGCCAAGCGGCAATCAAACAATGTCCAAACCAATAGAACAGTAATAGACAACAACAGAAGAACAACACTGGACCAGCAACAATATGCACAGCAACAACACTGGACCAACCTCAACAATAATCAACCAACAGCCACAAACACTCAATACACACGACCAACAACCGGTGGCAGTTAACCACAGTAGCACAGCAACAACAACTGGATCAACAGCAACAAAAATCAACCAGGCAGCAACACTAATGACCAAGCAATCACTACCAGGGGCAGCAATCAAATGAACCAACAACAACCACTACCAGTGGCAGCAATCAAATGGACCAACAGCAAACACTACCAGTGGCAGCAATCAAATGAACCAACAGCAACCACTAGAGCTACCACAACACTCAACCACTAAACCAGCTAAAAACAATAGCACAGCACCACCACCAACACAAGAACAGCAGCAACCAAACGAACACTACAACCAATAGCCAAACACAAACCACAACACGCGAAACAGTAACCCAAGAGCCAATAAAACAGTAACTTCTCTATCTTTTTGTTCTCTCTGTATCTTGGTTTCAATATTGTTTTTCCCTGTTTTTCTTAACTCCCAGCTATCTCTATCTGTCTCTTTGTATGTATGTATCAAAATGTATTCTTGCTGCCTATATTTCTCCCCCCCAGGTACTCTCCAGTGTTCTCTTTACTTATAGCTTCCAATCCAGAATACCTGCTATCAATTAACTATTATCCTGCCCACTCCTATCTCTGCCAGACCATGCTCTGCCTATATTCCCACTATCTATTGTTCAGGCATGGACTCAAGCATTAAACAATGCTGGTGGCAGGACACAGCAAGATGCCCTGCTGTACAGGTTCCACTAGCCCTTTTATGGGCAAGTGATTAAACAATTAACCTTAAACAAGTCCTAACAATTATATTCAATTAAGTCCCAATCCAAAATCAAACCAATGACAAGCTCTAGTGGTGAATTGCATACGGGCAGATTCAGGGGATTAATACTACGAACTAATTCCTTGACGACTTTAGTCGAACTGAACCTATGATACATTTTAACTAACGAAAATAGAAGGAATCGACCAAATAAAAGGCCTTATCGGAGGAGAACAGATAAAACAGAGAAGATGAAAAATAATGACCAAAAATCAATGAATTTGCACACACAATTAATACAGAGAGATACAAAAAGAAAAATGCAATACCTCAAGAGAGAATAGAAATCAGACTCATGAATTGCGGCCGCTTGGATTCAAACAATTACCAATTTGAAGTCGAACAGACTTTAATTGAGACATTTTCAGACGAAAATGTCTCAATCAAAGTCTATTAGACTCCAATCTCGTTTAATTCTGGGCGGAATCACTAATTTTAATATTCTAGGGTTCTTGGTTCGGATTTGGGGCTTTTGCGATTCTGGCAAGATTCGAGGTAAATGAAAGCCGGCGGGGGTATGAGGGAGGCCATGTGAGGGTTTGGGGTGAGTTTGGGGTGATTTGGCATTGGTTCGAGTTTGACTCGAATCTTCAAATGAAGATTCGAGGAGCTCCGGAGTGATTCGAGGTTAGCGGAGGCCAGATTCGTAATGGGAGAGGTGAGGGGAACATTTGGTGTTAAAATGGGGGTGATTGGCCTACCGGAACCGCCGTGAGGCGATTTCCGGCAGGCGGCGCAACGGCGGCGGACGGCGAACTAATTGGTCTCTAAGAGAGACGATAGGCGTGAGGGGGGGCCTGGCTTGGGGGGCTGGGTATGGTATTATGCTTATATACTAGGTGAGAGATTCGATCCTGGCCGTTGGATCATGTGTGATTAAGGGCCAGGATCTTTTGAGGTCAAACAAGACGGCACCGTTTGGATTAAAAGGAGACTGGGTCGGTCCGGGCTAACTGGGTCGGGCACCTGGCTTAGGATGGTGTGATCTCGACCGTTGGATTTGGAATGGGTCAACGGATGAGATCTGCTAGTGCTATAACGACGTAGCTTCGATGTCGTGCTACGTCGTTTCATGAGTCTTAGAGACTCATTGAACGGACCGGGTGGAGCAAAGCGTTTGGGCCTGGAGAGCTTGCATTTTTAGCCTCTTGCTTCATCAATACTCATTTTAAATAAAAGCCACTTCGAAAACAAAATTGAGTAGTAAAACAAATGCTTCATTAATTCAAATAGAAAATCAACCAATTGACAAAACACAAATGCGCATATATATTTTCTGTTTTTCTGATTAATTATTTACTTAGACAAACAAGCTCGAGCCCTCAAAAATGCAAAATTTCACAAGAATACACAAAAATGCCCACAATAAAAACAAACCATTTTGTTTTGATTTCATTTGGGAGTAGCTCGCGTGGGGTAAAAATTACGTGCTCACAGCTGCCCCTCTTTGCGCGGAAACATGAAGAGTTTTCGTGCAAAGACAAGTGAGCCGATACGAGCGACTTTTGCCTATTTGAGCACTCCGTATGAAGCATTTTTTGAAAAGTTTGACCGAACCTTTGCTTCAGAAGGTCTCCTACATATCCCTGGCTAAAAGGGAATCAGGTCAATGTAGTTCGGGAAGTTTTGGTAGCTGGGACTACCGCGACTGCTGTGATCTTGCTGTTACTGTTGTTGCCGCTGTTACTGCTGTTGCCAATGCTTAACTGATCCCCTTTTTACACCGTGCTAAACAAAATAAGAAGCTAGACTAAGTTACAGTACTACAAATTCTTATCTATCTCTTTTAACTTGGTCTTGTCAGGCTCCTTGCCATCCTGTCTGACTTGACGTTCCTTCTGATGTTTCTTCTCTTCTGCCAGTTGTTATTTCGGTCTATCTTGGTTGCCGAACCCCGACCATTGCTTCTTTCTTTATGATCTTTGAACTATTCTCCTTCGCCATCCGAATCTATCTTTTCTGATCCTTGTTGCCTCCCTCTGCTCACGAACTTGGATTCATGCCGGAGATTTCTGTTACCTTCAACTGCTTTCCTCAACCAAATTAAAATAGATCGCCACTCCATTCTCCAGGCGGGCTCCCTGACTTCAACCACTACTTCGAAATGAAATCGCCACTCCATTCTCCAGGCGGGCTCCCTGACTTCAACTACTACTTCAAAATTAAATCGCCACTCTATTCTCCAGGCGGGCTCCCTGACTTCAACTACTACTTCAAAACTAAATCGCCATTCCATTCTCCAGGCGGGCTCCCTGACTTCAACTACTACTTCAAAATTAAATCGCCACTCCATTCTCCAGGCGGGCTTCCTGACTTCAACTACTACTTCAAAATAAAATCGCCACTCCATTCTCCGGGCGGGCTCCCTGACTTCAACTACTACTTCAAAATAAAATCGCCACTCCATTCTCCGGGCGGGCTCCCGACTTCAACTACTACTTCAAAATTAAATCGCCACTCCATTCTCCCGGCGGGCTCCCTGACTTCAACCACTACTTCGAAATGAAATCGCCACTCCATTCTCCGGGCGGGCTCCCGACTTCAACTACTACTTCAAAATTAAATCGCCACTCCATTCTCCGGGCGGGCTCCCTGACCTCGACTACTACTTCAAAATTAAATCGCCACTCCATTCTCCAGGGCGGGCTCCCCGACTTCAACTACTACTTCAAAACTAAATCGCCACTCCATTCTCCGGGCGGGCTCCCTGACTTCAACTACTACTTCAAAATTAAATCGCCACTCCATTCTCCAGGCGGGCTCCCCGACTTCAACTACTACTTCAAAATTAAATTGCCACTCCATTCTCCGGGCGGGCTCCCGACCTCAACTACTACTTCAAAACTAAATCGCCACTCCATTCTCCGGGCGGGCTCCCGACTTCAACCACTACTTCGAAATGAAATCGCCACTCCATTCTCCGGGCGGGCTCCCCGACTTCAACTACTACTTCAAAATTAAATCGCCACTCCATTCTCCGGGCGGGCTCCCCGACTTCAACTACTACTTCAAAATGAAATCGCCACTCCATTCTCCAGGGCGGGCTCCCCGACTTCAACTACTACTTCAAAATTAAATCGCCACTCCATTCTCCGGGCGGGCTCCCTGACCTCGACTACTACTTCAAAATTAAATCGCCACTCCATTCTCCAGGCGGGCTCCCTGACTTCAACTACTACTTCAAAACTAAATCGCCACTCTATTCTCCAGGCGGGCTCCCTGACTTCAACCACTACTTCGAAATGAAATCGCCACTCCATTCTCCAGGCGGGCTCCCTGACTTCAACTACTACTTCAAAATTAAATCGCCACTCCATTCTCCAGGCGGGCTCCCTGACTTCAACTACTACTTCAAAATTAAATCGCCACTCCATTCTCCAGGCGGGCTCCCTGACTTCAACTACTACTTCAAAATAAAATCGCCACTCCATTCTCCAGGCGGGCTCCCTGATTTCAATTACAACTTCAAAATTAAATCGCCACTCCGTTCTTCAGGCGGGCTCCCTGACTTCAACTATTACTCACTGATTTCATCCTATCTTGATTACCTTCCTTTGCCTTTTGTACCATATCCTTGTTCCTGCATTACCTCTCGGACCACCTTCTCTTTTGCATTATCCTGTCTTGGAATTGCTTTCCCCTAGGTCGTGTTACTTTTCTTCTGGCTGCTGGGGATATTTTGGAACTGTTTACTCGCCTGCTGGGGGTGATGCTGCTGAGGAAGTATTCTTTGTTTCCTTCACCCCTCATTCTCTTCCTTCTTCCCATACCTCCTCTGGGACTCACGCTTTTGCCTCCTTGAACAAATTATGGGATGTAATAATGCTAGGCAAATCTCGAAGCCATTGTTTCATTTTCCCCACGACTGCTGGGGGTGATACCAAGCTCAAATATTACCCCATCGTGTCGTCTGGCCTTTCTCAAAAACTATTCTGCTCGGAGCTGGTACTTCCCGAAATCTTGTGTTGCTTTCTATCCTCATCCTCCGAGTCTTGCTTTCCAGAAAATTTTCGCAACAGGAGAAAATTTTCTGCCCCAGTTTGATAAACTTCTGGACGGTATGCTTTTCTGCCAACGAACCCTCTTTTCCTGCTTTTAAATCAAAGAAAAATTGTTAGTTTCAAAATGCGGTGAGTGGTCGTGCCACTCTTGTTGGGGCCATTTTCTTTTCTCTTTCAACTGCTTGGCCTCTCTCGAACTTTGAGGGCGACGTTGACGCTTGCTGGGGACGATGCTCTTTCCACGAACGACCTCTCATCTTTCCTTTTATTCCAATCTTTGGTTTGATCCGACTCTTTTTGGCCGGTGATCTGATGCGTGAAATCATCTTTCGGACATGCCACATGTGTCCATCATACTCCATAACTCTTGCGAACCTTCCACTCAGCCTGTCATCCCAATCTTACTATCGTAACGACTTCTGTCTTATTGCCTCGTTCCACGCCTATTCACTTTCAATATACTGCTTTGGGAGACTTGGTAGTAAGCTTTGAAGAATCAATTTTCGAAAATGAAAGAAAAGAAAAGAATACTGACCGCAAATGACAAAAGAAGAGAAAAACTTTTCTGAACTCAAAATAGGAAAACTTATCTGAATGTGTGCCTGATCCAATGGTTATGCCGCGCCTTTGAGATTAAACTTCCCAGTCTATTCATGTCAATCACTTTCTGATGCCGCGTTCTGCTAGAGGTAAACGGATGTCCAAACCTTGTCTCATGCAGACATCTTGTAACCACCTCGCCCTGTCACCTCACAGTGCCCTTCAAAGGGTTTTCACTAATGAGATTCTCTCATTTCTCTCTATCTCCCATCGCCTTAAGGTGCCCGTGAAGGTTTTCACCGTAAGACTCTCTCATTTTACTTCTCTCAACTTCCTTCGCCTTAAGGTGCCCGCGAGGGTTTTCACCGTTAAGACTCTCTCATTTATGCTTTCCTTCCCTGCGGCGGGGTATCACCCCTGAGATTCCCTCTAGAGCGTTATCCCTTTTCGGCTTGTGCATCCTGAATTCAATCGAGGGTCGGGATGTCACTCTTGGCTTTCATTCACATGACTTGGCACTTCTCAAATACTGATCGAGAGGTCTTTCCGGTTCTTGATATGGTTTCTGCGCGTGAGGCTGAAGAAAGGGGTTTAGCCTCAACGGTTAGCTTATTACAACTTTCGGAATCCACACTATCTTTCCAACGAAACAATGACTTCTGCCCCAGTTTTGTTGCTTGGGGGATTTTTTGATTTTTATTTTATTATGACCGAGCCGTGTGGCGCCTACGTATCCTTCTTGAGGAATCAGGTCGAACGTAGTTCACTTTTTCTTGTATTACTTCTTTGTTTCTTTTCCGTTCTGTTACGCATCTTCCTTGATGATTCCGAAAGAGGGTATATGAAAGAATAGTTAAGGCTCAAATGGGGAAACAAAGGTTAAAGTGTTTGGGTAGTAGAAAAATTGCCTCTGTCATTTCATTCTCCGAAAAATGCCAAATACACACAAACGAAACCAAACGTTGACAAATGCATTAAAGAATTACACATAATATCTCTTGATTGCATCAGAATTGATAGCCATATCGGTGCATCTTCCCTCAACATCCGTCAGACATAGAGCGCCGTTGGATAATACTCTAGTCACCACAAATGGTCCCTGCCAATTTGGAGCGAACTTGCCTTTCGCTTCGGCCTGATGGGGTAGAACTCTCTTCAGCACATGCTGTCCCACTTCAAATCTCCCGGGACGTACCTTCTTGTTATATGCTCTCGCCATTCTCTTTTGATACAATTGGCCGTGACATACTGCTGTCAATCTCTTTTCATCGATCAAGCTCAATTGCTCTAATCGGGTTTTGACCCACTCGTCGTCATCAATCTCGACTTCAGCGACAATTCGGAGGGATGGGATTTCAACTTCTGTTGGTATTACTGCTTCAGTCCCGTACACCAACAAGTAAGGAGTTGCACCTACCGAAGTCCGGACGGTAGTGCGATAACCCAACAGCGCAAATGGTAACTTTTCATGCCACTGCCTAGACCCTTCTATCATCTTCCTCAATATCTTCTTTATGTTCTTGTTTGTTGCCTCGACCGCACCGTTTGCTTTTGGGCGATACGGTGTGGAATTTCGGTGTGTAATCTTGAACTGTTGACATACCTCTTTCATCAATCCACTGTTAAGATTTGCACCGTTATCTGTAATGATCATCTTTGGAATTCCAAACCTACAAATTATGTGGGAGTGTACGAAGTCCACTACCGCCTTCTTGGTCACTGATTTGAATGTTTTGGCCTCCACCCACTTGGTAAAATAATCAATCGTTACCAGAATGAACCTGTGACCATTGGAAGCCGCAGGCTCAATAGGTCCAATAACATCCATACCCCATGCGACAAACGGCCATGGTGCCGACATTGTATGCAATTCAGTCGGCGGAGAATGAATCAAATCTCCGTGTATCTGACACCGATGGCATCTTCGCACGAAACTTATACAATCCCGCTCCATAGTGAGCCAATAATATCCTGCTCGAAGAATCTTCTTTGCCAATACGTATCCGCTCATGTGTGGTCCGCAAACTCCCGAGTGTATATCTGTCATCACTGTTGTGGCTTGACTTGCATCTATACATCTCAACAATCCCAAATCCGGGGTTCTTTTGTACAGCACCCCTCCACTAAGGAAAAATCCGTTCGCCAACCGCCGAATAGCTCGCTTTTGATCTCCAGTTGCTTGCTCTGGGTATACTCCTAACCTGAGGTATTCCTTGACATCATGAAACCACGGCTCACCATCCACCTCTTCCTCTATCATGTTACAATAAGCATGTTGATTCCGGACATGGATGTGTAATGGATCGACACGAACCTTGTCCGGGTGATGTAGCATTGATGCTAAAGTAGCCAACGCGTCGGCAACCTCATTATGCATCCTTGGGATGTGCTTGAATTCTACCGATCGAAAGCGTTTGGTCAAATCATGCAAACACTGACGATATGGGATAAGCTTTAAATCTCTGGTTTCCCATTCTCCCTGAATCTGATGTACCAAGAAGGTCCGAGTCCCCCAAGACCAAGACGTCCTGTACATCCATGTCCACCGCTAATCGCAACCCCAAGATACATGCCTCGTACTCATCCATATTATTGGTACAATGAAAACGCAGTTGAGCAGTAACAGGATAATGATGTCCTGTTTCAGATATGAGCACGACCCCTACTCCGACTCCTTTTGCGTTCGCCGCTCCGTCGAAGAAGAGCTTCCACCCTGGATCCTTGGTTAGTTCTAACCCCTCAATTTGCAACATCTCTTCGTCTTGGAAATACGTCCTCAAGGGTTCGTATTCGTCATCAACAGGATTTTCAGCTAAGTGATCGGCCAGGGCTTGAGCTTTCATAGCCGTCCTTGTCACGTATATGATGTCGAACTCCGTAAGTAATATTTGCCATTTTGCTAACCTCCCTGTGGGCATAGGTTTCTGGAAAATATACTTCAACGGATCCAAACGCGAAATGAGGTAAGTGGTGTAAGAAGACAAATAATGTTTCGACTTTTGGGCTACCCAAGTCAAAGCGCAACACGTCTTTTCTAGATGAGTGTACTTGACCTCGTGGACTGTGAATTTCTTACTGAGGTAGTAAATGGCCCGTTCCTTCCTGCCGGTAAGATCATGCTGCCCTAGTACGCAGCCAAACGAATTCTCCAAGACCGTCAGATAAAGAATCGGGGTCTACCTGGCTCAGGCGGAACTAGTACGGGTGGATTTGACAGATACCCTTTGATCCGGTCAAACGCTTCCTGACATTCTGCCGTCCATTCTATCGCCGCGTCTTTTTCAATAGACGGAATATGGGTTCACAAGTTGCCGTGAGCTGGGCAATAAACCTACTGATGTAATTCAACCTTCCCAACAGACTCATTACCTCTGTTTTATTCTTCGGCGGGGCTAACTCCTGAATGGACTTGATTTTGGATGGGTCCAACTCAATGCCCCGTCGGCTGACGATGAATCCTAGCAACTTTCCTGATGGAACTCCGAATGCACATTTGGCCGGATTAAGCTTGATGTCGTACCTTCGAAGTCTTTGAAAGAACTTCCTGAGGTCGGCAACATGGTCTTCTTGACGTCTGGATTTTACGATCACATCATCCACGTACACTTCAATTTCCTTGTGTATCATGTCATGGAATACCGTAGTCATCGCCCTCATATATGTTGCCCTTGCATTCTTCAAACCGAACGGCATCACTCGGTAGCAATAAGTCCCCACGGTGTGATAAAAGCCGTCTTTTCTGCGTCCTCTTCATCCATCAAAATCGGATGATATCCCGCATAACAGTCCACAAAGGATCCGATTTCGCGTCCGGCGCAATTATCAATCAGGATATGGATATTGGGAAGCGGGAAATTATCCTTAGGGCTTGCCTTGTTGAGATTGCGATAGTCCACGCATACTCTGATCTTTCCGTCTTTCTTTGGCACCGGTACTACGTTAGCCAACCATTCAGGGTATCGAGTGACACGAATGACTTTCGCCTGCAACTGCTTGGTTACTTCCTCCTTAATCTTCACACTCATCTCCGTCTTGAATTTCCGCAGTTTCTGCTTGACGGGAGGATATGCCGGATCAGTGGGTAATCTATGAACCACTAGATCAGTGCTGAGTCCGGGCATGTCGTCGTACGACCATGCGAAAATGTCTTTAAACTCCATGAGTGTTTTGATCACTTCTTCTCTCAGATTGGGTTTAATATGGACACTTATCCGAGTTTCTTTGACGTCATCCGCATTCCCTAGATTAACGGCCTCAGTATCATTTAAATTCGGTTTGGGCTTTTCCTCGAAGTGACTTAATTCTTCACCGATTTCTTCTACGGCTTCATCATTGCCGTACTCTGACTCACTCTCGTCACTTCTTATTTCATGCGTTATTATTTCCAAACCCGATTGACTTTCTAGACTGGGTTGATTAATCTTTAAGCACGCCATATCATTAAGATCAGTTGCAAGAAAGCTGTTCAGAAAAGTAAAAAGAAGGAAAAAGATAAACAAAATTAGACACGAAGGAACCAAATTTCATTAATGGGAATTGTACAAAGGGAAAACAAACTGCAAACTTAAATCAGAAATGAACAAAAACAACGGGATTTTACTCCGGGGACAAACCCCCAATACAAAATTTCGAAAGAAAAACAATCCAAGACAAACTACCAAGACTCCTTCCGGACAGGGAGAGGAGTAGCCTTCCAGTTATTCAGTTTTGCCTTTGGTCCCACAAATTGTATCTCGGCATGACTAGATCCTTCACCGTCCTCGAGCATACATACATCCGTGAATAGGTCCTCGAACTTCCTGAAGAACTCTTCATCTGGCCTGATCGTAGGACCGGGAATCTTTGTCGTTGGATATCCTCTCGCTCCGGACCTGACAAAAGATTGGGAAAGGCGTGGAACAGGTTTTGGGAGCACCCATGTCTTCTGCTTGCTCCTCTTTGCTCGCCGGATGTCCTCTGATGTTGGCTGGAATCCCAAGCCGAAGGCTCCCAAGTTTTCGACCATTGATACCGGTTGTATGATTCCTTGCAGAGATGCACCTAGACCTTTACCGGGTATGAAACCATGTCGCAACATTTCATGAGCCACCATGACATCTGCAGTAATTGTTCTGTCACCGGGAATGCATTCCCCTTCCGGAACTCGGTGGGCGGACACCACATCGCAGACCTGATATACCCACGGCCCAACATCTTCTTCTGTTTCAACAAAGGGAATGATGGTGCCTGATTGTGGATCGTTCTCTCCATGGACGACGATCTCCTGTTGATCCCACTCAAACTTAACGAGTTGGTGTAAGCTGGATGGAACTGCTCTTGCGGCATGGATCCATGGCCGCCCTATCAGGAGGTTATATGACACCACCATGTCCAGCACCTGGAATTCCATGGTGAACTCCACTGGCCCAATCGTCAAGATCAACACTATGTCACCGACCGACGCTTTGCCTCCTCCGTCAAACCCTCGAACGCATACGCTGTTCTTGCGTACCCTGCCGATGTCTACTTTTAATTTGCCCAGTGTAGAGAGAGGACAAATGTTAGCGCTGGACCCGTTATCGACAAGGACTTTGGTAACCACCGCCTCTTCACACTTCACCGTAAGATATAAAGCCTTGTTATGCTCAGTGCCTTCCTCAGGCAACTCGTCATCGGTGAAGGTGATCCGATTTGCTTCGAAGATCCGATTGGTGATCTTCTCCAAATGGCTTACCGAGATTTTATCCGGTACATGTGCCTCATTCAGGACTTTCATCAATGCTTGCCGATGTTCTTCAGAATGTATCAGCAAAGATAGCAATGATATTTGCGCCGGAGTCTTCTTCAACTGCTCTAAGACAGAGTAGTCATGCAGCTTCATCTTTTTCAGGAATTCTTCTGCCTCTTCATCGGTTACCGGCTTTTTCAATGTTGCCGGAGTGGTCTTCCTCAATTCCGCAGGGGCAAAACATCTCCCCGAGCGGGTCAACCCTCGGGCTTCACAAACTTCCTCTTTCACCTCCTTTCCTCTGTAGGTCGTTGTAATCCGAGCATAATTCCATGGGACAGCCCGGCTATCAGTTACTGGCAACTGTGTTGCCGGCCGGATGATGAAAGGATCCATTCGAACGCCTGCTACTGTCAAGATGGGCTTGATTGTTGCCCCTGGTACAACTATCTTGGCCGGCTTCACCGGTACTTCGTTCACACTTTCCTTTCCTGCTTCCGACTCTCCTGGTATGTCCTTCTTGCAACCGGGCGACTCGTCAAGGCTTGGCCCTTTTCTCGTTCCCGCCCCGCTAGATTTAATCATCATTACAGTCTGAGAGGCTTTCTCCTTTCCTTCCTCCGCCCGTACCAACTCGATCATATTGGTCTCATGATGAGTTGGAAGCGGGTTTTGGTTGATGTTGGGCTCGGTTGGAGTCTGGACCTCAATCCTGCGAGTGTCAATGAGCTCCTGGATGGCCGTCTTTAGCCTCCAACACTTTTCTGTATCGTGCCCCGGACATCCCGAGCAGTAGGCACAATTTACTGAATGGTCCAGGTTCTTCGGGAGGGGGTTTGGTAGCTTGGCTTCAACCGGATTTAGCAACCCTACTTGCTTCAACCGGTGGAACAGACTGGTGTAAGACTCTCCTAAGGGAGTGAAAGTCTTTGGCCTCGGCGCCTTGTCGCCCCTGAATGCTTGGTTCGGACGGAAACTCGCGCCCGAGGGGTTTCTGTAAGCTCTTGGGGGTGGATGATTGTTCTGGGGGTTCGGTGCACGCCACGGTGCATGGACGGGAGGTGCAGAATAGGACTGTGCGTGGTGGACAGTAAAATGGGGATCAGGTGCGGGATAGTAATGTTGCGGGTGGTTATATGGGTTGTGGGAGTAATTTTGGTGGTGAGGTTGGGGTGGGCTATATTGGGGTGCGGGGCCTCTATTTCGGAACCATGCCCCGGACTCGACGGCCGCAACTTCCTCTCTCCTCTTTTTCCCTAGTACTCCTCCAGTACCGCTTTGGATAGCCTGAGTGGTGGCTTTCAGTGTTGAGTAACTCATGATCTTGTTGGCCTTCAAACCCTCCTCGATCATACCCCCCATTTTTATCACCTCAGTGAATGATTTGCCTACGGACGTTACCAGGATGTCCGAAGTAGGTGGGCTCTAATGTCTGCAAGAAGTAGTCCACCATCTCGCTCTCTCTCATCGGCGGATCTACCCTGGCCGCCTGTTCCCTCCAACGGAAACCGAATTCCCTGAAGCTTTCGGCGGGCTTCTTCTCTAATTTTAACAATGATAGGCGGTCGGGGATTATCTCAAGATTGTACTGGAACTGGCCGATAAAAGCTTGAGCCAAATCATCCCACGTAAACCATCTACCGGGATCCTGTCTAGTGTACCACTCCAGCGCCGATCCTCCCAGACTCTGGCCGAAGTAAGCTATCAGAAGCTCGTCCCGTCCTCCGGCCCCTCTCATTTTACTGCAGAACCCTCGGAGGTGGGCTACCGGGTCGCCATGCCCCTCGTATAGGTCGAATTTGGGCATTTTAAACCCTGCTGGCAACTGGACGTCCGGAAATGGACACAGATCCTTATAGGCGACGCTGACCTGGTTGCCTAAACCGTGCATGTTCCTGAAGGACTGCTCCAGGCTTTTAACTTTTCTGACAACTTCCTCGTGTTCCGAACTTTGGAAGTGCTTTTCCGGTTCTGCCGGATTATCCCAGTGAGGTGTATGTGATTGTGGTTCAGGAGCCCTGAAAGTAGGCTCTGGAGGATAGTAAGAGTTGTCATGGATCCGAACATATGGCTCGCTGGCCGGCCTTTGCAGAGGAGCAGGTGGAGGTGCCACAAAAATAGGGGTGACTGGAGGAGGATTTGGTTTGGCTGGTGGAATGTGGGTGGCATATGGGTTTTCCCCCTGAAAGTATGGATAGATTGGGGCGCTTGTTGAAGGATCGATGGGCGGATGTTCCGGAGCTGAGGCGAGAGTAGGGCGGTTTGGTGAAGACTGTTCCCTGGCCCAGGCCAGGTGCATCTCTGTTATCCGTTGTTTTAACCGGTCTACCTCTTCTTTCATGATTTGTAGCTCGGATTTTTCTTCCTCGAGACTCTTGCCAGAACTAGACATGCTTACTGTAACCGGTCCTTTGGATCTAGTGCGGTAGTGATGGCTGGCCAGTATATTCTGTCAAACCAACTGCTAAACTTTCTGGAAATGCAACAAACTTGTTAGTTCACCGAGTTTGACAGATAGGTTATAGCACGTTGGATGCAATGCACCTAACCAAATAACCCTTTCTACATGTACTCTTAACATGCGTCATTCCGGCCCTTTTTCTTTTTCTTTCTTTTTCTTCTTTTTTTTTCTTTTTCGACTATCTTTGCAAGCCTTATTGTTATTTAACCTATGGATTCCTTTCTTTTTAGTGGTGGTCGAGTCTTATGTGGATTGCCTACGTATCACGACCCCGCGTGAATCAGACCGAGCGTAGTTCTGGTAACAAGATTGTGGCAAAATTCAGTAACTTTTATATCAAATAAAACCGTGTAGTTACAAAACACGTCTTACAACAATCATCAAAAACAAAAGAAAATGCTTGACTTGGGAAAGTAAAGATAAAAATGCCAACTAGCTTGACTCAACATTTCAACATACATTTTCAATCAAAAATCTAATGCCCTAAAATCCCTGGGGGCCCGCAAGGCATCATTCGGCCTTGCCGCGGGCCTTGGTGTGAGGTCCTTATGCAGTCCCCTCAGCTCTTCCATGATCCGATGAACATAACCCATAATTGAAGCGAAAAGGTCGGCGCGGGGCATTCGTTCACAAGCTAGGCACTTCATGGTGACATAGTGCCCGATTTCTCCAATTCCGTCCTTGATCATGTCCCTTTCTCCGAGTAGCCGCTCTATCTGCTGGTTTTTCGTCCCCAATCTTCGGGCGTTGTTGGTGACTTGGTCTAAGAGCCTGTCTATTTGTTCTTGCAGGTCGGGCCATCAAATTGTGGCAACGGTCGAGGTCCGCTCTGGCGTCTCGGGCTTGCTTGAAAACCCGCTCCCTGAGGATAACATTTGCTTCCCTTAGACTAGTGATGATCTCGGTGTAATCTTCTTCCACCCGTTTTAGGTGAAGTGCATGTTGATGTGCCTCCTTTCTCCAGCTAGCACGGATCCTCGTTGTCTGAGCTTTCGACTCGTCCAATTCTCTTTGGATATCGGTGACTTGGCTTCTCAAACCTTTTATCAATTTTTCGTCGGCCCGACTCCTCGACTGTCTGTCAGCATCTCTTTTCATTTGCTGGATTTGAGCTCTCAAGAAGTCATTTTCTTGTGCCAACTACTTTTTGTCTCCTTCGTCGGTGGCAGCTTGCATGTTCTTCTCGAATTGGAGGTCCCGGACCAGCTGTTCTATCCTGCCAATCTTCGTCATGTACCCCTCCTCCTTTGCTAACCAATCCCATTGTTCCCGTGAATCTTCCGTGAATTGTTGGACATGGGCTCTTTTAGAACATTTCCGACGAATCTGAAATCTTTTCCCGAACCACACGTTGTACTTCGGGTCCACCTCTCCCTTAGATAGTTCCCGGACCATGGTTTTAGGCTCAAGGAACCGACATTCGTGCCACAGCCTTCTAATCTTCTCTTCGGGGAATACAACTCCGGGCTCAACTCAATGGCGTACTTCCTCAGGTCTTGATCGGTAGGAATAACCTGAAACCTTCCTAGCTGACGTAATACACGGTGAGGGACATATGGTTGGACACTGCGGATCCCCATCGGAAGGATATAACACTCCTCGGCTGCCATATATATTACTTCAGTATCGGGTAACCACCCGAACGCCCATTCAATCTGATCGGCTTCTATTGAGCTCAGTCGTGCAAGCCATGCCTCGATGCCTTCGGGGAATACAGCACCCATCATCCGTTCTTCGAAACCCCTGATACAGTTTTTTCCGGTCAACCCATGATTCATGTATTGTGTTCGGTGATGGAGGTGTTCCTGCATCCATAATTGGAGTAACAGATTGCAACCTTGGAAGAAATTGCCCCCTTCTCGGCATACAGTCAAGGCTCGATAGATTTCGGACAAAACCAAAGGGACCACCGTGCTGGTAGCCTTTTTGATTGCAACATCGGCTATTCCTACCAGACTTATCTATATTTTCTTATCTTCACGCGGACAAATCACAATCCCCAAGAATGTCGTTATGAATGCTAGAATTCGTCTGGCCTCCCACTTGGTTCTATTCCCTGCGTGAGTCAGTCCAAGGTTTGACTCTTCAAAACCCCGAGGAGCGCCGTACCGTTGATATAAGAATTGGAGATCGCAACACCCTTTTAGCAGATCATCATTTTTCACCTTCCGACTAATGCTCAGCAAATCCAGAAACCCATGTGGAGATACCGGTCTTGGTGAGAGCAGGTATTGTCCTCTTAATTTCCCATTTAGTCCTGCATAGCCCGCAATTTCCTCTAATGTGGGCGTCAGTTCAAAGTCAACAAAACGGAACACATTGCGGGTCGGATCCCAGAAAGATACCAGTGCCTTGATGATGTCCTCCCTTGGCTCGATATTCAACAGATCAACCAAACCTCCCAAAATTCTCCCTACTACCTTTTTGCTACTGTCTTCCATATTGTTCCACCATACACGGAGCGGTTGAGGGACCTCACTAAGGATTGAAAATGACTTATTCTGATTCGTGCTCATCCTGCACATTTATTAAGGTGATTTAAATAAGAAAAACAACTTTGTTTTGCCAAAAATAATTAAAAAAATCAGTTTTCAATCACGGCCTTTCAACGTCTCGGGGACGAAGGATTTTAAGGCTGTGGGGTAAATTGATCGAAATCAAAAATTGACCCAAAGGCGGCCGTTCATACGAAATCAGCCTTCCGGCGTCCCTTTCGGGAACATTCGGCTATTTTTAAAAACAGCGTCACCGACTTATTTAGTACAAAAGTTAGTTTTGATTTTTCGGCCATTTTTCAAAAGGTGAAGTTGGACCCGATGGAGGTTGCCTACGTATCTCACATCCAATGAGAATCAAACCCACGTAGTTCGGTTTTGACGAAACAAACGACATTATGTATTTATTCATTTTACTAAAGGAAGACAAATAAGCTATTTCTATCTTAAGAACAAAACATATTTTCCTTTCCTTTTTTTTTTTTTTAAATCTCTAAAGCCGGTCAGCATGCAAGTCTATAACAGATAAATGCGCAGGATAGTCTATTCATTTCAGGTCACCTGTCCTAGACGGACCCAACCCCTGTGTTGGGTCCCCTAAGCCAAATGCGACATGATGCAAATAAACGTTTCCTACTAGGGATCCGGCATGAAGCTTTGTTATTCTAGGTTTAAAAACCCGGGTTTATCTGTTCTAGACTTGGCTTACCCGAGCGGACAGCTCGAGCCGAGGAGGAGGCAGCAACCCGGGAATACAGAAGCTTCACCGGTTTTGTAACTTATCCAAACCTCGTTCTAAAATGGGAATCAGACACTATACAGAAAAGAAGTCACACGAAGTGCACCCTTCTTCATGATTTAGAAGACTCGGAGAGGAGATTGGTTCCGGCACAATTTATATGTACAGTTCACAAAATATCAAAGCAGTAAAAACAACATTTTGCACATTGATGCCAACATGTAAAAGAATCAGATAATAAAATATGCCAAATACAACAGTTATTCCGAGCTCGAGTTCTAAAGATATCCCCAGCAGAGTCGCCAGAGCTGTCACACCTCTTTTTACGCACCCGCAAGGATGCAAAGAGTTTTTCCAATTAAAGGACAATCGAGATGGGATTTATTTTAATTATTTCAGAGTCGCCACTTGGGAGATTTATGGTGTCCCAAGTCACCGGTTAAATCCCGAATCGAGGAAAAGAATGACTCTATTTAACGGTCCGCGAACCAGAAATCCGGATAAGGAATTCTATTAACCCGGGAGAAGGTATTAGGCATTCCCGAATTCCGTGGTTCTAGCACGGTCGCTCAACTGTCGTGTTTGGCTTATCTATCTGCTTTTTACAATTATGTGCTTAGTGCAAGTTAATATCCCTTTACCGCTTTTATTATTGGTTATGATTTACGCAAGAGAAAGTTGCTTAAAAATATGCTTTCGAATCACGTCACATGAAATGCACCCGGATCCTTGACATATTCTTATTCAACATTTCGGGGTTTAGATTTGGGTCGCATGAAATGCACACCCGTATTTAAGAAGATAGAACTAAAATATGCGCCCGGATCGACTACTTATTTACACATGTTGAGAAGGGCGTGACATTCGTTAAGAAACGACGCATCTCAAAATCTAAGTATTTTATATGTACATTTATGAAGGTTGTACGATTAGTGTAACTATTGGGCGAGGCGCACCTTTGATTCAAATCTAAAGCGAACTACATCCCACTGTATTTTACTTAGGAGTTGATTCCAAATTATTTAAAACTTGCTACGAACCACACCACATGAAATGCGCTTGTGGTTCCTGACACGCTTTATTTGCTCTCGCCCGAAGTTGGGGTCGGGTCACATAAAATGCACCCCCGACTCTTTTAATCTAATTGCGTCATTCAGTTGAGTAATAACTCCCTAGCTAATCTTGCTTTTAACACAAGATCTAACATTTAACAGATTTAGAGATTACACACATGAGTAGAGAAGATTGAACAGAGATACAACAGACTAATTCAGGTTTACGTGCTTATCTAATGACAGTGTATCTTTGGTCTAGCTACACCTTTCCATAACCAAGACTAGCAATACAAACTTAATTAGAGAATAACAGAACGTAATTAAACATAAGAACTTTAGACGACTACATGTTTCAACAGACTTCAAACATAAGCTTCAGGCTTCATTCTTTTCGAATCAAGGAATTACAACAACAGGGATGTGTACCTGGAATGCGGAAGAACGAAGATGAGTGAGCAGTGGCAATGCAGCAACAGTAACAGGAGCAACCGGTGGCAACACAGTGAACACAACGACCACACAGTAAACACCACAGCAACAATGATAGACCAGCAGCAAACTCAATAGACACAACAGCAACAACTCAACACCAAAACAACCAATGAACCAGCTATAGCCCCAACAAACCAACAGTGATCAAACTCTACCAATTAATGAACCAATGGCTAAACTTGAGCCAAGCAGCAATCAAACAATGTCCAAACCAATAGGACAGTAATAGACAACAACAGAAGAACAACACTGGACCAGCAACAATATGCACAGCAACAACACTGGACCAGCCTCAACAATAATCAACCAACAGCCACAAACACTCAATACACACGACCAACAACCAGTGGCAGTTAACCACAGTAGCACAGCAACAACAACTGGATCAACAGCAACAAAAATCAACCAGGCAGCAACACTAATGACCAAGCAATCACTACCAGTGGCAGCAATCAAATGGACCAACAGCAAACACTACCAGTGGCAGCAATCAAATGAACCAACAGCAACCACTACCAGTGGCAGCAATCAAATGAACCAACAGCAACCACTAGAGCTACCACAACACTCAACCACTAAACCAGCTAAAAACAATAGCACAGCACCACCACCAACACAAGAACAGCAGCAACCAAACGAACACTACAACCAATAGCCAAACACAAACCACCCACGCGAAACAATTTTATATGCTTCTCTTTAGTTAATCAAATAATAACATTTTTGTAATCCTACACTTTATAAATATTTATTTTATACATTTTAAATACTAGCAACAATAATCTTCTTAAGTCATTTTAATTGGTTCAAATAATTTATTTAATATTAATATGCTAATATTACATAGCATGTGACCAAAAGAATTAGTCAAGTACAATTAGAAGCTCAAAAAAATAAAATAGTAAGAAGAAAGGATTTAAAATCCAAATGTAAGCTTCGGCTATTTAAAATAAAAATGACCAACCAAATGGTTTAAACCCAACCAACATTCAAAATAACCCAAATATTCAACCCTAGTCAACTTTTCATCCCAAGCGCCTCTTCTCGTGTCTTCTTCTTCATTTTCATTTTCAGAAAAACAAACAACTTTCATCAACAATGGACAGTGCTTGTCCACTCCACTTTTATCTTTACTCACCTCAATCACGTGAAAGTAACCTCCTATTTCTTGATTTTTCTCCAGCCTTTTTAGAAATTCAGTACTAACTTTGACCTCTTCATTTTCTTTCTTCCTTTCTCTGATTAATCTGACCGCATCCAACTCGTCTCAACGTTCGAATTCAAACGAATTCTGACTCGATTTTGAATCCCTAATTTTGAAATCCCGTCCAAAAATTCGAACCCTAGCTATACATCTCCTATAAATAGTTACATTCGAGAGAGTTTAGACAAGGGAGAGCCGCCTGCTTTCACCTCAAATTAAGGGGTTTTTCAGCTGCCCTTTTACCCCAAAACCTGAGGTTTTGGAGCTGCCCCTTTTACCAAAAATTGAAAGGTTCCGCCACTGCCTTCACCATTCGACACTGAGTCCTTGGCTGCTCACTTTCACCCCCCAAAGTTGAAAGTTGATCCGAGGTAGGAGTTCGACAGCGCACCTTAGATCCCCGCCTCAGTTCATTGCCCCGCAAAAGGTCGGTATCTCTCTTTTGTTTCGTTTCTGAAACTTTTAGTGTTTTAATGTTTCTGTATCTAGTTGGCAATGAGCTCTTAATTTCCCATTATTTGATTAAGTATCTGGGATGCTCCTTGTCGATTTCTGATTAGTTAAAATTGATGAAAGACTCATATGCTCTCTTGTAAAAGAAATAACTTTTAGAGGTTAACAAATGTGCATTCTCTTATTGTAAGGATACCCGACTCTGAAATTAGCTTAAAACTTAGAGACCATTCTTATAAAATTTAATTAGCTCTGAACTTTTAGCTACTGCTGAAGCAAATAATACAACTCAAGCTAAGTTGTGATCCTCTGCTATTGTTACCCTATTGTGAATGTGTATTTATAGTGTTTGCACTTGTTAGTGACCTGTTATGACTGGAGAATTTCATATGTGTTTTAACGGAACTGGTTTTCGACACCCTTTTTAAAGTGTCATTGAAGTGTAGAAAATGTGGCTATAAGTCATTTTAGTTTACTGGACAAGCAGTCATGTTCTCTGTTTTTTTGAATTTATGCAAACTTTAGTAGAGTAGTTCAAAGCATACTCTTAAGTTCTTGGATTTATTTTAATTTGCCTAGTTTATATTAATTTATTTGTCTCTAATTTGAGTTTTGTGGAACTCCTATGAAGTAATTAACACTAGCTGTTGACAAAAATTTATAGTTTAGCATCTCTTGTAAACTCCTTCTTATCAATAGGTTAATGTTTTTTTTTCTATTAATATAGAATGCTAAAATCTTGCAACTTCATATTTGTTGCCTTTAATATAACTGTGTACATTCCTTACAGTTTGGGGATTACCTAGTTACTTTAGTGTCTAGCATGGGTAGTAGATGAAAGTAAAATTGCATATAGATTTTCTATCAAAATCTTGAGGGTCAATGCACACAATTATCCAAAAGAAAATGATACAGGGAAGCTGCTCTTTTCTTTCCTAATGATATTTGAAACTTGGTATTGTCCTTACTAAGTCAAGTTTCTCTTTTGAGTACTGAAAAGATATTATGGCCTAACTGGATCACACCGGATACCTTTTTTTTGAGTTTTTACGATACCAACATGGCCAAGGGTAAAGCTAGATGGCCCCATTTAGCTTTTCAACTTTTTAATTGTTCAACATTTTACTTAGGGTGTTATTTAAAAATGGATTTACTTACATGTAGTATACTACCGTTCCGTTCTAGTTCTTGGAATATTTCATATTTAAGGAGATAATTATCATTCTTGACTTGTATGTTTTATCGTCACATGTAATAAGAATTAAGTTTTTTTTTTCTCTAACTCTTTATTTTCCCTTTTCTTTGCATGAACATTTGGAGCGACACGAATCTCCGTATCCATACATGGAGTCTTATTGCGAGAGTCTCGCAGTAGAGTCGCATAGCGACTCGATGCTACTACCACCACAAGGAGTCATGGCATACTATATTCCTTAGACGCACCCGATAGCAAGAATACAAGCGAAATGCTTGGGGGCGCCTATGGCATCTTTCTTATCGTCTCTTTAGTTTATGATTGTTTTATTTAATTTATTGATGTCTCCTGACTTATTTGGTATTTGTGTTTATCTCACGCTTAATATCGGTTTGAAGATTGAGTTTATTTAATTATATCTTTTTCTTAGCTAGTAGACATGGTACCTATTTTGTCATATAGTATTTTGATTGTTTTCAATTGGGTATTGTTCCCTTGGCATAGTGTGATGTATTCGCTCTGATTTTGGTTAGATTCGACGCACGTAAAGGCCATTTTGAGCGGCAAAGGCTTCACGAGCTCGAGATTTCACCGGTTCGAGGTGAGTAATACTTGTAAATTGTAACGACCCGACCGGTCGTTTTAGAAAATTACGCCCCAATCCCTAACTTAACTATTCCACTAAGTTCATTTCTGCCATTTTGGGTTGCCGGGAGAGTCGGTTCTGAAAATTTGAGCATTTTGGGCATTTAGTCCCTAAATAAGAGCTTTGAAGCTAGGAAATGGCCCGTAGCCGGAACGGTGTTAAGACGATCTCGGAACGGAAATCCGATGGTTCCATTAGCTCCGTCAGGTGATTTCGGGGTTGGGAGCGCGTTCGGAATATATTTTGGAGGTCCGTAGTTCAATTAGGCTTGAAATGCCGAAGGTTGAAATTTTGGCGAATCCGAACGATAGGTGAGATTTTGATCCGGGGGTCGGAATGGAATTCCGACAATTTCTGTAGCTTCGTTATGTGATTTTGGATATGTCCGCAAATTTTCAGGTCATTCGGACGTCGTTTGGTCGGGTTTTTGATCGAATATGCAATTCGGAAAGTTTTAAGAAATTTAGGCTTGAATTCGATGTGAATTATGGGTTTCGATATTGTTAGACGTGTTTTGATGATTAGAATAAGTTCGTATCATGTTTTGGAATAGGTTGGTGGTTTTCGTTGGGATCCCGGGGGCCTCGGGATGAATCCGGGGGTCCAATCGGGCTATTTCATGCATTTTGGAAATGCTGTTAACTGCTGGTGTGTGCTGCAGGACGAATGCTCTATGCGATCGCAATGGGCTAATGCGATCGCATAGAAGGTTTTGGAGAGGCCAAGAATTTGTTCTATGCGATCGCGGGCATGGATATGCGATCGCATAGTTTTGGAAAGTTGTTCTATGCGATCGCGTACAGTCCTATGCGATCGCATAGTGTATAGAGAAGAGGGGTCCCAGGTCCAGCTTTTGTTCTATGCGATCGCGGAGCAGGGCATGCGATCGCATAGTTATATTTCGGTAAGCATTGCGATCACATTGAGGTCTATGCGATCGCATAGAGTAGTTTGGCGAGGGTCGAAATTTGTGCTATGCGATCGCAACAGGGATCATGCGATCGCATAGAGTAAAAATGTCTGGCAGTGATTTAAGTCCAGAACAATCAACCCGCGACCCTCATTCGCAAAACGCCATTTTTGAGCTCCAAGAGAGGATTTTGAAGGGGAAACGCTGGGATATCATCGGGAGATCATCGGGGGTAAGTCTCTTGACCTTAATTTGTTGGTTTATCATGAAATCCATGATTATTTCACCGAAATTGGAAGATTAAAGGTGGGTTTGAGCCCTAGGCCTAAATGTTAGAAAATCTTTGATTTGAATGGGCAAACGGAGTCCGATTTCGATAAATTTTATATGCACGGACTCGTATTGAGATAAGGAACCCGAATATATATTTTTCGTGATTTTTCGATAAGCGTACCGGAAGTCGGGTTTTGGAAACTTGTGGGTTTTGGTGAATTTTGAGTTATTTTGATTAGGTAATGCCCAATTGGCCTATTTTGACGTGATTCTATTGATTTTATCAGGATACTACACTTGTGGAGGCCGACATTCGTGGCAAGAGGGTTATTACTTAGCGGTTTTGTACCGGAATTGAGGTAAGTGGCTTGTCTAACCTCGTGTGGGGGAACTTTCACCCCTAGGATATTATGTGATAGTTTAAATGCCTTGTACGCGAGGTGACGGGCGTGTACATGCGCTGGTTGTTGTAACACACACTTTACTTGAATTGTCCGATTAGTGATATTCCTGCTCTTAGCTGATAAAAGCGTTACCATTACCCGGTATTACTTAGAAAAGCATGATTAGCTAGGATTCAACATGTTTAATTGCCTAGTTGATTTACTTGAACTCTTGATAAATTGTTGGCACTAATTTTGATGAAGTTGTAATTTAACGTATTATATTCTCTTTGTGTGTTTTCTTTATTTGATGTGTTTGTGGACTGCGGGTTCAATTCCCGGAGATCCCAGGGCTGTGGGTTCGATTCCCAGAGACCCGGAGTGATATTGTTTGTGGACTGCGGGTTCAATTCCCGGAGATCCCAGGGCTGTGGGTTCGATTCCCAGAGACCCGGAGTGATATTATTTGTGGACTGCGGGTTCAATTCCCGGAGATCCCAGGGCTGTGGGTTCGATTCCCAGAGACCCGGAGTGATATTGTTTGTGGACTGCGGGTTCGATTCCCGGAGACCCAGGGCTGTGGGTTCGATTCCCGGAGACCCGGCGTGATATTGGTAGGGACTACGGGTTCGATTCCCGAGATCCCGAGTTATTGGTAGGGACTACGGGTTTGATTCCCGAGATCACTGAGTTATTGGTAGGGACTACGGGTTCGATTCCCGAGATCCCGAGTTATTGGTAGGGACTACGGGTTCGATTCCCGAGATCCCGAGTTATTGGTAGGGACTACGGGTTCGATTCCCGAGATCCCGAGTTATTGGTAGGGACTACGCGGGTTCGATTCCCGGAGATCCCGAGTTATTGATTATTTATTGAGATATGGGCTGCGGGTTCGATTCCCGGAGACACAGAGGTATTGTCAATGGGACCGTGGGTTCGATTCCCACAGGTCCTGGACTTGCTGATTGAGTTTTTATTTAGTTATTTACTTGCTGCTAGCTTACATTGTAGACGGTTGCAGAAATCACTTTACTGTCGTCATTCAGATTCATAATTATTTAAACTGCTTATTACTATTTTGATCATTATGTTATTGTTCTCTCGGTAGGGCCCTGACCTTCCTCGTCACTACTCCATCGAGGTTAGGCTTGGCACTTACCGAGTACCGCCGTGGTGTACTCATGCTACTCTTCTGCACACTTTTGTTGTGCAGATCCAGGTACATCAGGACAGGCCCATACTAGGTGATATCGGCAGCACACTTGGAGACCTCGAGGTATGATCTGCTACGTCCGCGGATCCGGAGGCCCTCCTTCTATTCTGATAGTTCTAGTAGATGTTTTCCTTCATTTCGTTGTTTTAGATACTCTTTACACATAGAGCCACAGTTGTATTTCTTTTAGTCTGTGTTACCCGTGGGATTCCGGGTCTTGGTGGTATTTTTATGCAGTGTGTTGACGAGTGTATATGCCAAGCGGCACGGATTACATTCCTATTTATATCATTTTCCGCTATTTCTTGTTTAAAGTTCATAAACTTGTACATTCCGCAAAGTGTTAGGCTTACCTAGTCGTGGGGATTGAGTGCCGTCACGACATGTTCACGATTGGTGAACTAGGGTCGTGACAAGTTGGTATCAGAGCTCTAGGTTCGTAGGAGTCACGGGACACAGACCGGTTACTTAGATTCTCATTGATCTATATGGAGACGTCTGTATTTATCTACGAGGGGCTATGTAACCGTTTAGGAAACTCTTCAATTCTTTGAATTCCTTATCGTGCGTCATTTATTCAGTTGAAGCCTATGTCATATGTTCTTTTGCATCCACTCGTGTATTGAAATTTGCGCACTCGGTATCAAGTATGCGCCAACGGTTCGCGACGCTGCAGAGAGATCTCAAGGAAGTCAAGAATTTACTCACCCATTGTTACCGCGTGTCATCTATATCGATAATGCAATAGAATTGAGAGATCTTCAACTGTGCACGTGGGGGTGCACTAGGTTCTGACATTCAGTTGATAAGTATGGTCTTGAGAAGGTTTACTTAACTGCCTAATCGTCACAGTAAAGGTAGAATCACGAGGTGGATGTAGATCTAAAGATAGTTAGTGGTAATAAAGACTATATGGTTCATATGAGATATCTATTTAGCGAAGAATTCAGCCAGCAGAGATACTGGGGGAAATGAGTTTAACTGTCTTAAGAAGGACATGTACCAAACCAATGTCTTGGGTTGCCTTATGATGAAGACGTACATATGATAAAGGCTATTATCGTGGATTAGCAAGATGTATCTTTAAGGCTTCGTGCTAACTGAAAGGATTTCACTATCAACGACCAAATTATGGGTCATGTATCATATCCGATTTGGCTCGCACTGTATTTAGGTGCTATTCAAAAAGTTCTTGAAAACTTGCGGATGGGAAAGAGTTGAGACTCGTATGGTATGACGTTGGGACTTTTGATGTTCCTGTGTCCATAATAATTCTACATTTCATTATCGGCAGGGAAGACTTCGGCGAAGGCTACATGGTGCTTCGTAGGTGTGAGAATCACAGTATGTCTTAAGCTGTCGTGGTAAAGAATGTTCGATACATAGAGCGGGAATATGTTGGGTTGTATTGGGATGAGTTCATACCCTATGGTGTTAGAGTGCTAATATAGCACAGGTGGTTATATTCGTTGGATCAAGTGAGTTGCAGTTGAATAATAGTAAATAACTTGAGAGAATGGTTATAATGTGTTCGAGAGTCGTGTAATAGTGGCTTTGGGCTAAGTGGGAGAGTCCCACCGCTTAAGATTGGATCGCATGGTTAATTACCTGTGTGAATTATGGATACCGGCGTATTATTGTGTTATTGCAGCCACGGGAAAAGGACCATGTGTGGCAATTTGAGTATATGTATTGTTGAATGCATGTTATGTTTAGCCTTATTGGCTCATGTTCAAACTTGAGGGAAAATTCATGATTTATGCCTCGTATAGGTGCAGACTTCGTGGGAAGTGATTCCGCTGGGTGCTTTATCGAGAGGGTATTCATATGTTATAAAGAAATTCAATAGAGTTGGTTGCGTACTGGAGCAAGTTAGAACCGGATGGTTCTCAATAGCGGTCCTAGTGAATTCAAGAGGTAAAGTGTGGTGCCTGATAATTCTGAGTCTATAAGTACAGTTGAGGCTCAAGCTTTTGAAGCAACTTA
Source organism: Nicotiana noctiflora (assembly GCA_032618575.1). Taxonomy (NCBI): domain Eukaryota; kingdom Viridiplantae; phylum Streptophyta; class Magnoliopsida; order Solanales; family Solanaceae; genus Nicotiana; species Nicotiana noctiflora. Next base: position 94,249 of record JASVEL010001590.1, on the reverse strand, counting down.
TGAAGAAAAGCACAAAACGATCTATGATGTTTTGACTTGTGGTGTAGTATTTGAGAGACATGAAATGGTCGTCGTTCTTGAGATAGCATGGCCTCGTGATTTAAGGTCACTCGGGGTAAGTGCGGTTGGAATAAGTTAGGTATTGAAGGAAGATATTAACATTTCTAAGGCAATCAAGGATAACCTGGAAGGAAGTAGATTGATCAGCCATAGTTGAGTTGGCGTATTGGTGTCAATGATCGATTCATGCAACGTGATCGAATTATGCATGTGATTTGTGGCGGTGCATTTGAGACTTGTCGGCCGCAGTGATTGATGTAATTCTGAAGTATTCTTCTGTTAAGGCCTGTTATGAGTAGGCGGATCTCGGAAAGGGTTATGGTGGCTTGGACCACTACTTAGAGATTGGCATATTCAACGGTTATGAGAACTCACTGTGTGTTGCTATAGTTCTCCTAAAATGAGTTAAATGGAAGGTCTTATGTGATGAAGTATTAGCTTATCGTCAGTTCTAGAACTATGATGGAAATTGTGTCTATCGTATATCGGCACGTGGGGTGCAGCGAGTAGTATGAAATTTGAAGTAAGGACCAAGGTCACAGTTTGGTCAATGAATGTGATATAAAGAGCTCGGATGAGCAGGGAAAGAGTGTCGGTGTTTTGAGTAAGATGGGTATTAGCATCGGTATCATTTGAGGTCGGTGTTCTATGAGAAAGGCTTTCACATCCCGGTTAGGGACTCCTGATCGCTTTTCAGTGTTAGTGCAGCCGGTGGGCTGAATGTGCAAGTCCGTTTAATTATTCGGAAGATGGTGGGAGCTTGACCCACAAGAAGATTGTATAGGTGTGACTTGTAGTCACTTGATTGGTTAGAAATTTAAACCAAGTATGAGGAGTTTGGTGATATCATCCATTTGAGAACTTATGCCTGGAGGGCACTCTGCTTATGGGGTTATAGACCTGTGAAATACTATTGACTTATCTTGGCACGACCATGATAGACTTAAGGTCGGTGGATAGATTTAAATGTGGAAGTGAGCCTTGCGTCAGGCCAGTTATGTTTCTTCCAGCAATGCGCCCTCTATGAAGGGATAGTTGCGGTCTTATTTCGCGGTTGGTTAATTCATGTAAGATATATTGTGCCGTATGAGTGTGAGACGGCTTGGTAAGTTCCTTATGTGTTGGGGTTCCACTCAGCGGTGATGTTATAGGAGCATGATGGCTCTTGAGACTCAGATCTTATATCGCACCTCGGTTGTGCTTGAGTTGTAGCCTATAGCGCTATATGTTTCATTGTGTCTGATATCATGCACCTTAGTGTGCTTATGATCGATAGTCAGTATTTTGATGTGACGAACTATTCAGCTCGACATATGACTCCTTGTGTGAGTTTTATATTGTTGGGATCGGGTGGCACGCCGCCATGGTTATATTGTTGGGATCGGGTGGCACGCCGCCATGGTTATATTGTTGGGACCGGGTGGCACGCCGCCATGGTTATATTGTTGGGATCGGGTGGCACGCCGCCATGGGCATATTGTTAGGATCGGGTTGCACGCCGCAACAATGTGGTGTCTATTTCGGTGTCTATAATTGCTTTTATGTGTTATGTTTCCTATTTTCTGAGGAGGCCCATGTTTATGTGAGAGCTGAATAATTCTCTCTAGTTTTCGCCTTCCTTTGTATCACGTACGTATTAGTGGATTAGTAGCACATTGTGTCATCTTGTGGGACTTTTGATTATGTCCGATGTGGCTTATCGCTTGAGCAGTTCGTACTGGGTGAGATGAGATTATGTGATTTGGGGTCAGTGCAAATTGATTATATGAAGTATACTATAGAGGAAATGATCATCCTCTGGTTTAGGACAAGGTAATGGATCTTGTCGGGAGTATGGACCAATGAATTGTTGATTCAGTAGTTGGTTATGGATATCAACACATCTCTTCCATCGTGTCAGTATTGTAAAGGTTGGACCGAGACCTATGTAGATCATGAGGTGTGATGGGAGCATCTGATTCGTTGAATTTTTGGCTAATTTGATCATAAAATATTATTGTGGTCTTGTGGATTTTGAGTTGCAAGGTAAGAATCCAGCAAGGTTATGCAGTCATGTTTGAGGACGGCGTTTGAGGAATATTGAGTGATCTCTTGATGAAAACAAGCCCGACATAGAATTCCGGATGTTGGAATTAGGCTCTAAGACTTAATTGCTTAAACAAGAGGGACTATCTTCAGATATATCAAGCTAATGTGCTCAGCTGAGTCTTAGATTTATTGCCTGTTTTTTTAGATTTTGAGGCGTGTTGGGGAGGTTGCTTATGAGTTGGCCTTACCTCCCAGCCTAGCCGGAGTTCACCCCGTGTTTCATGTCTCCATGCTCCGGAGATACCATGGTGACCCATCGCATGTGTTGGATTTCACATCTGTTCAGCTAGACAAGGATTTGTCTTATGTTGAGGAACCAGTAGCCATTCTAGACACGCAAGTCAGAAAGCTAAGGTCAAAGAACATCGCTTCGGTAAAAGTTCAGTGGCGGGGCCAGCCGGTCGAAGAGGCGACTTGGGAGACCGAGCAGGATATGCGCAGCCAGTACCCTCATCTTTTCACTACTCTCCAGGTATGTTTTCTATGCTCGTTCGAGGACGAACGAATCTTTAAGTGTGGGAAGATGTAACGACCCGACCGGTCATTTTAGAAAATTACGCCCCAATCCCTAATTTAACTGTTCCCCTAAGTTCATTTCTGCTATTGTGGGTTGCCGGGAGAGTCGGTTTCGAAAATTTGAGCATTTTGGGACACTTAGTCCCTAAATAAGAGCTTTGAAGCTAGGAAATGGCCCGTAGCCGGAACAGTGTTAAGACGATCTCGGAACGGAAATCCGATGGTTCCATTAGCTCCGTCAGGTGATTTCGGGGTTGGGAGCGCGTTCGGAATATATTTTGGAGGTCCGTAGCTCAATTAGGCTTGAAATGCCGAAGGTTGAAACTTTGGCGAATCCGAACGATAGGTGAGATTTTGATCCGGGGGTCGGAATGGAATTCCGACAATTTCTGTAGCTTCGTTATGTGATTTTGGATATGTCCGCAAATTTTCAGGTCATTCGGACGTCGTTTGGTCGGGTTTTTGATCGAATATGCAATTCGGAAAGTTTTAAGAAATTTAGGCTTGAATTCGATGTGAATTATGGGTTTTGATGTTGTTAGACGTGTTTTGATGATTAGAATAAGTTCGTATCATGTTTTGGAATAGGTTGGTGGTTTTTGTTGGGATCCCGGGGGCCTCGGGATGAATCCGGGGGTCAAATCGGGCTATTTCTTGCATTTTGGAAATGCTGTTAACTGCTGGTGTGTGTTGCAGACGAATGCTCTATGCGATCGCAATGGGCTAATGCGATCGCATAGAAGGTTTTGGAGAGGCCAAGAATTTGTTCTATGCGATCGCGGGCATGGATATGCGATCGCATAGTTCTGGAAAGTTGTTCTATGCGATCGCGTACGGTCCTATGCGATCGCATAGTGTATAGAGAAGAGGGGTCCCAGGTCCAGCTTTTGTTCTATGCGATCGCGGAGCAGGGCATGCGATCGCATAGTTATATTTCGGTAAGCATTGCGATCGCATTGAGGTCTATGCGATCGCATAGAGTAGTTTGGCGAGGGTCGAAATTTGTGCTATGCGATCGCAACAGGGATCATGCGATCGCATAGAGTAAAAATGTCTGGCAGTGATTTAAGTCCAGAACAGTCAACCCGCGACCCTCATTCGCAAAACGCCATTTTTGAGCTCCAAGAGAAGATTTTGAAGGGGAAACGCTGGGATATCATCGGGAGATCATCGGGGGTAAGTCTCTTGACCTTAATTCGTTGGTTTATCATGAAATCCATGATTATTTCACCGAAATTGGAAGATTAAAGGTGGGTTTGAGCCCTAGGCCTAAATGTTAGAAAATCTTTGATTTGAATGGGCAAACGGAGTCCGATTTCGATAAATTTTATATGCACGGACTCGTATTGAGATAAGGAACCCGAATATATATTTTTCGTGATTTTTCGATAAGCGTACCGGAAGTCGGGTTTTGGCAACTTGTGGGTTTTGGTGAATTTTGAGTTATTTTGATTGGTTAATGCCCAATTGGCCTATTTTGACGTGATTCTATTGATTTTATGAGATACTACACTTGTGGAGGCCGACATTCATGGCAAGAGGGTTATTACTTAGCGGTTTTGTACCGGAATTGAGGTAAGTGGCTTGTCTAACCTCGTGTGGGGGAACTTTCACCCCTAGGATATTATGTGATAGTTTAAATGCCTTGTACGCGAGGTGACGGGCGTGTACATGCGCTGGTTGTTGTAACACACACTTTACTTGAATTGTCCGATTAGTGATATTCCCGCTCCTAGCTGATAAAAGCGTTACTATTACCCGGTATTACTTAGAAAAGCATGATTAGCTAGGATTCAACATGTTTAATTGCCTAGTTGATTTACTTGAACTCTTGATAAATTGTTGGCACTAATTTTGATGAAGTTGTAATTTAACGTATTATATTCTCTCTGTGTGTTTTCTTTATTTGATGTGTTTGTGGACTGCGGGTTCAATTCCCGGAGATCCCAGGGCTGTGGGTTCGATTCCCAGAGACCCGGAGTGATATTGTTTGTGGACTGCGGGTTCAATTCCCGGAGATCCCAGGGCTGTGGGTTCGATTCCCAGAGACCCGGAGTGATATTGTTTGTGGACTGCGGGTTCAATTCCCGGAGATCCCAGGGCTGTGGGTTCGATTCCCAGAGACCCGGAGTGATATTGTTTGTGGACTGCGGGTTCGATTCCCGGAGACCCAGGGCTGTGGGTTCGATTCCCAGAGACCCGACGTGATATTGGTAGGGACTACGGGTTCGATTCCCGAGATCCTGAGTTATTGGTAGGGACTACGGGTTCGATTCCCGAGATCCCGAGTTATTGGTAGGGACTACGGGTTCGATTCCCGAGATCCCGAGTTATTGGTAGGGACTACGGGTTCGATTCCCGAGATCCTAAGTTATTGGTAGGGACTACGGGTTCGATTCCCGAGATCCCGAGTTATTGGTAGGGACTACGGGTTCGATTCCCGAGATCCCGAGTTATTGGTAGGGACTCTGCGGGTTCGATTCCCGGAGATCCTGAGTTATTGATTATTTATTGAGATATGGGCTGCGGGTTCGATTCCCGGAGACCCGGAGGTACTGTCAATGGGACTGTGGGTTCGATTCCCACAGGTCCTGGACTTGCCGATTGAGTTTTTATTTAGTTATTTACTTGCTGCTAGCTTACATTGTAGACGGTTGCAGAAATCACTTTACTGTCGTCATTCGGATTCATAATTATTTAAACTGCTTATTATTGTTATCATCATTATATTATTGTTCTCTCAGTAGGGCCCTGACCTTCCTCGTCACTACTCCATCGAGGTTAGGCTTGGCACTTACCGAGTACCGCCGTGGTGTACTCATGCTACTCTTCTGCACACTTTTGTTGTGCAGATCCAGGTACATCAGGACAGGCCCATACTAGGTGATATCAGCAGCACACTTGGAGACCTCGAGGTATGATCTGCTACGTCCGCGGATCCGGAGGCCCTCCTTCTATTCTGATAGTTCTAGTAGATGTTTTCCTTCATTTCGTTGTTTTAGATACTCTTTACACATAGAGCCACAGTTGTATTTCTTTTAGTCTGTGTTACCCGTGGGATTCCGGGTCTTGGTGGTATTTTTATGCAGTGTGTTGACGAGTGTATGTGCCAAGCAGCACGGATTACATTCCTATTTATATCATTTTCCGCTATTTCTTGTTTAAAGTTCATAAACTTGTACATTCCGCAAAGTGTTAGGCTTACCTAGTCGTGGGGACTGGGTGCCGTCACGACATGTTCACGATTGGTGAACTAGGGTCGTGACATAAATGATATCATGAGGGTGTGAAACCCTGAATTTGCATATCATAGTGCTGCGTTGAGGTGACTTGCACACCAGATATAAGCACGGGGTAGAGCATCGTTAGGGATTGTTACTTGGTCCATCCCGATTATTGGTTTTACTGCGCAATCGACGGAAATGTATTTGATGCTATCATGACTTGGGCTGATTGCCATGTTCTCGACTTCGTGTCGATTATTTGAATTTTTCAGGGATTGATATCACTATTTTTGCATTACATTGCATATTATCTGATCTCGGTCCAAGGTTTTAAATACTATTTTGCAAACTTATCCATCTTTCTAAGATTTGAAAACTTAAATAATATTTCTACTGACGTTTGAGCTGAGAACTGCTATTTTACTAATGCCCAAGTGGCGTATGTGCATTTCTAGACTGAGCATAGTTCGGGCTGCGCACCGCAGTACTATTGCATGTGCATTTCTGGACAGAGGATGGATTGGGCTGCACGACACATCATTGTAGTATTGATATTGCGTTTGGGCTGTAAGAGCCCCTCTAGAGTCTGAACCCCCACAGTGAGCATGGGTGCCCAAATGGATTGGGCTGCACGCCGCAACGCTCATGTGCATTGTATTACATTCATGCATTGGTTCTTATTTGTACTACGTGGCATGACATTCAGCACTCTCATATCATTGGCATCCATGATATTTCTTGCATTGTGTATCAGATACCCTGGTGTTATTTGTTAATAGAGTGATGCGCCCGAGGGGCTGACTTGTGTGCGGACTTGCACTACCTGATATTGCATTCATATGCTTAACTATTGGAAAACGGATATTTTCAAAAGAGGTTTTTGTTTAACTGAGCTAGATATTTCTAAAGGATTTTCACGGTTTTACTATTTTTCTAAAAAGGTGGTACTGTTCTATATAGCATGATGGAGTGTTCTTACGTGATTTCTTACTGCACAGTTATTATTTACTCTTATTACTTACTGAGTTGGAGTACTCACTTTACTCCCTGCACCTCGCGTGCAGTTGCAGGTATTGTTCACCCGGTAGCGGGTTATTAGCGGACTGAAGGTACTACAATTGTAGCTGAGCAAGGTGACTGCCAGCGTTCGTGGCACCGCACTTCATATTTGAATTCCAGATTTTATTTTGTATATATATTATTGGCCTTACAGTAGTGTTCAGTCTTCTTTAGATGCTTGTGACTTGTGACACCCCGGTCAGATTGTGTTGGGTTGGAATGAATAGTTTTTAATGCCATTAAGCTATATCTTCTATTCATTTATGTTTAAATAAATTCTAAAAGGATGTGCATTGGTTTGGCTGGCCTTGTCTTCACGAGAGGCGCCATCACGACTAGTGTGGGTTTGGGTTGTGACAAGAGTATTATTTTGCTCTGCCACCAGTAGGCATGTGATTAACTCAGAATATTTCTTAAAACTTTTTTCACGATATTGTTGTTGTAGCGCCACATTTGAAGCCTGAAAAGTAGAAAATATTTTTTTCAATAAGTCCTCATCTGTGATAATGTCTCCACATAATTTTAATAGAGAACTTACTTTAAAGATAACAGAATTATACTCACTTACGGTTTTTAAGTCTTGCAACCTTAAATGTATACACTCATACCGAGCTTTCGGTAATACCGTAAGTTTTAGGTGGTCATACCGATCCTTCAAAGTAATCCATAATTTAAGTGGATCTTTTACGGTTAAATATTCAGTTTTTAACCCTTCATGTAGATAATGACGAAGGAAAATCATGACATTTGCTTTATCCTGATTTGATGCTTCATTTCCTTAAATAATTATATTTCCAATACCTTTAGCCTCAAGGTGAATTTCAGCATTAAGGACCTATGATAAATAGTTCCTCCCAGTGATGTCAAGTACCGCAAATTCAAGTTTTGATAAATTTGACATGGCGAAAACTATCATAAAAGATGAATAAGTTAGAGAAATAATTATAATAATAAACAATTAATGATAACAAAACGATTTAGATAAAAGAAATGAAAATAGAGCTATATCATGTTAACAATCTACTATTTCATTTTATTCTTGCCATAAAGTAGAAATTACATACTATTTCATTTCACTTTATACATATATATATATATATATATATATATATATATATATATATATATATATATATATATATATATATATATATATATATATATATATATGTGTGTGTGTGTGTGTGTGTGTGTGTGTGTGTGTGTGTTTTAATAGAATAGAACGTGACTAACATTATGTATGTTCCAATAAATATAAAGTAATTAAACTATAAAGTTATTGCTTGTCAATTCATTTCTCATAGTTAGAACATTTAAATAAATGGAAATGCAATTATTATTTATGTGCATGAATTTAATGAAAAATTTTAATATTAAAGTAATATTGACAACAAATAAGTGAAGAACTAAAATAAATACTCTACTTTGAACGTGTTATCAGTTGTAGTGACTAGATAATGTATACACTACATACATATGCATACATGATAAATAAAAATGTGAAACAGACGGAAAAGGAAACAACAACATGAATGATGTAATTATCATATATTGCAAAGAAAAATTTAGGTTGTAAGAATTAAGCATATGATATGTACTGCCATAAAAATGACTATAATGACACAAACCTTAAGAATAAAATTAGAGTTTTGTGCTGATAATGTGTTATAAAGTAGAAATAGTGTAGTAAAATATAAATAAGAAGAGATACACAGAAGGAAGAAGAATTTTCTTCTTTCACTTTGATGTATTTTTTCATTATAATTACATGGCATTTTATAAGTATATAAAGATAAGAACATAAGTAAAAAAATTAATCTCTAACTTATTTCTAATATGAGCATCCAATGTAGCCTTTAATGTAATTTATAATAGTATTTAATGTACAACTATTCAATAACACACAATAATTAGAGATGTTTTGTAACACATTTTTCCAACAGACTCGGAAACGCCAAATACGAGAACGTGTCTGTATTCAGTGTATCATATTCAGTTCTGTCGCTATCTTCATGTGACATGTTGCCCCCACCGGCCACCACCGACCACCACATTCCTATATCTCTCCCAAATCCGAAACACCTCTCAGATTTTCTCACAGTCATTCATTTGTAACAAAAGTGAAGTATCATGGGAGAGATTGACGAATCATTTTTTCAAGAAACTGAACACAGGCCAAAACTCTGCACCATTGAAGCAGAAAACATTCCTTTTATTGATCTCTCTCCAGTTCTAACCTCTGACCCCTCCAACACTACTTCAGCAATAACAAATCTTGTAACGGAAATTGGTGATGCGTGCAAGAACTGGGGTTTTTTTCAAGTGATAAACCATGTGTTGAAATGTCAAAATCTCCCACATCGGTGGGAAACCCCTTTTGTAGGGAATTTTTTTCTATAAAAGGAGGCCTTATGTTTAGGATTTAAACACACCTCTCATTTGCCTTCTTATCTTTTTAAGGCATTTGTATTTTCTCTCTTTAGTATTATTTCACTTGTATTTGGAGTGGAATAAAATATTGGTTGTGTCTGAGGAGTAGGCAAAATTAGCCGAACCTCGTAAATTCTGGTGTTCTTTATATTGTTGCTTTATTGTCTTATTTATTATTTGGTGGCTGCCATAATTTTTGGTATAGTAGTTGTGACTCATTCACACTATATACATTTGGCTTTCGCAACAATTGGTATCAGAGCCAAGGTATTATCTCGGTATGCTTTGTGGTTGCAGCATAGTCTGATCTTCCACATCAGAAAAGATTTATCTTGGTAACTGAGTCAAGGTTCTTTCTCGGTATGCTCTGTGGTTGCAGCTTAGTCTGATCTTCCACATCAGAAAGGAAATAATCTTGATTTGTGTCGTCAGCTATTAAATAATATTTATGTCAAAGATGTGAGACAATAAACAAGAAGAATCTACATCAAGTGTCAACAATACGTCATCATTGGCATCTTCGCTTATGACAAGAATTGTGTCAAATGCGAAATTTGCGGTAGAAATTTTTGACGGGTCCGGACATTTTGGGATGTGGCAAGGCGAGGTTCTAGATGTCCTTTTTCAACAAGGGCTAGATCTTGCTATTGAAGAAAAGAGACCGGATGGTATTGGAGAAGAAGATTGGAGAATTATCAACCGTGTTGCTTGCGGTACCATTCGATCCTACCTTGCTAGAGAGCAGAAATATCCATACACAAAGGAAACTTCTGCAAGTAAATTATGGAAAGCATTGGAGGATAAATTTTTGAAGAAAAACAATCAAAATAAATTGTACATGAAGAAGAGACTGTTTCACTTCACTTATGTTCCTGGTACCACGATGAATGAACATATCACCAGTTTCACTGAGTTGGTCACGTATTTGCAAAATATGGATACAACTTATGATGATGGTAACTTGACCTTGATGTTGTTGGCGTCACTTCCTGACGAGTACGAGCACTTTAAAACTATTCTACTCCATGGAAATGACGAAGTTTCTCTCAGAGAAGTTTGTTCGGCTTTATACAGCTATGAACAAAGAAAGCGAGAAAAACAGAAGGGCGGAGAAGGAGAAGCATTGTTCGTGAAGGCTCGTCCTCAAAATCAAACGAGGACAAGGAAAGGAAGATCTAAGTCAAGATCTGAACCAAGCAAAGATGAATGTGCCTTTTGTCGAGAAAAATGGCACTGGAAGAAAGACTGTCCGAAGTTGAATAATAAGGCCAAACATTAAAATGGAAAGGCCATTATGGATTCAAATGTAACTGATTGTGATGATTCGATTTCTCATTAGTTACAACGGAACCGTCAACGTCATCAGACATATGGTTGATGGACTCGACTTGTAGCTATCATATGTGTCCCAACAGGGATTGGTTTGTGGACTTTCAAGAAGGAGAATATGGAGTCGTCCAAACAACGGATAATAGCCCTCTTACCTCATATGGAATTAGTTCAATACGATTAAGGAACCATGATGGAATGATCAGAACATTAACAGATGTTCGATATGTACCGGGTTTGAAGAAAAATCTCATCTCTGTGGGAGCCCTGGAATCAAAAGGGTTAAAAATTATTGCAGAAAATGGAGTGATGAGAGTATGCTTCGGTGCACTAGTGGTAATGAAGGCTAATCGAAAGAACAATAACATGTACCGTTATCTCGGTAGTATAGTTATTGGGACAGCGACAATGACGTCTAGTGATAACAAAGAGGCAGAAGCAACTAGGCTATGGCACATGCGCTTGGGATATGCTGGAGGAAAATCCTTGAAAACTCTATCAGATCAAGGATTGTTGAAAGGGGTAAAAGCTTGCAATTTGGAGTTTTGCGAGTATTGTGTCAAAGGGAAACACACAAGAGTTAAATTTGGTACAGCAATCCATAATACTAAAGGCATTTTGGATTATGTACACTCTGACGTTTGGGGTCCATCCAAAACACCTTCATTGGGTGGGAAGCACTATTTTGTGACCTTTGTTGATGATTTTTCCCAAAGAGTATAGGTGTATGCAATGAAGAGCAAAGATGAAGTGCTGGGAATTTTTCTCAAATGGAAGACGATGGTGGAGAATTAAACGGACAGGAGGATCAAGTTTATTCGCACAGACAATGGAGGTGAATACAAAAATGATCATTTCAATAAGGTCTGTGAAAATGATGGCATCGTCCGACACTTCACTGTCATACATACACCACAACAGAATGGAGTGGCAGAACGCATGAACCGGACCTTGCTGGAGAAGGTACGGTGTATGTTGTCCAATGCTGGCTTGGGCAAAGAATTTTGGGCTGAGGCAATTATATATGCATGCCACCTCATTAATCGCTTACCATCTGCTGCTATTGATGGCAAGACATCATTTGAAAAATGGTATGGAAAGCTTGTTGTAGATTATGACTCTTTGCACGTATTTGGCTCAACTGCATATTATCATGTGACGGAGTCAAAATTGGATCCAAGGACAAAGAAGGCTATTTTTATGGGGATTACTTCTGGAGTCAAAGGACATCGCTTATGGTGTCCTATGACAAAGAAAGTAATATTCAGTAGGGATGTTACCTTCGATGAATCTTCTATGGTAAACAAGGTAACAAATGAAGATACCAAACAAGATGATGGTGCTTCTAAGCAGGTGGAGTTTGAGGGAAAATTTATTTTTCCTACACAAGAAGCATAGGAGGAAACAAATGAAGATTATCCTCTGGAAGGAGAGCCAGTAGAGGAGATTCCAACTCGGGAACCTCAACAACAACTTGAATTAATAGCAATCAGCAGGCCAAAAAGGAAAGTAACGAAACCTATTCGTCTCATAGAGACAGTTGCTTGTGCAACCGCAATTGCAGGTGATGATGTTCCCACCACTTATAAAGACGCAGTCCAAAGTTCAGAAGAAGATAAGTGGAGGATTGCCATGAATGATGAATTACAGTCCCTTCATCAGAATCATACATGGAGATTGGCCAATCTCCCGAAGGAAAGAAAGCAATTGGGTGCAAATGGGTATTTGCAAAGAAGGAAGGATTTCCTAACCAAGAAGATGTTCGCTACAAAGCAAGGTTGGTGGCCAAATGATATGCTCAAAAGGAGGGAATTGATTACAATGAAGTATTTTCTCCAGTTGTAAAACATTCCTCCATTCGAATTATGTTGGCTTTGGTAGCACAATTGGATTTGGAACTAGTTCAGATGGATGTAAAAGCTGCGTTTTTACATGGAAACTTGGAGGAGGAAATCTACATGACTCAGCCAGAACGATTCAAAGTTGCTGGATAGGAAAATATGGTTTGCAAACTTGAAAAATCGTTGTACGGGTTGAAACAATCTTCTAGACAATGGTACAAACGATTTGACAAGTTTATGTTGCAGCAAGGGTACAAGAAAAGCAAATACGATCATTGTGTGTATTTGCGCAAGCTTAAAAATGGTTCCTTTATATATCTTCTCCTATATGTTGATGATATGTTGATAGTTTCCAAGAATTCAGAAGAAATTGATAAGTTGAAGATTCAACTGAAGAAGGAGTTCGAGATGAAGGATCTGGTTGAGGCGAAGAAAATTCTTGGCATGGAGATAATAAGAGATAGACGTTCAAAGAAACTCTGTTTATCTCAGAAAGAATATTTGAAGAGAGTACTACAACGTTTTGGCATAGATGACAAGACTAAGCCAGTTAGTACCCCACTTGCTCCCCATTTTAAGCTAAGTACTACTATATCGCCATTGGATGAAGCTGAACAAGGGTATATGTCAAAGGTACCATACGCAAATGCTGTTGGTAGCTTGATGTATGCAATGGTCTGTACGAGACCTGACATTTCACAAGCTGTTGGAGTTATTAGCAGATATATGCATAATCCAGAAAAGGAGCATTGGCAAGTTGTGAAGTGGATTCTACGGTATATTCATAATATTGTAGATGTCGGGTTAATTTTTGAGCAGGAAGACAATCAGTCTGTAGTTGGTTATTGTGACTCAGATTTTGCGGGTGATTTGGACAAACGAAGATCAACTACTGGTTATGTGTTCACTTTTGCAAAGGCACCAGTTAGTTGGAAGTCTACTTTGCAGTCAACAGTTGCTTTGTCTACAATAGAGGCAGAGTACATGGCTATTACAGAGGCTGTGAAAGAGGCAATTTGACTTCAAGGATTGCTAAAGGAACTTGGTGTTGAACAAAAAGATATCACAATTTTTTGTGATAGTCAAAGTGCTATTCAATTAGCGAAAAACCAAGTTTATCATGCAAGGACGAAGCACATTGATGTTCGGTATCACTTCGTACGAGAAATCATAGAAGAAGGTGGAGTTACGGTGAAGAAAATTCATACTACGGAGAATCCTGCTGATATGCTCACAAAAGTGGTGACTGCGGTCAAATTTCAACATTGTTTGGATTTGATCAACATTGTTGAACACTGAAGATTGAAGATGAAGACACAACCAAAATTTGTTATTGAGAGAAATCGAAGATGTGGAATTTTGCCAAGGTGGAGATTTGTTGAAATGTCAAAATCTCCCACATCGGTGGGAAACCCCTTTTGTAGGGATTTTTTTCATATAAAAGGAGGCCTTATGTTTAAGATTTAAACACACCTCTCATTTGCCTTCTTATCTTGTTAAGACATTTGTATCTTCTTTCTTTAGTATTATTTCACTTGTATTTGGAGTGAAATAAAATATTGGTTGTGTCCGAGGAGTAGGCAAAATTAGCCGAACCTCGTAAATTCTGGTGTTTTTTATATTGTTGCTTTATTGTCTTATTTATTATTTGGTGGCTGCCATAATTTTTGGTATAGTAGTTGTGACTCATTCACACTATATACATTTGGCTTCCGCAACACCATGGAGTTCCCTCAACATGCCGTGAAAATATAGAGAGAGCATCAAGGGAGTTTTTCTTGCAGCCTACTGAGGAGAAGAGGAAAGTGAGCAGAGATAAAGATAATCCTATGGGTTTTTATGATACAGAGCATACTAAAAATGTTAGGGATTGGAAAGAAGTGTTTGATTTTGTTGTGGAGAATCCAACTATCTTACCTGCTTCTCTTGAACCTGGTGATATGGAACTCAAGGAGCTGCGCAATCAATGGCCTCACTTTCCTCCTGATTTCAGGTCCCTATTAACCTTTTTCTCATTGAGTTAATTTGTCTGTTCTTTACTGAACCATGTTGATGTTGAGTGTTTTACCTCAGTTAGGTGGCGCTTTAGTGTTGTAAGTGGGAACCATAGTTCTAAGGCATGTCCATGGATTCAATCAATAAAACGATAAAAATATACATAGTTGCTGGAACATATATTTTAGCATTATAACAGTGAAAAATCTTGTGTTAAATCAGTTACAAGTAGTAGTGGAATCATAACAGTGAAAAATCCTGGGTTAAATCAATTACAAATAGTAGCATCAAGAGTGGTTAGAGGTAGTCGTTGGGAATGATCTAGCACAAATACATTTCCTGGGCGACTAAGTCGGCCACAAAGGTTTCCGAAAAATTGGTTAATTGGTTTCTGAAGTCAATAGCAGTGTTATCAAAGGCTCACTTAAGTTGAACGTTTCACCTCGCTTGGCGGGCTCTTTAGTGTTATCACCAGGGCTTTAAGGTATACTGTCTCTTGCCAATGAGCATAACCCTGAAGAAGCGATGCCAAACAATTGATATTTCACTTTTATCGTAAATTTTCTTCAATTTCTTTGTCCATATTTTTGGTATTCATACTTATAGATATTAGTTTTGGACTACACATACATATTTGTAGTTTTTCTCCATTTGCGCTTTACTCTTAAAGCCCCAATAAATCCTAGATTTTTTTTATGCTTTTTGCCTTTAATAACACTAGTCAATAACAACAGTATTAGTTTCAAAATGATACATCATACCTTGAGAAAAACGGAAAGGAGAAGAATGAGGATCCCCAGGTAGAGCCTGTGTTATCAAATGCGAAACGTGCAAAAAGGCTCTAAGGTCCATTGGGGCTTTAAGCGCAAACTGCAAATAAAGCGTGGACTTTATTGAAAAAAGGTGCAACGGGAGAAAAAGTAAGTCCAAGACTAATCATTATAAGCATGAATAACAAATATTATATGGACAAAGAAATTGGAAAAAAGATTCACGATAAAGTGAAATTTCAATGGTTTCGCCTTTTCAGGATTACAATCATTGGCAAGGAAAAGTATGCCTTAGAGCTTTGATGTGACATTAAAGTGCACACAGAGAGAGGCATAGCGCTCAACGTGTTTTGATGCTCGCTTCAAGGCTTAAGCGCACTTTAAGCGCATATTTGACAACTCTGGGTAGAGCCAATTAGAGTCTTTTCATTATAATTTGCTAGATTCCCTTGGATCTACCTTTGCTTGATTACACACACAAAAAAAAAAGGCAACCCGGTGCATTAATCTTCTGCTATGCGCGGGGTCTGCGAGAGGGACGAACCACAATGATCTATTGTACGCAGTCTTACCCTGCATTTCTGCAAGAGTTTGTTTTTACGTGTCGAACCTGTAACCTCTTGGTCACGTGGCAGCAACTTTGCTTGATTACTAAAATTGTACTATATTAGGGGGAGCCGGAGGCTGCCAATACTCTAAGCTTGATTATAAATTTCTACTACTGACCCGGGTGCTTCACTATTTGGCTAATGGGTTTGGTTCCTCACTGCCTTTCAACTTTAATCACATGAACAATTGTAGAAAAATAATATATTTATACTAAGTACACATCCGTGGTTACAAATGAGTTAGTGGATGCAACAATATTCTGCACTTAATTAAAGTTCCGGCTCGGTACAGGGAGGCATGTGAAGAATATGCTCGAGGTATTGAGAAACTCTCCTACAAGTTGCTAGAACTTATAGCCTTAAGCTTAGGCCTATCATCTAAAAGGCTCAACAGCTACTTTAAAGACCAAACAAGTTTTATGCGATTAAATTATTATCCTGTGTGTCCGATTCATCATCTGGCTCTTGGGGATTGGCCGGCACAAGGATTCAGGCGCCCTGACTGTCCTTGCTCAAGATGATGTTGGTGGCCTCGAGGTGAAACGTAAGACAGATGGAGAATGGATACAAGTTAAACCAACTCCAGATGCTTATATTATCAATGTAGGTGACATAGTTCAGGTATGACTTTTGTATCATGCTGCTTATTTATAGATAGAAAAACAAAAACTTTCATTGAGCCAATACCATTTTCTTGGTTGACTGGAAATGAAAAGTTTTCACAGGTTTGGAGCAATGATCTATATGAAAGTGTGGAACATAGGGTGGTAGCCAGCTCCAAGAAAGAGAGATTTTCTATTCCATTTTTCTTCTACCCATCTCACTATGTAATGGTTGAGCCTCTAGAAGAACTGACAAGTGAAGAAAGCCCTGCAAAATGCATGGCTTACAACTGGGGCAAGTTTAACACTACAAGAAACCTTAGTAATTTCAAGAAACTTAATGCTGAGAACATTCAAATATATCAGTTTAGAGTTCATGACCTGTAATGACAAATACAGTCTATTTACGTTTTGTACTATATTAATGGAGTCACTAATGCTCTTTTGTTTTTGTTTTACTTCTGTCTTTGTTTTTCTTTTCCTTTCCTGAGCCGAGCGTTGATTGGAAACAGCTTCTCTGCCCTTTCGGATAGGGGTAAGGTCTGTGTACGTATTGCCCTCCCCACACCCCACTTTGTGGGACTATAGTAGTTGTTGTTGTTGTACTATATTAAGCTGTCGTTCTCAGCTGAAAAGAAATAAAATGGTACATCTTGCTCTTGTAAATGGTTTTCTTAGTTTACTATCCTTGAGTCATTAATGAGAATTACAAGTTAATTGATTTGCCTATACCTGTGAAAGGTACAATTACCTACTTCCATTATTTATTAATCTAAAGTTATTGTTATCATTTTCTACATCATGTCCCACATTAGAAATGTGGTATCCATAATAGTGAGAATAGAAGCAGTCTAAAATTAGCATCAACAACAACAACAACAACCCAGTATATTCCCGCAAAGTGGGGTCTGGGGAGGGTTATATGTAGGCAGGCCTTACCTCTACCCAAGAGGGCAGAGAGGTTGTTTCCAATCGACCCTCGGCGCAGGAAAAAGAAAAGAAAACAAAAACAAAAACGAAAACAGCATTAGTTACACCAGCATACATCGTATAAATAATTAACTAACTATAAGAGACATATGTACCATAAATAAATCGGCATGCAATAATATTAAAACAGTAGCTACCAGAAATGACTACCATAAGAGAACGCAAACTAATCCTCTAAGGGTGGCTCTACCGCGCCTCACCCACCCCGCGCAAAATTAGCATCAATGAAAACAAAATTAAACCAACCTTCCAATAAAAAAATTGTGGCAGGTAAGAATTTATATTTAGGGCGCAACCCTTCAAGATATAGGCTTCAGTCATTGTTACAACTATAAAACCTAAGCAACCTCAGTCTATTGCATGACAAAGCACTTTCCAGTGTCCAAAATCTATTACACCTCTCTGATTGTGATCCTCAAAGAAGTACTCAGTATCTACCAAATAATTCAGCCATGGGAGAAGTTGACTCAGCTTTCATCCAAGATATTGAACACAGGCCTAAACTGACCATAACTGAAGCAGAGGGTATTCCAGTGATTGATCTCTCAATACTCAACTATTCAGATTTCTCCACTGAGAAAAATTGCAAGGAACTATCAAGTCTCGTAGCCGAGGTGAAAGATGCATGCAAGAAATGGGGATTCTTCCAAGTGATAAATCATGGGGTGTCCTTAAAGTACAGGGAAAAGATTGAGTTGGGATCAAGAAAGTTCTTTGGTTTGTCTAAAGGGGAAAAGAGAAAAGTGAAGAGAGATGAGCTGAATTCAATGGGATATTATGACACTGAGCTCACCAAAAATGTTAGGGACTGGAAAGAAGTCTTTGATTTTACTGTGGAGAATCCAACTGTTGTACCACTTTCTCATGACCCTGATGACAAGGAGCTCAAGGAGTTGCACAATCAATGGCCTGAGTACCCTCCAGAATTAAGGTACTCAATATTCTAGTTTTAAACCCCCAATCTAGTAAAGAGAAGATTTCCAAATTTACCTCTCTAATATACAAAATATCTTAATTTTATCCTTGTTATATTATCCTTGCAGTTAGTAAATCGTCTCGTATTTGCTGTTGACTCTTATAGAGCTCCAACCTGAAGTATTAAACCATAGTCAAACTTAGAGGGGTAAAGTTGTACCTTTTCCCTAAGTATTTTGACCCCCGTAGAATCTATCCAATCTATGTCTATGTTGCGGACTCTCCAAAACAGCTGCCTCACCCGTGTCGGATACTCCAAAAATACACTATTTTTGGATGATCCGACACGCACCCATCGATATTTTCGGAGAGTCTGAGCAACATAGATCTATGTTGGAGCTTTGTTTGTGTTAAGGGCAAAAACAAGATGATATGAATGGCTAAAAGGTATGACGAGGAATAAATTAAGATATTTCATATGGTAGGGGGCAAAACTGTAGCATCTCTCTTTAATAAAGCACGAAGCTGAGTAAGATTGATCTATAATTGTCTTTTTATCAGGGATGTTTGTGAAAAGTATGTACAAGAAATGCAAAAGCTGTCTTACAAGTTACTGGAACTGATTTCTCTCAGCTTAGACTTGCCAGCAAAAAGGTTGAATGGGTTCTTTAAAGACCAAACTAGTTTCGCGAGGCTGAATCATTATCCTCCTTGCCCTATCCCTCATTTGGCTTTAGGAGTTGGTAGGCACAAAGATGCTGGTGCACTCACCATTCTGGCTCAAGATGATATAGGAGGGCTTGAAGTAAAGAGAAAAACTGATGGAGAATGGATTAGAGTTAAACCTACTCCTGATGCTTACATTATAAACGTTGGTGACGCTATCCAGGTATTCTTATCAAAGGATTCAGTAGAAGAGCAGATAAATTGTATTATTGATGTATAATTGGTGTATGATCATCAGGTTTGGAGCAACAATGAATATGAGAGCGTGGAACACCGGGTGGTGGTGAACTCTGAGAAGGAAAGGTTTTCAATTCCGTTCTTCCTCAATCCATCACACTATACTTGGATAGGACCCTTGGAGGAGCTCATCAATGCGGAAAACCCTGCAAAATATAAGGCCTATAGCTGGGGAATGCTTTTCACTCATCGGAAGAACAGCAATTTCAAGAAGCGCGATGATGAAAACCTTGAAATTCACCATTTCAAGGCTTGAAACAAATCAATCTTGTGTTTACCCATATTATAGCTTCTTCAAGTAAACGTGTCATGTGATATAAATAACAAACTAGTGCAAAGATCTTTTCTTATTTTCTAAAATTAGGGTAAGTAACTAATAGATTACCTGTTTTTCATCTGTCTATTTGTAGTGAAAACACTGAATCTCCTATACTAGAGCAAATGTGACGGAGAGAATTGGAGTAAAAGACAATGTATTTATTTTCATTATCATCTTAAATTCTGAAGGGTGATGTGTCTATATGTCATGGGAAGATACAATTCTGCAGCCCCATTATATTTGGCTTAATAATGTCTCGTGAAAGAGAAGAATTGAAGAAAAACACATTGTAGGTATTTTCATCACACTTTCAAGCTTAATGTGAATATGTTATGGCTTCTCTTCCTTTCATCACACTTTGGCACAAAATGGACTAACTGGATCAGATATTTTTATAAGCACAGCCAGATTTTCAGTGTTGGTTAATGCGTCACCTGAAGATTTCTTTCCTTCACATAGCAGTGCAGAGTTTGAACAACATGCTCCATTAACCATATAATTATTCTAAGGAAACTCAACTTCAATTCATCCATAATCTGTTTCTCTTTTTCTACTATTTCACGGAAGGAAATAAATCCCTACTATATTGCTAGCTGCTACCTCATTTTGGTCTCACTCCCCTCCCCCCCACCCCCCACCCACGCACACACACCAAATTCTGAACCATATTCAGTTTTTGTTAAGGAATTATTCTTGTGTTTTTTCCGGTGTTTTAAAAGGCGAGATGCAATGCGAAGCATTGTTTGGATGGTTGTTACATATTGTATTGAAACGTATTATTACTTTAAATATAATATTTATTTTAATTATTATTTAAGTTTTATTGTATCATTTTGTATGGAACGACGGATTTAGTATGGTGACGTCGTTTCCTTGCTTTTTTCTCTCATGTTGCCCTTCCTTGTTATTAAATAATCATATTTTATCATTTATCCTACTTTTTTATATAATAATTCTATTTTGTATTTTTTTAAATGATGTTGTAAGTTTATTCTTCATATTGTTGGTGTGTAACATCACGAAATGACAACAAACGATACAATCTATCTAAATATTGTATTTATCAAACAATATAATATAAAATGATATATTAAGAAATGATATGTAACAACAACCCAAACAAGCTGTAAGACGAGCCTCACATATGGGTAAGCCCCAGGAATGTTTAAAAGTTTATTATTACTGAATTTACAAAATGGTACAAAATGGAAAAATTAAATATGAAAACTCCATTATCATAAAAATAAAATAAAAATAAAGCGTTGAAATTTTTAACATAAATTGTAAAATTCTAGCATAACTATGAAGAATAAAGTGTATAACATATCATGATACACGAATTACATGCACCGTCCTAATAACCCAAATATCAGAAGGAAAAAACTAATAACCCAAATATCAGAAGGAAAAAAGAAATTACTATCTTGGATAGAAAATGTCATATGTACCTTTTTGAAAAGTAATTGAATCAAACATAATTAGTTGTATCAATAAATTTGCCCCAATAGCCCCTTTTGAATGATTGGATAGAAGTCCGCCAGATGAAGTGGAAGAAATTGAAGGATCAGAACATGTTCATGATGTCAAGCCTATTGATATTTTTGTTCATTTTCTGCACATTGCCCAGAAATATTGTTAATTTTAGGATGGAGCTTTTCCATTTTCTTCGAACCATATAAGTAATAACCCTATAAATAGTTGGTACTTCAAATTGCCCTGTACTTTGATGTTAAATGGCTGTAATTTGATTGAAAATCTCCCTTTTTATCCTGCATAGCGTATGAGGGGCGGATGCACGCTTGCCAAAGCGGTGATCGTCCGAAAATTTTACTAAATATGTATATATTAATACTGTATGGAAACAGATAAGTAGTAAAAAATGATACCACTTGACATAAATTGTTGTGGTGGGTACGAGATATTAGTCATTTTTGTATTTCTAATATGTTGTTATTATGTTATTTTATGTTATATATTTTATGTTATTTTAATATGAGTCTATTGACAGTACCTAATGGCTGTGGTGGGCACGTAGATATTAGTCCTTTTTGTATTTCTTATATTGTTGTTATTCTGTTATTTTATGTTATATATTTTATATTATTTTAGTATGAGTTACTAATATATGTCTCTTTGTTTCTGTCTTGAGCCGAGGGTCTCCTGAAAACAGCCTCCCTGCCCCTCAGGGTAAGGGTAAGGTCTGTATCCTTCCTAGAACCCATTTGTGGGATTATACTGGGTTGTTGTTGTTATTATTTTAGTGGAGCGGATAATTAGTCTATTTGTATAATCTCTTAGCCTAATTAATTTAGTTCTTTATTCCTCTTCCTGACTTGGTGAATGCTTAGACTTGCAAGAAAACACACTCAGTATTAAAATGAAATGCCCGCTATAGCACCTAACATGGGGTTACTTCAGCATGAAAGTAAGTTACCAAAAGTCAAACTCCTT
Organism: Nicotiana noctiflora; assembly: GCA_032618575.1. Classification (NCBI taxonomy): domain Eukaryota; kingdom Viridiplantae; phylum Streptophyta; class Magnoliopsida; order Solanales; family Solanaceae; genus Nicotiana; species Nicotiana noctiflora. The sequence continues at coordinate 72,089 of JASVEL010001590.1, read as the reverse complement.
GAATTATAATATCCCTTGTATTGGTTCATACTATGTGCTCATTCTTCAAAAAGAAAGGAAAAAAAGATGGATAAAAGCAAGTTTCTACAAAGTCTAGTTCTAATACTTCTGTTGTCATCTGTAAATGCAACAACATCAGGGCCTAAATGGCCTAAGGCGAGAAAGCATTTCGTGCTAGTTCACGGGGCTTGCCATGGCGCCTGGTCTTGGTACAAGATTCTGGCATCCTTAGAAACTTCAGGACATAATGTTACAGCTCTGGACTTAGGTGCTTCAGGAGTCAACCCGAAGCAGGTCCTTGAAATCCCACATTTATCTGATTACTTTAGTCCGCTAATGAAGTTCATGGCTTCTCTTCCTGCAGATGAAAAAGTGATTCTTGTAGGTCATAGCCTTGGTGGATTTGCCATTTCTAAAGCGATGGAAAATTTTCCTGAAAAGATTTCAGTTGCTGTATTTGTCACTGCTCTAATGCCTGGTCCAACTCTCAATGCAACCACCATCTTTATTGAGGTACAATTCCTCCATATTTCTAACTTTATCCATGAGATGATCATCTGTTATCTTAGCTTATACTTTTCATGTTTGAAATTTTTCTACTTCATTATAGTCATCCAAGGCAGCAATATCTGCACTTGATAATCGTGTTACATTTGATAATGGACCTACGAATGCTCCAACAACCTTCAGCTTTGGTCCGAAGTACTTGGCGAGTTATCTTTATCCACTGAGCCCAATTCAGGTAAGCTAAGCATAATAAAAATGATAAACTGAAATAGTTCAATACTGGTATTCTGATAATGAGAATGGAACCTTGTTTTCTTTATAATGTGGAACTTATAACTGTGTTTCATTTTTTTCCCCTTTCTTGGCATTAGGACTGGACACTGGCTACCACAGTAGTAAGGCCATTATATTTATACAGTTCGGATGATATATCAAAGGAGATAGTTCTTTCAAGCAAAAAGTATGGATCAGTTAAGCGAGTGTTCGTTATTGCTGCTGAAGATAAAGTTCTAACGAAGGAATTTCAACAGTCGATGATTGAAAAGAATCCACCAGATGAAGTGGAAGAGATTTCAGGCTCTGATCACATGGCCATGATGTCTAAGCCCCTCCAACTTTTTACTCTTCTTATGTGTATCGCCAACAAATGACAAGCTACCTTGATTACATATTTATGAATAATGCATAATTGAAATAAAATTAGATTACCTTTGTTTTCACGCGTTGAAATGATGAACCAGTCTTTTGCTCATTGTGTAAAGATTGTGTACACTGTTGTACATAAGCAAGTTCTTGAGTCTTGCTTATCACTTGGCATCTGGAGTTCTGTGAAATGGTTCCTTCCTAATTACATCTCCATTACATGGCATTTACAAAATAACATAACTTATGCGAGACACAATAATACAAACTTCTAATAATTCCATCACAAGTTGCAATTATTTTCATCAGATCATAGATTCCAAAAGTTAATGTATGTCATGTTTGGGAATACAACTGGAGCCCCAATTTAGTACTGACCTTTGACTTGCCGAGATGTCTAAGGAACAACATGGGATACATAACCATGTACTCAAGAGTCAAGATTATAACACGAGCTTTTTTAATGTCAAAATCTTACTGAAATTGGCGGGTTATGGAAAGCTTTGCAGAAAAGATTTGAGTTGCTGCTTTTGTTACTGCAATGATGCTTTGTCCAACTCCAAACATTTCTACGCTCACGAAATAGGTCATAGTGCCTTTTCTTGAGTCATTCTATTTGCTGAACACACTTGGTTCTAATTTTATGCAAAGAATGAACCGAAATTGCAATGATTTGATGAGATTTAGTCAGCAGTTGACTTTGATATTTGTTAACTAACTGTTATTTTATGCAGCTAGAGCCTGAATAACTTGTCTAATTTCTTCCTCTAGTTGACTTGATGAATGATCAAAAGTAAAGAAAAGATATTCAATAGAAAATGCTCAACAAATGGTACTTGACGCGGGGTTGATTAAGCAGGGAAGTAATTTAGAAGGTCAAACACCTCGAGCATCAAAATTGCCTTATAATGGGCATACTATGTGCTCAGAGTTCAAAAGAAGAGAAACAAAGTTAAATGGAGAAAAGCAAGTTTCTAATAGGTTTAGTACTGATACTTTTGTTGCCATATGTAAATTCAACAACATCAGGGCATAGGCCTAAAACTAGCAAACACTTTGTTCTAGTTCATGGCGCGTGTCATGGAGCCTGGTCTTGGTACAAGATTATGGCGTTTATAAAACCTTCAGGGCATAATGTAACAGCTATGGACTTGGGTGCTTCAGGGGTTAATCCAAAGCAGGTTCTTGAAATCCCACATTTATCGGATTACTTCAGTCCGCTAATGGAGTTCATGGCTTCTCTTCCTGCACATCAGAAAGTGATTCTTGTAGGACATAGCTATGGTGGGTTGGCCATATCTAAAGCCATGGAAAGATTTCCAGAAAAGATTTTCGTTGCTGTATTTGTTACTGCTCATATGCCTGGTCCAACTCTAAATGCAACCATTCTCTTGACCAAGGTATAATTAATTTACCAACTTTAACTTTCCTATGATCTCTTCTGTCAGCTAACATTTTTTCATGTTTGAAACTATTATCTAGTTACAGTCTTCTAGTGAAATGGTATCTCAACTTGATAATCGTGTTACATACGATAATGGACCCACAAATCCTCCAACGGCCTTCTTCTTCGGTCCAAAGTACTTGGCAAGAAATGTTTATCAGCAGAGCCCAATTCAGGTAAGCATAATAGTGAAATATCCAACCTTTGGTAGTCATGAGGATTGTCCTTATGTTGCATGTTTTTGCCAAGTATTATTAGTAGACATCATCTACTCGAAAAACTAGCTCATTTACATTACGATTTAGACGCTAAGTTGTGTCTCTTTTTGCCCTTTTGGTGTTAGGATTGGGTGCTGGCTACAACACTAGCAAGACCACTTTACATATACAGTGGGGAAGACATATCGACAGAGATGGTTCTTTCAAGCAAAAGGTACGGATCAGTTAGGCGAGTGTTCATTGTGGCTGCTGAAGATAAAACTCTACTGAAGGAATTCCAGGAGTGGATGATTGAAAAGAATACACCCGACGAAGTGGAAGAAATCCCAGGCTCCGATCACATGGTCATGATGTCTAAGCCCCTTCATCTTTTTAATCTTCTTCTGCGCATTGCACAAAAGTGATAAGCTTCTTGATCCAGCTTGTGATTTCATATTAAAAAATAAAGCATTCTGAAATAAGAAGGAGAGCCTTGGCGTAACTGGTAAAGTTGTTGCCATGTGACCAGGAGGTCACGGGTTTGGATCGTGAAAACAGCCTCTTGCAGAAATGCTGGGTAAGGCTACGTACAACAGACCCCTTGTGGTCCGACCCTTCCCGGGAGCTTAGTGCACCGGGCTGTGCTTTTAAATCATACTGAAATAAATTATAAAATTGCTCTTTTTCACTTGTGCAAAGATTGCTAAATCAGGTCTTCGGAAGATGGTGCCTTTTTAATGTTGAGTTTTATGGTGTGCTGTCAAAATTCCCGAGTTATTGACACTTACACATCTTTGGTTTTGAAGACAACTCCATTGACGAGCATAGCAACATAAGAACTTCCAACTGTAATTCAACCACTTAAATATTACTAATAGTTCCAAGTAAGACAACATTATAAATTCTTGTCTGTTAAAATAACCTATTGATATGAAAGTAGGCTTTACATCCAAACAACTACACAAAGAGATTAGTAATGCTCAAAAACAATGCAATAGTAATCTGGAAGCATTTATGAGACAGTAATCCAAGGCGTAAAGTATCCTTGGAACAACCCAAACAAATAGCCAAACTCTTGTTTTCATTCTATTTGCTGAACATACTAGGTTTTCAATTTTATGAAAGGACATTACTCTGCAGTATTTGATGAGCTTTTAGCACTTTGTGCTTGTTTTTGTTATTTCCCTTTAGTAACTTTTTCTTCTACTCATTTATTTTGCATTGCATATGGGATATCTGAAAGACTAATCAGTAGACAGCAGAAATCTATCTGTCTACAAGATCTCTAGCTTGAATAATTCAATTATTTATTCTTTATAAAGGTCAACTCCTCTAACTATAATAAGATCCTTTATCATCTTCAAACCATGTGTACAACTGCTCGTAGTTCAAAAGAAGGGAAAAAGATATGGAGAAAAGCAAGTATCTGATAAGTTTTCTGCTGATACTTCTCTTGCCATATGTAAATGCAACAACATCAGGGCCTAAATGGCCTAAGGCTAGCAAGCATTTCCTGGTAGTTCACGGGGTATGCCACGGAGCCTGGTCTTGGTACAAGCTTGTGGCATTGATGAGATCTTCGGGGCATAATGTCACAGCTCTTGACTTAGGTGCATCAGGGATCAACCCGAAGCAGGTCCTTGAAATCCCACGATTATCTGATTACTTTAGTCCGCTAATGGAGTTCATGGCTTCTCTTCCCGCACATGAGAAAGTGGTCCTTGTAGGTCATAGTTTTGGTGGATTTGCCATCTCTAAAGCCATGGAAAGCTTTCCGGAAAAGATTTCAGTTGCTGTATTCATCACAGCTGGAATGCCTGGCCCAACTCTCAACGCAACCACTGTCTTCATAGAGGTATCATTTCGCGAACCTTAGATTTAAGATGATTTCTTTCAATAGTATAACACTTTTCATGTTTCATATTTCATTACAGGCTTCTAGTGAAATGATATCTCAACTTGATAATCGTCTTACGTATGACAATGGACCCAACAATCCTCCAACAACCTTCATCTTTGGTCCAAAGTACTTGGGGAGGAATCTTTATCAGTTGAGCACGACTCAGGTAAGCTAAGCATAATCAAGATATAAATGTGGAATAGCCGAGTTATGATACACTGATCGTGAAAATGGCCTAAATGTGATATGTTTTCATAAATATAATCAGTCACTATTGCAGTTAATCAATTGAATATGCCTCAATCCTAAATGAGTGGAGTCAGCTATATGAATCTTCACATCACTTGATCAACCAACTGTGCCTGATCGTGCATTTCGGTTTACTTGGGATCATTTCATTCTAATACTTAAGTTTGAGGTTACCTTTATCTCATTCTTATCCCTAAAAAGATATACAATCTCTAACTAGATTAATATGATTCCAGATGAATCTACATTATAAGGAACTCATCAAATTGTGTTTTCTTTTATCTCTGGTTAGGATTGGGCGCTGGCTACTACATTAGTAAGGCCAATATACTTAAACAGCTTAGAAGATATATCAAAGGAGATTGTTCTTTCAAGCGAAAGGTATGGATCAGTTAGACGAGTGTTCATCGTAGCTACTGAAGATAAAGCTCTAACAAAGGAATTCCAACAGAGTATGATTGAAAGGAATCCACCAGATGAAGTGAAAGAGATCTCAGGCTCTGATCACATGGTCATGATGTCGAAGCCCCTTAAACTTTTTACTATTCTTCTGCAGATTGCCAAAAAGTAATATAACAAACTATCTTGATTAGCTTAACCCAACTTGTGATTACATGATATCAAGGATAAAAAGCATTATTCCAGTATACTTCAATATACAAGCAAGTTGCCCATGTTCTTATCTATTTGAGGTTATCACTTAGCATCTACAACAACAACAACAACCAAGTGAAATCCTACTAGTAGGGTTTGGGGAGGGTAGTGTGCACGCAGACCTTACCCCTACCTCGAAAGATAAAGAGGCTGTTTCCGAAAGACCCTCGGCTCAAGAAGACGAAAAGAGTCAATATATCAGTACCATCAATAAAAATCAAATAAAAAAAATAATAGCATCATAAGAACCAGAAAATAGATGGAAAGCACAACAATAACCCGTAGATAAAGCCCGGCACTAAGATGAAGGAAAGAGTAGTGAGAACTGAACACTAACCACTAGCAGTCAAAGACTGAATCCTAACACACTAGGGATGAGTACGGGCAAGATGAAAAATAGTGCCTCCCTTAGCATTCAGCGTCGGGGGTTGAAAATAGTGCCTCCCTTAGCATTCAGCGTTTGGGGTTGAAAATAGTGCCTCCCCATTACCCGCATTATTTATACCTGGTAGCCACTTTTGTGGCCATGTATTTAGAAATTGGTAAGTTTTTCAACATCACAACAATCCCAAAAAGATTAGAAATGCTCAAAACACTATAAGAAAGTAAGGATACTACGATATTTATTTAGTGACATTTGATATAAATGTGGGAAAATGCAATAGCAAGCAGGAAGCGTTCACTTGCTGAGACTACAATCCAAAGCATAAAGCAACTTCGGCCCAAAAATTAAATCCAGAAAGCAAATTTCTTGAAAGCTAATGCAAGGATCCACTTTTTCCTTTTTGAGGGGTGGGATAACTAATGGAAATTTTACCACCTATAGAATATGTTAGTACTCTATTTATAACATATAAATATCTTTTTAAGATTTTACATAATATAATAACCTTTTTTATTTTGTAGCAAAAAATTTAAATTTAATACTTTTCTATATTTAAGCCTTATTAGATGATACAAAATATTTTTCTCTCACCAATTTATGGTATAACTCCCGTTTTTTGTGAAATGACGCCGCTTAATACAGTTTAATACACCTAAATACACATTCACCTTCCCATGATTTGTGTTGAAATGTTACTTTTTTTTCACTTAATACAACTTAATACACCTAAATACATATCATAATTTACAGGAATCCCTGTTTGTGCGGCGTCATTTCATGTTGTATTATTGAATTCAATTCGTTTAATACACTATATACATCATAAAATAATGTAAAACATATCTATATCACGTAATATAGAAAATGATTTCTATTTATTGTTAATTAGGTCTTAGTGAATGCCTAACTTCCGTAACCCACCTATCTTTTCAGCAGTGAAATCACTGAAATACCATGAGAGAGAGAAGAATTGGAGCAAAAGACATATCAATCATTTTAATTACATCTGACATTCTTTAAGGTTAAGATATATATATATATATATATATATATATATATATATATATATATATATATATATATATCATACGCAGACAAACTTCTGCAACCCCACCTTATCGCGAGAATTTAAAATTTATGGGTGTGGAATTCTACCTCGTTTATGCTATTGAGTTTTAAAATAATAATTATACACATTTAATAAATTTTTTAAGATAAATATATAATTTAGATCGGAATTACTGGATTCGGCTGAACCCGCAAACCTTATGCTAACTCAACCCCTGATCCTTGACCTAGTGAAATGTCGAAGGAATGTGTTAGGCGAGTGTTAATCGCGGCTGCTCACGGTAATATTCTAAAGAAGGAACTCAAACAGTTTATGATTGAAAAGAATCCATCAGATGAAGTGGAAGAGATCTCAGGTGCTGATCACATGGCCATGATGTCTAAGTCCCTTCATTTTTTTTACCCTTCTTCTGCGCATTTCCAATAAATGACAATCTATCATAAGTAATGTGAGCACGTGATTTTTGCCTTACATGTGAATTATTCCCAAAAATTCAAAATAAAATCATTTTTTGTATCGTTGTAATATTTGTAGATTTTTGTGTTAATTTTCTTATTATTTGTATTTTTGTGTGTGCATGTTTATTTGTTTAAATTGAGAAAAATACAAAATGTATTGCGTTTGCCTTCATATTTGGGATTTGATTTGCAATTGAAAGTAGTCAAGTTTATTTGAAAAAATGGAAAATCACAAAAAAATATGTATTTTTGCTTTTCTAGTATTTAATGTCTCAATTGTGTGATTTGTATTTAATTGATGTTTAAATTGAGTGCGTTAATTGTTAATATAACTTAATTAGTATTTCTTATAATTTAATTGATTTTGTAGTGTAATTAGAAATTTTTTTTTGTTTTAATTAGAAAACTAAATTAAAAAGATAAGGAAAACAAAATCAAACAAAAGAGGAGGGAATCGGATTGGGCCCAAAAGTGAGCCAAATCCAGGCCCAAAAAAGTGATTTACACCAGCCCAAAACTCATGACCCGCCACGTCACCCTGAACCGCCCCATTCCAGGTTTAATCTGGACCGTTGATGCTACATCATCCAACGGTCCGGATCAATTAATCTATTTTAATTATCCAAACCCCCCCCCCCAAGACCCTCTCATCCGCCTCACTCCCAAAACACCCTTTCTTTCATCTCTTTCAAAACCCCCCAAGAACCCTAGCGCCGCCTCCACACTCCATCGCCGGAAAGCCGGCGGCAACAACGCTGTCGGCCGTGAAAACAACACCCTAGATCCCCCGTCCTCCCCTGAACATGAATCTCTTACCCGTCTACCTCAAATCTCGAATCTTCATTTGAAGATTCGAGCAAAACCGGAATTCATCCCAATTGAACCCAAAATGATACCACACCCTCACTTCGCCTCCCTAACACCCTAACCATCGTTGGTTCCGCTCAAATCTAACCGGAAACCATTAAGCCCCAAAAACCGAGCTAAGAACCCTAAAAAACGATTTGGGAATTTCCTTCGCAGGATTTTATCGAATTGAGGTCTAATAGACCTTAATTGATATGTTTTCACTTAGAAAACATTTCAATTAAGGTCCTTTCGACCTCGAATGCCAAAGACCAAGTCGGCCGAGCCCAATTTCTTGTTTCAAAGGTATTGCCTTTTCTTTTCTGTTCTTGTTTAAATTATAGTCGTCGCTTTAGTTTAATTGCTTTGTAGTTGGCATTTGTTGTTGATTTTTGTTGTGAATATTTCAAAATTTTTCTGTTTTTCTTCATCTACTTGGGACCTTTTATTTGGTCGATTTGTTTGCTTCTGATTGTTTGTTATAAATGACGTAGTTATAAGATAGGAATTCGATTCGATATTTCGTCGAATAGCTAATTCTTCATTTTTGATTACTTTGGCCGAGAGTTTTGAACTCACTGTCTTTGCGATTGGTTTGTTATCAATCATACATGTTGTGATTCGACTTAACGAATGTCGTCGTTTAAATTCGCGAATTTGTTGTTTGAAATCCCGGGCAGTGGTTCATTGTTGTTTGAATTGAACTATTCTGTTTGTTTGCTTGATTCTGTTGATGGATTAAGAGTTAGCTACAAGATTGGATATAGCTGTCTTAATTTAGAGTTTGAAAGCCAAAAACTAAGCCCTAGAGTGCATTGCACATGGTTTAAGTTGCTGGAACTGCTGGACAGCAGTATATTCCAGCGGTTTTTGCCTTTAGTGTATGTTTAATTGTATAAAGCCCACCTTTAGACAAAATCAGGTTGGAATAATCAGAGATATCAGTATTTCTAACTTTGTTAAGTGTTTCAAAAGCTGAAAATGAGAGCTCACATGGAAAAAATAATTCAAAAGTTAAAGGTACCCATGTGTTTGCTAGGAAAGGCAGTAAATCTGAAGTGTAAAGTTCTGTTATGTTTGGCTATAAAACTGGCAGAACAATTTCTCACAGGGATACTCACTGAATAGAGAAGAAAACAGAGAGGGAACTAACTGAAAGGCAAAAATACACACACACATTCACAAAATACATCACTGGCAGTTAAAAAGTACACTCCGTGGAATACATACACCCACATTGAAAAACACTTAGACATACTCTCACAAAAAACACACAGATTCATACTCACTGAGAGTTTGAAACACATTGGAGAATCTGTGAAGGGAGTTTTCTTACATAAAACACAGTTACACTCTAAAAAAAAAGAAACACAAGTGACTGTTTGTTCTGTTTTTCTTTGCTGTTTTGGATAAAAAAAAGTGATTGTTTGTTCTGTTTTTCAACTCCTCGTCCTGTTTGAAATCATTTTTTTTTTGAAGTTTGGGTATATCATTCCCAAGTTCAAGTTTTCAAGTTTTGAAGTATTCTTGAGCTTTATTTGGTTCGAATCTGTTGATGTTTGGATATTTTGGAAATCGCTGAATTTCTTCGTTGAGTTCTGTGTTGGTTCAAGAATACTCCTGGATTTCTGAATCTTTGCTGGCTACTGTTCCTGTTGCTGTTTGTTCTGTTAGAGCTGCCTACTGATTTTCTCTTCCATTTTTCTTGCTTGAAATTCCAGGTACACATCTATGGGCTGTCTATTCTTTTACTGAAAACGAAATGAAACAATGTTTTTGAATATTGCCGCGAAGCCATCATATGAACGATCTTGTTAGATATCCATTAAATTGGGGGGTGTTAGTTGCATTAAGGATTGTGCTGTTAAGCATTGAGAGTTTAAGAGCGCATACAGTTATGTATGTCTATTTAGTTCTTACTTTCGTTATGAATAATTCGAAATAAAATCCGTTAGGCTTGTATTGTAATCTTGATTTATTTTTAGACTATCGTTTAGTTTTCGTTATGTTTAACTAGTTTCTATTTTTGTTAGCATATATTTAGATCCATGTAAGTAAAACTAGCCAATATGGATTGAGATTTTACTTGATATGTTAAATTGGTAATTTGTTAAAATCAAGTAATTTAAGCATGTTTAGGGTGTTAGTTTGATTGATATTAATTATTAATGCAAGGTATTTTGAATCATTTTTGAATTTCTTCATTTGATTTTCCCGTGAAATCTATTTGTACTTAAGTAGACAAGATAAGTTAACCCGGGTTTTTAGATGCCAATGTTAGATCGATTTCAATCGCATAGTTTTGCTTTCGCTAATTAACATCGGATTAAGGATAGTAAACAATTTTACTTTTAGTAATTGGATCAAGTTGAATTATCTCGCATATTTTGATCAATTTTCCGTTAGTTTATATCTTGTCATTTAATCTCCGGCCATAAATCAAAAAGCTAGGAAATAATATATCATTTGGTATGATTCTTTAATTGGAAATAATTTTAAGAGATACACTGTTAAGTAAATTGATCCTTTTTTTGGTTTATTTTTACAATGGTTTTAATCGGCATAGTTTCAAATAAATAATCCGGATACCTTTTTTTATATATTCACCTACCTGTCAAAAGATCGAGTCTATGTTATGATTGGTTTTTCTTTTGGCATGGTTTCAAATTAATAGAGCGGTTTAAAAGGTTTAATTGGAGCATATAATTTATAAACATGTATAAAATCAGGTATTTTTTTAGCCATTTATAATAATTGAAGCGACCGTGCTAGAACCACGGGATCCGGGGGTGCCTAACACCTTCCCTCGGGTCAACAGAATTCCTTACTTAGAATTTCTGGTTCGCAGACTGCATTTGGAAAGTCGAAAATTTCCTCGATTCGGGATTTAAATAAATCGGTGACTTGGGACACCTCAATTTATTCCAAGTGGCGACTCTGAAATAAAAAATAGAATAACCCCGTTTCGAATATTGTCACTTAAATTGGAAAAACTCTTCACACATCTACCCTCCGGGGTAGGGGGCGCGCCAAAAGGAGGTGTGACAGCTCTGGCGACTCTGCTGGGGAATAAAACTCAGGAACCACCGGTTCAGGGTTTAAGAATTCGAGCTTTGAATAATTATTTTATTTGGCTTATTTATTATCTGATTTTATTACATGTTTATATTTGATATGCTAAATGTTGCTTTACCGCTTTGATATTTTGTGAATTGTATATAAATTGTGCCGATACCCATTTTTTTTCTCTTCTGAGTCTTTTGAAATATAATACCGGGCATTTGCTGGACATAGCCAGTTTTTCTCAAGATAGACGTGGTGCTTGGCACCCGGTGAAGGATTTTGTAGTCACACATGTTTAGGCGGAGAGTTTGTCAATTAAGCCGGAAAGCCATGCTACCGGTGCACTGACACTCTTCGGCTCGAGTTGTCCGCTCGAGTTAAAGCCAGTCTAGACACTTTTTCCAACAGGATGATGACTTAGAATAACAAAACCTTATGCCGGGTCCCCGATAGGAACGTTTATTTGCATCATGTGCATATTTGACTTAGGAGGCTCAACACAGGGACTGGGCCTGTCTAGGACAGGTGTACCTGAAATAAAAGATCAACTTGCTGCATCTTTCTGTGTGCATTTATTTCAATCTTACATGCCGATCGGTTTGTCAAAAAGAGAGGAAGAAGTGGAAAACGTCAGGGTATAGAGTCCAAAATAGTTTTACGGAAAATAGTAAGTTCTTTGAAAATAAATTTTGAAAAAAATGCAAAAAAAAAAATTTCCGAATAATTTTCTTAATTTTACGAAAATAGTTAGTTCTTTAAAAATAAATTTTGAAAAATGCAAAAAAAAAAATTCCAAATAAATTTTCTTAATTTTACGAAAATAGTTTAGTTTCTTTGAAAATAATTTTGAAAAAAAAATGCAAAAAAATTCCAAATAAATTTTCTTAGTTCCTTTGAAAATAATTTGTTTTAGAAATGTTGTTTAAAAATAGTTTGTTTTCTTTTCTTAAAATGATTTAGTTCTTTTATTTTCGAACTACGCAAGTTTGATTCTCACCAAACATGAGATACGTAGGCAACCCATATCGGGCTCAACTAATACTGATTTTTTTTAAAGAAAAACAATAATAAAAATATTAGAATTAGGATTTTTGGTTTTAGTCGAGAGTTAGGAAATTTTGTAAAAATAGCCAAACGCCTCAAAAGGGGCGCCGGAGGACTAATTTCGCAAAACGGAATATAGACATCACACTGGTATCCTGTTATACAGCCTTCAAATCTTCTTCAAGTGCTAAAAGGCCGTATTAACAAGATTCGTTTTTTTATATACATAATAAAAAAAAATTGAAAAAAAAAATCTTAAGTTCATTTTTTATCTTTTCTAGGATCAGCATGACTTCCTCGCAACGAATCGGCCAGAAAAGGGCAAGAGACGAAATGCCACCCATGTTCATGGTCCAAGACAAGACCCCGGATCGGCTCTGTAAATGGTGGACTAGTTTCTCGGCTTGGGAAAGAAATCAAGTTCACAAGCACCTCAAATTTCTTCCGGACATCATGATGATAAAACCGGACAAAAATGTGATCAGAGCTTTAGTGAGTTTTTGGGACTCAACAAGCAATGTGTTCAGATTCCGGGATTGCGAAATGACGCCCACTTTGGAAGAATTGGGCGGACTCACAGGACTCGGAAGAGATTTGCACAAGATGAGACCTGCAGCTCCTAGGCAGGATGGGTGTAAATAATTTCTTGAAAAAGTTATGTCTCCGGCAGGTTCCCATGGGTTGTTTAGAGAACGGTTAGGTGCCATTGGATTATCTCTACGACAGATTTGGTGATAAGAATGGGTTCGCGAAATTCTCAAACACTAAATTTGTCAACCAGTTGAATTATGACGCCTAGGGAGACTTAAGGATTTATGCCTTTATGATCGCTTTTTTGGGAACCATGGTTTTTCCCGAACGTGGCGGACGCATCAGAATCCGTTTGGCTGCGGTGGTCTCATATCTACGGAGTAACGAGGAACACACTGTTCTTCCAATGATACTAGGAGACATCTTCCGGGCCTTAACTCGGTGCCAAGAAGGACAAGATTATTTTGAGGGTTGCAATATCTTATTACAAATGTGGTTTGTAGAACATCTCTATCATCACCCAATTGTGATAAACTTCAACACGGATTGGCTGAATTATATTCGTTGTCATACAAACAGAGCCGCCCGTTGTAACCTTCCAGAAGATTTGAGGACTTGGCAAGAACTTCTTAACTCTTTAAGAGCAGATCAACTTACCTGGAATTATTATTGGTTCCCTTCTGCCAAAATCATGCATATGTCGACATATCGCCCATTCTACATACTAATGGGTTTCAGGGGTTTCCAGCCATATGCCCCGCTACGTGTCATGCGGCAGTTGGGTAGAGAACAGAAAAGGCCCCCAATTGAGGATATGCGATTGTTTACAAGGGAATTTGTGACGGAGGAGACCCCGAGGGAGACTTATGCACAGAAAGTATGGTTCGGTAGTCGACTCTCCGACATTAACGAAATGGTTGCCGATCGAGAACGGGAAGAAGTGAGTCTCGCATATCTTGAATGGTTCCACAACCAATCAGTGCCGGAGCAAAGGTCAGTGAAGTATGCCGTAGATTGGGAGAAGGAGGTAGAAGCCAGAGTAAGGGAGGCTAAACATGAGACAGCGCAAGATTTCCAATCTTGCATTAACACTTTAAAAGAAGATAAGGGAATTTTGGAAGCTGCCATGGATATACAACAGGCTGATTTTGATCGAGAAAGGGCCGATTGGGAGCAGGAAAGAGAAGCACTTCGAACTCAAATTCAAGATATGCAATTGGCCGCAGAAAGGTCAAGGAGAAGTCGGAGTGATGAGATGTTGATAAACGATTTGGAAAGGAAAGCCTTTGAACACCAAGAAGACTTGGAGAAGGCAAAAGCGGCTTTAGTTGCAGTCCGGACAAAGTGGAAGAGAGCAGCCCACCAAGAAGCGCTCCGTCTACAATAAGTAGAAAAAGATTATGATGCAATCATCATTGATTTAAGAAAAGCAAATGTCGCTCTTAGAGAGCGAACTCTCAGGCAAGTCCGGGATGCCAAAGCAGATAGAGACCGTTGCCACAACTTGATGGCACGGATGGAAAGACAAATAGATAGGCTTTTGGACCATATCTCCGGCAACGCTCAAGTCTTAGGGGCAAAGAACCGACACATAGGGAAGCTGCTCAGAGAAAAAGACATGATCAGGACCAGGGTCAATGAAATCGGGCACTACATCACTATGAAGTGTTTGACTCTCGAACAAGTACCTCGGCCTGCCCTCTTCTCTTCAATCATGGAATGTGTCCACCAAGTCATGGCAGAATTGGGGAGTATACAGAAAGATCTTACACCAAGAATTGCAGCAAGGCCAAACAACGCCCCCCGGGCGCAAAGATTCGAGGCGTTGGAACATGCTTAGAAGAGTCTGTTATTTTAGAGTCTGTTTGTCCTTTTAAAAGTTTTTCTCCATTGTTGTCTTTTGCAAGTGTTTCAAGTTTGAAGTTTGTTGAAATAAAATTCATGAACATTTCATTCATATCTTATGTCTATTGTTTCCGAACTACGCCCGGTCTGATTCATGCGGGGACATGATACGTAGGCAATCCACATAAGATTCGACCGTCACTAAAAAAATAAATAAATAAATAAATAAATAATTAAAAAAAAGGGGGGGGGGGAGAAGTTAAAAGAAAAAGAATATTGATAAAGGATGAAAACGAAGGAAAATATAAACTGGAATGACGCATCGCAAACGAATACATGTAGCAACATCATCACCTGTATAAGTGCATCACACCCAACGTGAGATTACTTATCTGTTATGTTGTTTCAAACTAACCGTTTGTTTGCCAAACTCCAGGTTTTAGTAAAAGTGGTTGATTTTGTGGTAATCTGGCACCACATTCGTACTTCACAAGGTCCAAAGGAAAAGTTCGGCATCTTGAAAGTACTCATCCCTATTTCACTAGGTCAAAAAAGGGTGCCGACATGTCTTCAGAAATGCCTTTAGCAACCATTCCCGTTTCAGAGGAAAGCTCATTGACAACCATCCCGGCTACTGAGTCGGCAGCTTTGGAGGAGAATAGAATTTTGCGTTGTCGCATGCTCGAGATGTTGGACGATTGGAACAACGGGAAAGAGCCCCCGAGTCTGATCCCTGGGTTTCCTGAAATTCTTCTCAGATCGAGCGGAATTTCCAATACCCCCATCAATTACCCGCCTACTTTGTTCGGGTATTCTAATGCTACAACTCTCTCTGAATCACCTTCCACCTCCCATCCTCGGGTAACACCACATGATACATCCGCAAGAACGTCGGTTGAGTTGCCAGTTCCAGTCACAACGCATCCCACCGCACATGCTCCTTTCTTCGACTCCGCATCCTTTACATTCCCAGCACCACCGCTTACACGGGACCATACCCAGGTTGCAGCCAATATATATCCTCAACCACCTCGATATGAGTTTCTACCAAGCCAAAATCCAAAGGCCCCCGAGCAGGATGAGATGGCAAAAAGAATGAGGAGTTTAGAACAAAGCCTGAAGAACATGTAAGGTCTAAGTGGACAGTAAAGTGTATCTTACGCTGATCTATACATGTTCCCGCACGTCCACTTGCCATCAGGTTTTAAGACACCGAAGTTCGAAAAGTATGACGGGCATGGTGACCCCATTGCTCATATGAAGAAATACTGCAATCAATTACGAGGTGCCGGCGGCAGGGAAGAATTGTTGATGGCGTACTTCGGAGAAAGTTTGGTCGGAATAGCATCCGAATGGTATATGGATCAAGACATATCTCGATGGCACATCTGGGATGATCTGGCCAGAGATTTTGTAAAACAATTCCAATACAACATCGATATTGCGCCGGACAGGAATTCTCTATCGAACTTAAAGAAGAAGCCCTCAGAAAGCTTCAGAGAATATGCCATCAAATGGCGAGAGCAAGCATCCAGGGTGAAACCCCTATGGACGAAATTGAAATGGTCACGACTTTTCTCCAAGCTCAAGAGCCAGACTACTTTCAAAATATGATGTCGGCGATGGGAAAACCTTTCGCCGAAGCAATCAAGATCGGAGAAATGGTAGAAAATGGTTTGAAAACAGGGCGAATTTTGAGTCAAGTGGCCATTCGGGCAACTTCCCAAGCCATTCAAGGCGGGTCTGGAGGGATGCCCAGAAGCAAGAAGAAAGAGGAAACTGCCATGGCAGCAGTAGAAGATAGGAGATATCGAACCTCAAGACAAGTATTCTCCGACAGGGTCCCCTAACATTATTATCCACCTCACATCATGGCTTATGCTCCTCCGCCTCCACCTTATGCAGTCATGAACATTCAACCTCTGGCACGGCCACAGCCACCAGCCAACAGGAATCCACCTCCTTTCCAGAGAAGCCAACCTCCTTACCCAAACCAGTATAATCCACGGCCAAATAACACCCGCCACCGTGAGCAACCCAAAATGAGCTTTACACCGATTGGGGAGCCGTATTCCACTCTTTTCCCAAAACTCGGGCAAGAAAACCTACTGCAGCCCGTTCCGCAGAACAGGCAGAATCCAGACTCTCCTGCCTACCAGAGAGGAATATACTGTGCATATCATTCGGGTGTTGAAGGACACAGTACTGACAATTGTTGGACGTTGAAGAAGGCAGTACAAGAATTTATCAATCAAGGGAGGATTGTCTTCGCAGATGAAGACATCCCAAATGTAACAAACAACCCATTACCAGCCCACAACAATGGGCCAGTGATTGGAATGATTTGTGACGACAAGGAATTTAACCCAGCTTTGAAAGCAATAATCGCCATCGCCAACATAGAGAAGCGGCCTGAGGTAACCCCGAAACAAGAGAAAATGGGGAAAAGGGTTGAAGTTCTTAAGACTAGATCTGAAAAGACGATTGAATTGAAAGCATTGTTTCAGAAGAGCGGAGTCCTTTACCTCCCACGAGTTCGGTTGGAAAAACCATTGTCAATAGGTGCCCCCAAGAAGTTCCACTTAAAGAGGGAAATATCAATGTATGTACCAAAGGGAACTTATGTGGCCCGAAAACCGGATGAACCTGTGGTTATTGCACGCGTGCATCAAAAACCAATGACAGATCCGTCCGCAGTACCCTGGAGCTACCAACGAACACTTGTTACGCGCAAAGGGAGAGAGGTTGCGGGAAATTCATCTGAAAGCGTCCTGGGGCAGAAGTACTTAAACACGCAGGAGGTAAATAACGCCACACAGAGGCGTTTCCCGTCAAAGAAACCTGTAAGTGCTGAAGAGGCAGAGGTCTTTTTTCAAAAGATGCAAATGCCTGACTATGAGGTGATAGACCAACTGCGCAAATGCCCGGAGCAGGTGTCGATGTTGTCCCTTCTAATGAAGTCTCCTGAACATCAGAAGGTTTTGCTAAAAGCTTTGAATGAGGCGTATGTGCCTATTGAGACTTCATTCGAACAACTTGAAAGAATGACAGAGAGATTCTTCGCGATCAATCAGATTTCTTTCAGTAAAGCTGATTTGCCTTTGGAGGGTGCCGCCCACAACAAAGCTTTGCATTTGACTGTCAAATGCGAAGGCTACTATATGAAGAGGGTCATGGTTGATGGGGGTTCGGGGGTAGACATATGCCCGCTTTCCACTCTAAGCCGCATAGGAATCGGAGCTGAAAGGATTCGGCCTAACAACATATGTGTGCGAGCTTTTGACGGTGTGAAAAGAGATACTGTCGGAGAGATTGATGTAATTATGACCATCGGCCCGGTGGACTTCGAAGTGACATTCCAAGTTTTGGATATGGACACTTCTTACAACTTTCTTCTGGGGAGACCATGGATTCACGCGGCCGGAGCTGTGCCCTCTACCCTCCATCAGATGTTAAAATTCGAACACAAGGGACAAGAGATCGTGGTCCACGGGGAAGACGAGCAATCAATTTATCAAGATCCGTCCATCCCCTGCTTAGAAGCGGAAGCGGGAAGCGAACACATTATCTATCAAGCTTTCGAGATTGTGTTGGCGGATCAACACGAAGAAGGGAACCCTCTCCCCCAACCTTTCTTGTCTAATGCCTCCATCATGGTGGCGAAAGAAATGATTAAACATGGCTTCCAGCCAGGAAAAGGTTTGGGAAAGTCCCTACAAGGAGTGCCGAAGCTGATAACTTTACCCGTAGCTGAAAAGTTCTTCGGAGTAGGCTTTCGCCCAACCCCCGAAGATGAGAGATGGGCCAACAAGAGAAAGGAGAAAGGATGGGTTCTGCCGCAACCATTGCCACATCTGTACCAAACTTTTGTCCGACCAAGGTACAGTGAAGAAGAAGAAGACGAGGTCTTCACAACGGAGGAAATTGAAGAAATATGCGGGGCCATGAGGCAAATGCTCTATGATGTTAATATGGTCCAATCGGGAGAAGGAACAAGCGCCGCTGAGGTGCTGTATGTGGGCCCTGAAGCTAAATTGCAAAATTGGAAAGCCACACCCTTCCCAATCAGGCGGGAGTTCTGGTAGATTTGTCCTGTCGTTTTTCCTTCATCACAAGTTACTTCAGGACATAGCTTGGATGTTTTTCTTTGTTTGCTTGTATTTTTGGTTTCCCCAATGTAATTTTGTTTGTTTTCAAAAAATTCCAAGAAAATAAAATAAATATTTCCTCATTTTTGCACCCTTTCTAATTTTGTTATTTATTCTTCCTTTTCAGTCTTAATAATGCGGCTTTAAATAACATGACGTGCTTGCAGAACTCATGCTCAAATCCGAACACGCCACCTAATCTGGAAATAATGAACCAAGAACCGGAATACGATGAAGACGAGGCTTTTAGGGAAATAAATCGAGAATTGGAATATTTCGAGAATAAACCTAAGCCAAACTTGAATGACACCGAACCGGTTAATTTGGGAACTGATGAAGAGGTCCGAGAGACCAAGATAAGCATCCACACAGATGAGAAAACACGAGATGCAATAATCCAACCCTTGTTTGAATTTAAAGACGTGTTTGCTTGGTCTTACGACGACATGCCAGGATTAGGAGCTGATCTAGTGGTGCACAAGTTACCAATCTACCCTGACTGTCGCCCAGTGCAACAGAAGCAAAGAAAGTTCAAGAATGACATCAGTGATAAAATCAAAGAAGAAATCACTAAGTAGTTGAAAACAGGGGTAATTCGAGTGGTACAATACACCACATGGTTGGCTAATGTTGTGCCCGTGCCAAAGAAGGACGGAAAAACTCGAGTATGCGTTGACTACCGAGATCTGGATAAAGCAAGTCCTAAAGATAACTTTCCTTTACCAAACATCCACATCCTTGTTGATAACTGTGCCAAACATGAGATTCAATCGTTTGTGGATTGTTACGCAGGGATATCATCAAGTGTTGATGGATGAAGAGGACGCCGAGAAGATTGCTTTTACCACACCTTGGGGGACTTACTGTTACCGAGTCATGCCATTCGGCTTGAAAAACATGGGAGCAACATACATGAGAGCTATGACTGCCATTTTCCACGACATGATGCATCAGGAAATAGAGGTGTACGTGGACGATGTGATCATCAAATCCAGAACTCAGGGCGATCATGTGCGAGACTTGAGGAAATTCTTTGAGAGGTTGAGGAAGTACGATTTGAAGTTGAATCCAGCCAAATGCACTTTTGGAGTCCCGTCAGGTAAACTTTTGGGTTTCATAGTCAGGTAGAAGAGGTATTGAATTAGATCCCACAAAGATAAAATCCATCCGGGATTTACCTCCTCCCAGAACAAAGAAAGACGTAATGAGTCTTCTGGGCCGACTAAACTACATCAGTAGGTTCATCGCCCAATTGACTTCCACATGTGAACCCATATTCAAGTTGCTGAAGAAAGACGCTGCAATCAAGTGGACAACTGAATGTCAAGAAGCTTTCGACAAAATCAAAGAATATTTGTCGAACCCTCCAGTCTTAGTCCCGCCGGAGCCAGGGAGACCTCTTTTCTTGTATTTAACAGTCTTGGAAAACTCTTTTGGTTGTGTCCTCGGACAACGTGATGCGACAGAGAAGAAAGAGCAGGCGATTTACTACCCGAGCAAGAAGTTCACTAGTTATGAGGTCAAGTACACTTTGCTGGAAAGAACATGTTGTGCTTTAACTTGGGTCGCTCAGAAATTGAGACACTACCTTCAAGCCCATATGACTCACCTCATTACTCGGTTGGATCCTTTGAAGTATATATTCCAGAAACCGATGCCTACCGGAAGATTGGCAAAATGGCAGATCCTACTCACGGAGTTTGACATAGTCTATGTCACTCGCACGGCAATGAAAGCTCAAGCATTAGCAAACCATTTGGCTGAGAACCCGATCGACGAGGAGTATCAACCATTGAATACCTACTTTCCTGATGAAGAGGTAAATACGACAGAAGTTGTTGCAGAGGACAGTCATGCTTGGAAAATGTTTTTCGATGGGGCGGTAAACGCTAAAGGTGTAGGGATCGGGGCAATCTTGATCTCTCCTGCTGGTCAGCATTACCCAGCCACGGCTAGGCTCCGTTTCTTTTGCACGAACAATACGGCTGAGTATGAAGCTTGTATCATGGGTATGAACATGGCGATTGATCAAGGCGTCGAAGATTTGTTGATCATGGGAGATTCAGATCTAATTATCAAACAATCTCAAGGTGAATGGGAAACTCGGGACGTTAAACTCCTCCCTTATCGACAGCACGTGAATATTCTTGGCAAGCGATTTGCATCGATAGAGTTCGGGTATATCCCACGATGTCACAATGAACTAGCTGACGCACTTGCCACTTTAGCTTCAATGCTACCTTATCCGGGCAACGCCCATGTCAATCCCTTGGAAATCCAAATCGGGGAAAGCCACGGTTATTGCAATGCAATCGAAGAGGGACCAAGCGTCAAGCCATGGTACTACGATATCAGGAGATTTTTGAGAACACAAGAATACCCAGAACATGCTACTGGAGATCAAAAGAGGACCATTAGGCGACATGCAGGTGGTTTCTTTTTGAGCAGCGAGGTCATGTATAAAAGAACCCCGGATCTTAACCTCTTAAGGTGTGTTGATGCCGAAGAAGCAGGAAGAATCATGCACGAAGTACATGCAGGAGTATGCGGACCTCATATGAATGGGTATGTCTTAGCCAAGAAAATCCTTCGAGCAGGTTATTATTGGATGACCATGGAGAAAGATTGTTTCGGTTTTGTCCGAAAATGCCATCAATGTCAGGTACATAGAGATCTGATTCATGCACCTCCAACTGAGTTGCATCCGATGTTAGCGCCGTGGCCATTTGTCGCTTGGGGAATGGATGTCATCGGCCCGATTGAGCCGAAAGCTTCGAATGGGCACCGATTCATACCGGTGGCTATCGATTACTTCACAAAATGGGTCGAAGCCGTCACTCTCAAATTATTCACTAAGAAAGCTGTGGTGGATTTCGTACACTCAAATCCTATCTGTCGTTTTGGTATACCTGCAACTATCATCACAGACAATGTTGCGAATTTGAATAGTCATTTGATGGAAGAAATATGCAAGCAATTCAAAATAACGCATAGGAACTCCACCCCTTATCGGCCCAAAGCCAATGGTGCCATGGAAGCAGCGAACAAAAACATTAAGAAGATTTTGAGAAAGACAATCCAAATCTCTAGACAATGGCATGAACAATTACCGTTCGCCTTACTGGGATACCGTACTACAGTACTCACATCGGTAGGAGTGACTCCATACCTGCTAGTCTATGGGACCGAGGCCGTGATACCGGTAGAGGTAGAAATTCCTTCACTTCGTACGATTGTTGAAGCAGAGATTGAAGATAGCGAGTGGGTTAAGACTCGTTTGGAGCAATTAACTTTGATCGATGAAAAGCGAATGGTTGCAGTCTGTCACGGACAACTGTACCAACAAAGAATGGCTCGTGCTTACAACAAGAAAGTACGACCGAGAAATTTCGAAGTAGGTCAGTTGGTTTTAAGACGCATTCTTCCACATCATGAGGAAGCGAAAGGAAAATTCGCTCCTAATTGGAAAGGACCATACATCATTAGGAAGATACTGCCAAGAGGAGCATTATACTTGGGAGACATGGAAGGAAAAGATCCTGAAACGGCTGTGAATGCAGATGCTGTGAAAAGGTATTATGTCTGAACTTGCTTCAATGATGTCCTCGCAAGTCGAAATGATTGAAGGCTTTTATTCCCGTTACCCAAACACTACCAACCCTTTTGTAAACCCTTTGAGCCAGTTACCTTTCTTTGGCTACCCTCTTTGGAAAATAAATAAAAATAAAAAATAAAAAATAAAGTTCTTGAACTACGTTCTGACTTGATTCCGAAAGGATACGTAGGCAACCTCTCCCCGAGGTTCAGTCACACCAAACCAAAATCCCAGTTTCCCCAAAAATGAAACTGGGGCAGATGATATTGTTGATTCGGTTTAAGATCCGTCAAGATGATTCCAAAGTTGTAATTTTGTCCACAATTCTTGTTACCCAAACCGAGTACAAGTCCTTCAAGATCGTTGGAAGCTGTGAAAACATCATTGTCGCGGTCCGAAGTTCCTGGAATGAAAAGAAATAAAATGAGAGAGTCTTATTGGTGAAAACCTTCGGGCACCATAAGACGATGGAAATAGAGAAATACAAAATGAGAGAGCCTGTTGGTAAAAACTCGCAAAGAGTGCTATCTGGCGATGGTAAGAAGAGAAATGAGAGAGGTCGATTGGCGAAAACCCGCAAAAGTGCCCTATCAACGGAAAAGGTTTTCACCACAAGAAGTCCTGGCACGGCTCCTTATCTCGGAAACATAGACCCGTTTCGGTTCATAATAAAATGGGAGTTTGTGACGATCAAGCGTCTAGTCCGAGAAGCATGTCATGTTGGTTAATGTCGGCCTATACCTCAGATAAGTCCTTCTCTTCCCCCGAAAGGGACTCCTTTATCTTTGATACGTTTTTCCATTCTTTGTTCATTCTTTTTTCTTTGAACCCCTTTCGGTTTAATTTTAATTCTGAAACTATTAAAAAGGAAGGCGACAGGACCGGTTTTACAGGACTCCGCCTGGTAAAGAAGAAAAGAAAAACAGCCTCAGTAATGTATTGATACAATCCATGATTGGATCGTAATGATCTATTGTTTCCAAAGAAATAGAGTTTAGAAAGGAAATGGAAATCAAAGGCCAAGGTTTTAGAAGAGACAGAATAAGGCCGAAGGATAGAACCCACACGGAAAATCCTTGTGGAATTCCGGAATGAACCCGGTCAGTCTGAAAGGAAGTCACCCCAAAGACAATTGGTAGCGAACTTCTCAATGGAAATGGGAAAACGATCAAGCAATGAAGATAATCAAGGCCGCAAAGTCAACCACTTTTTCAACTGATAAAATGTTCTTTGTTGAAAGCAGGTCTATTTAATTATGCAAGAAGAAGGTACAACTCAAAGAAGTGAAGTACGCAAGCATTGAAATGGCTTTGGAACACATAAAAAGGGAAGTTTCTTTTTAGAGCTTTATCTTATGCATTTGTTGGTGGTTAAAAAGAAAGCCTAAAAGAAGGCCCAAAAAGAAGAATAAAAGAAAAGAAAATGAATACTCCAAAAAAGAGAATCAAATCATATAAGTCCAATATATGTTTGGACCCCGGTCAGAAAAACCGAGGGTCATTCCGGCCAGAAAGCCGTGAAACTCTTATTCCCGGTCAGAAAACCGAGGATCTCCCAGTCAGAAAACTACGAAGCCATTTACTTTTACCCCGGCCAAAAAACCGAGGATCTGACGGCCAAAAAACCGTTAGATATTGTTTGAATTCCGGCCGAAAGCCGTGAAACTTTTATACCCGGTCAAAAAATCGAGGATCTCCCAGTCAGAAAACTGCGGAGCCATTTACTTTTACCCTGGCCAAAAAACCGAGGGTCTGACGGCAAAAAAAGAAAACCGTTAGACATTGTTTGAATTCCGGCCGAAAGCCGTGAAACTTTTATCCCGGTCAGAAAACCGAGGATCTCCCAGTCAGAAAACTGCGAAGCCATTTACTTTTATCCCGGCCAAAAAACCGAGGGTCTGGCGGCCAAAAACCGTTAGACATTGTTTGAATTCCGGCCAGAAAGCCGTGAAACTTTTATCCTCGGTCAGAAAACCGAGGATCTCCCCAGTCAAAAACTGCGGAGCCATTTACTTTTACCCCGACCAAAAAACCGAGGGTCTTGCGGCCAAAAAACCGCTAGACATTGTTTGAATTCCGGCCAGAAAGCCGTGAAACTTTTATCCCCGGTCAGAAAACTGAGGATCTCCCAGTCAAAAAACTGCGGAGCCATTTACTTTAACCCCGGCCAAAAAACCGAGGATCTGACGGCCAAAAAACCATTAGATATTGTTTGAATTCCGGCCAGAAAGCCGTGAAACTTTTATCCTCGGTCAGAAAACCGAGGATCTCCCCAGTCAAAAACTGCGGAGCCATTTACTTTTACCCCGACCAAAAAACCGAGGGTCTTGCGGCCAAAAACCGCTCGACATTGTTTGAATTCCGGCCAGAAAGCCGTGAAACTCTTCTTCAAAGCCTCGGCCAAGAAGCCGTGGAACGTTTATTTGTGAAACTGTGATTTTCTTACCCAAAGAAGTCTTTTTAATCACTTTCTGTGTCACAACTAACTCACGAAATTTTCCTAGCAAAACTGGGGCAGAAAATTTTTGTTCGTTTGTTTGTTTTGTTGTCTAAATAGGTTTGACCTCGGGACGCAAGGATCGAGATAACTTGTTTGAATTCCGGCCAGAAAGCCGTGAAACTTTTATCCCCGGTCGAAAAACCGAGGATCTCCCCGTTCAAAAACTGCGGAGCCACTTACTTTTACCCCGGCCAAAAAACCGAGGGTCTGACGGCCAAAATACCATTAGACATTATTTGAATTCCGGCCAGAAAGCCGTGAAACTTTTCTGTAAAATTCCGGCCAGAAAGCCGTGGAACATTTATTTGTGAAACTGTGATTTTCTTACCCAATACCAAAGAGTCTTTTTAATCTTTTTCTGTGTCACAACTAACTCACGAAATTTTCCGGGGCAAAACTGGGGCAGAAAATCTTTGTTCGTTTGTTTGTTTTGTTGTCTAAATAGGTTTGACCTCGGGACGCAAGGATCGAGATAACCTACAAATGGAACATCAATCCAGAGTGAAGAAAAGAAGAAAAGAACCAAAAGAAAAGAGTTCAAATGTTGGAGTAAACAAAGGCACGGATTGCTCAGAAGATGATTGAAGTAACAAGCTCCGCCGACTCCGTTTCACTCAATGTTACAGAAATAAACAAGCACGTACAGCTTGTTGAGCATCAAGATTCAGATCGAGGTCTACAGCAAATCGGCTAAGATTCAAGATCAAGTTTTCAAGAGAATCATAGATAGGAATCTTGTAACTCATAGTTTGATAGCATAGCTAGTTCAGCTTTAATTTCTCTTTTGGTGTAATAAGGAGGTCAGTAAGCAGTAAGCAGCAACAGCAGCAACGATAGCAACAGTAACAGCAAAGTGTCAGTCCACGGTAGTCCCAGCTACCAAAACTTCCCGAACTACATTGACCTGATTCCTGTTTAGCCCAGGATATGTAGGAGGCCTCCCGAAGCAAAGGCTCGGTCAAGATCTTTTTAAAATGCTTCACACGGAGTGCTCAAACGGGCAAAAATCGCTCGTATTTGCTCATTATTCTTTACGGGAAAACTCTTCGCGTTTTCACGCAAAGAGGGGCAGCTGTGAGCACGTGATTTTTGCCCTATATGTGAATTACTCCCAAAATTTCAAAATAAAATCATTTTTTGTATCGTTGTAATATTTGTGGATTTTTGTGTTAATTTTCTTATTATTTGTATTTTTGTGTGTGCATGTTTATTTGTTTAAATTGAGAAAAATACAAAATGTATTGCGTTTGCCTTCATATTTGGGATTTGATTTGCAATTGAAAGTAGTCAAGTTTATTTGAAAAAATGGAAAATCACAAAAAAATATGTATTTTTGCTTTTCTAGTATTTAATGTCCCAATTGTGTGATTTGTATTTAATTGATGTTTAAATTGAGTGCGTTAATTATTAATATAACTTAATTAGTATTTCTTATAATTTAATTGATTTTGTAGTGTAATTAGAATTTTTTTTTGTTTTAATTAGAAAACTAAATTAAAAAGATAAGGAAAACAAAATCAAACAAAAGAGGAGGAAATCGGATTGGGCCCAAAAGTTAGCCAAATCCAGGCCCAAAAAAGCGATTTACACCAGCCCAAAACTCATGAGCCGCCCCGTCACCCTGAACCGCCCCATTCCAGGTTTAATCTGGACCATTGATGCTACATCATCCAACGGTCCGGATCAATTAATCTATTTTAATTATCCAAAACCCCCCAAGACCCTCTCATCCGCCTCACCCCAAAACACCCTTTCTTTCATCTCTTTCAAAACCCCCCAAGAACCCTAGCGCCGCCTCCACACTCCATCACCAGAAAGCCGGTGGCAACAACGCCGTCGGCCGTGAAAACAACACCCTAGATCCCCCGTCCTCCCCTGAACATGAATCCCTTACCCGTCTACCTCAAATTAACACGCACCGTCTCGAATCTTCATTTGAAGATTCGAGCAAACCCGGAATACATCCCAATTGAGCCCAAAATGATACCACACCCTCACCTCACCTCCCTAACACCCTAACCATCGTTGGTTCCACTCAAATCTAACCGAAAACCATTAAGCCCCAAAAACCGAGTTAAGAACCCTAAAAATCGATTTGGGAATTTCCTTCGCCGGATTTTATCGAATTGAGGTCTAATAGACCTTAATTGATATGTTTTCACTTAGAAAACATTTCAATTAAGGTCCTTTCGACCTCGAATGCCGAAGACCAAGTCGGCCGAGCCCAATTTCTTGTTTCAAAGGTATTGCTTTTTCTTTTCTGTTCTTGTTTAAATTATATTCGTCGCTTTAGTTTAATTGCTTTGTAGTTGGCATTTGTTGTTGATTTTTGTTGTGAATATTTCAAAAATTTTCTGTTTTTCTTAATCTACTTGGGACCTTTTATTTGGTCGATTTGTTTGCTTCTGATTGTTTGTTATAAATGACGTAGTTATAAGATAGGAATTCGATTCGATATTTCGTCGAATAGCTAATTCTTCATTTTTGATTACTTTGGCCGAGAGTTTTGAACTCACTGTCTTTGCGATTGGTTTGTTATCAATCATACATGTTGTGATTCGACTTAACGAGTATCGTCGTTTAAATTCGCGAATTTGTTGTTTGAAATCCCGGGCAGTGGTTCATTGTTGTTTGAATTGAACTATTCTGTTTGTTTGCTTGATTCTGTTGATGGATTAAGAGTTAGCTACAAGATTGGATATAGATGTCTTAATTTAGAGTTTGAAAGCCAAAAACTAAGCCCTAGAGTGCACTGCACATGGTTTAAGTTGCTGGAACTGCTGGACAGCAGCATATTCCAGTTAGTTTTTGCCTTTAGTGTTTGTTTAATTGTATAAAGCCCACCTTTAGACAAAATCAGGTTGGAATAATCAGAGATATCAGTATTTCTAACTTTGTTAAGTGTTTTAAAAGCTGGAAATGAGAGCTCACATGGAAAAAATAATTCAAAAGTTAAAGGTACCCATGTGTTTGCTAGGAAAGGCAGTAAATCTGAAGTGTAAAGTTCTGTTATGTTTGGCTATAAAACTGGCAGAACAATTTCTCACAGGGATACTCACTGAATAGAGAAGAAAACAGAGAGGGAACTAACTGAAAGGCAAAAATACACACACACATTCACAAAATACATCACTGGCAGTTAAAAAGCACACTCCCTGGAATACATACACCCACATTGAAAAACACAGAGACATACTCTCACAATAAACACACAGATTCATACTCACTGAGAGTTTGAAACACATTGGAGAATATGTGAAGGGAGTTTTCTTACATAAAACACAGTTACACTCTAAAAAAAAAGAAACACAAGTGACTGTTTGTTCTGTTTTTCTTTGCTGTTTTGGATAAAAAAAAAGTGACTGTTTGTTCTGTTTTTCAACTCCTCGTCCTGTTTGAAATCATTTTTTTTGAAGTTTGGGTATATCAATCCCACGTTCAAGTTTTCAAGTTTTGAAGTATTCTTGAGCTTTATTTGGTTCAAATCTGTTGATGTTTGGATATTTTGGAAATCGCTGAATTTCTTCGTTGAGTTCTCTGTTGGTTCAAGAATACTCCTGGATTTCTGAATCTTTGCTGGCTACTGTTCCTGTTGCTGTTTGTTCTGTTGGAGCTGCCTACTGATTTTCTCTTCCATTTTTCTTGCTTGAAATTCCAGGTACACATCTATAGGCTGTCTATTCTTTTACTGAAAACGAAATGAAAGAATGTTTTTGAATGTTGCCACGAAGCCATCATATGAACGATCTTGTTAGATATCCATTAAATTGGGGGGTGTTAGTTGCATTAAGGATTGTACTGTTAAGCATTGAGAGTTTAAGAGCGCACACAGTTATGTATGTCTATTTAGTTCTTAATTTCGTTATGAATAATTCGAAATAAAATCCGTTAGGCTTATATTGTAATCTTGATTTATTTTTATACTATCGTTTAGTTTTCGTTATGTTTAACTAGTTTCTATTTTTGTTAGCATATATTTAGATCCATGTAAGTAAAACTAGCCAATATGGATTGAGATTTTACTTGATATGTTAAATTGGTAATTTGTTAAAATCAAGTAATTTAAGCATGTTTAGGGTGTTAGTTTGATTGATATTAATTATTAATGCAAGGTATTTTGAATCATTTTTGAATTTCTTCATTTGACTTTCCCTTGAAATCTATTTGTACTTAAGTAGACAAGATAAGTTAACCCGGGTTTTTAGATGCCAATGTTAGATCGATTTCAATCGCATAGTTTTGCTTTCGCTAATTAACATCGGATTAAGGATAGTAAACAATTTTACTTTTAATAATTGGATCAAGTTGAATTATCTCGCATATTTTGATCAATTTTCCGTTAGTTTATATCTTGTCATTTAATCTCCGGCCATAAATCAAAAAGCTAGGAAATAATATATCATTTGGTATGATTCTTTAATTAGAAATAATTTTAAAAGATACACTGTTAAGTAAATTGATCCTTTTTTTGGTTTATTTTTACAATGGTTTTAATCGGCATAGTTTCAAATAAATAATCCGGATACCTTTTTTTATATATTCACCTACCTGTCAAAAGATCGAGTCTATGTTATGATTGGTTTTTCTTTTGGCATGGTTTCAAATTAATAGAGCGGTTTAAAAGGTTTAATTGGAGCATATAATTTATAAACATGTATAAAATCAGGAATTTTTTTAGCCATTTATAATAATTGAAGCGACCGTGCTAGATCCACGGGATCCGGGGGTGCCTAACACCTTCCCTCGGGTCAGCAAAATTCCTTACTTAGAATTTCTGGTTCGCAGACTTCATTTGGAAAGTCGAAAATTTCCTCGATTCGGGATTTAAATAAATCGGTGACTTGGGACACCTCAATTTATTCCAAGTGGCGACTCTGAAATAAAAAATAAAATAACCCCGTTTCGAATATTGTCACTTAAATTGGAAAAACACTTCGCGCATCTACCCTTCGGGGTAGGGGGCGCGCCAAAAGGAGGTGTTACAAGTTACAGCTTAGTCTAGCTTGTGATTAATTGCATAATCAAGAATAAAAACATGTTCTGAACCATCAAAAAACTATACTCCATTATATAAGCAAACGAAATTCCAGTGATAGGGTTACCAGCTGGTAGCACAAAACATATTGAGCATGATTAATTGTAACGACCCGACCGGTCGTTTTAGAAAATTACGCCCCAATCCCCAACTTAACGGTTCCCCTAAGTTCATTTCTGCTATTTTGGGTTGCCAGGAGAGTCGGTTCTTAAAATTTGAGCATTTTGGGACACTTAGTCCCTAAATAAGAGCTTTGAAGCTAGAAAATGGCCCGTAGCCGGAACAGTGTTAAGACGATCTCGGAATGGAAATCCGATGGTTCCATTAGTTCCGTTAGGTGATTTCGGGGTTGGGAGCGCGTTCGGAATGTATTTTGGAGGTCCGTAGCTCAATTAGGCTTGAAATGCCGAAGGTTGAAATTTTGGCGAATCCGAACGATAGGCGAGATTTTGATCCGGGGTCGGAATGGAATTTCGACAATTTTCGTAGCTTCGTTATGTGATTTTGGATATGTCCGCAAATTTTCAGGTCATTCGGACGTCGTTTGGTCGGGTTTTAGATCGAATGTGCAATTCGGAAAGTTTTAAGAAATTTAGGCTTGAATTCGATGTGAATTATGGGTTTTGATGTTGTTAGACGTGTTTTGATGATTAGCATAAGTTCGTATCATGTTTTGGAATAGGTTGGTGGTTTTCGTTGGGATCCCGGGGGTCTCGGGATGAATCCGGGGGTCCAATCGGGCTATTTCATGCATTTTAGAAATGCTGTTAACTGCTGGTGTGTGCTGCAGACGAATGCTCTATGCGATCGCAATGGGCTGATGCGATCGCATAGAAGGTTTTGGAGAGGCTAAGTATTTGTTCTATGCAATCGCGGGCACGGATATGCGATCGCATAGTTCTGGAAAGTTGTGCTCTGGGATCGCGTACAGTCCTATGCGATCGCATAGTGTATAGAGAAGAGGGGTCCCAGGTCCAGCTTTTGTCCTATGCGATCGCGGAGCATGGTATGCGATCGCATAGGTATATTTTGGTGAGCATTGCGATCGCATTGAGGACTATGCGATCGCATAGAGTAGTTTGGCGAGGGTCAAAAATTTGTTCTATGCGATCGCAACAGGGATCATGCGATCGCATAGAGTAAAAATGTCTGGCAGTGATTTAAGTCCAGAACAGTCAACCCGCGACCCTCATTCGCAAAACGCCTTTTTTGAGCTCCAAGAGAGGATTTTGAAGGGGAAACGCTGGGATATCATCGGAGGTCATCGGGGGTAAGTCTCTTGACCTTAATTCGTTGGTTTATCATGAAATCCATGATTATTTCACCGAAATTGGAAGATTAAAGGTGGGTTTGAGCCCTAGGCCTAAATGTTAGAAAATCTTTGATTTGAATGGGCAAACGGAGTCCGATTTCGATAAATTTTATATGCACGGACTCGTATTGAGATAAGGAACCCGAATATATAATTTTCGTGATTTTTCGATAAGCGTACCGAAAGTCGGGTTTTGGCAACTTGTGGGTTTTGGTGAATTTTGAGTTAATTTGATTGGGTAATGCCCAATTAGCCTATTTTGATGTGATTCTATTGATTTTTATCAGATTCTACACTTGTGGAGGCCGACATTCGTGGCAAGAGAGTTGTTTCATAGCGGTTTTGTACCGGAGTCGAGGTAAGTGTCTTGTCTAACCTCGTGTGGGGGAATTCTCACCCCTAGGATATTATGTGATAGTTTAAATGCCTTGTACGCGAGGTGACGGGCGTGTACATGCGCTGGTTGTTGAAAACGCACTTTAATTAAAAAAAATGTTCTATGAGCGATATTCCTGTCTTTGGCTGTTAATTTGATATTTTTACCCGGTAGTGGTTAGGAAAGCATGATTAGGTAGTACTTAACTGTTTAGTTGCCTAATTTCCTCGTTTGAACTCCTTGATAATTATCGGCACTATTTTTCGGTGAAGTTATATTTAAGCATAATTATTCTCTCTGTGGATTCCTTTATTGGTTGTGCTTGTGGACTACGGGTTCGATTCCCGAGATCCTGATTTATTGGTAGGACTACGGGTTCGATTCCCGAGATTCTGATTTATTGGTAGGACTACGGGTTCGATTCCCGAGATCCTGAGTTATTGGTAGGGACTACAGGTTTGATCCCCGAGATCCTGAATTATTGGTAGGGACTACGGGTTTGATCCCCGAGATCCTGAGTTATTGGTAGGGACTACGGGTTCGATTCCCGGAGATCCTGAGTTATTGATTATTTATTGAGACATGGGCTGCGGGTTCGATTCCCGGAGACCCGGAGGTACTGTCAATGGGACTGTGGGTTCGATTCCCACAGGTCCTGGACTGGTTTTATTGAGTTGACTATTTGTTGTTAGCTTAATTGTAGACGATTGCTGTAATCACTTTATTGTTGTTATTTAAAGATTATTGTCATTTAAACTGCTCATTCTTATTATTGTCATTTTATTATTGATTTCTCTCAGTAGGGCCCCGACCTTCCTCGTCACTACTTCATCGAGGTTAGGCTTGGCACTTACTGAGTACCGCCATGGTGTACTCATGCTACTCTTCTGCACACTTTTGTTGTGCAGATCCAGGTACATCAGAGCAGGCTCGTACTAGGTGATTCTGCAGCTTTCTGGGAAACTTCGAGGTATGATCCGCTACGTCCGCGGATCCGGAGGCTTCCCTTCTATTCTAGTATTACTAGTTGACATTTTCTTCATTTCGTTGTTAGATACTCTTTACACATAGAGCCACAGTTGTATTTCTCTTTTAGTCCGTGTTACCGTGGGGTTCCGGATCTTGGTAGTGTTTTATTCATTGTGTGACGGATGTATGTGCCAAGCGGCACGAAGTACATATCTTTTATGCTATTTTTCCGCTGTTTCTTATTTAAGTGTTTTAACTTATATATTCCGCAACGTGTTAGGCTTACCTAGTCGTGGGAACTGGGTGCCATCACGACATGTTCACAATTGGTGAACTAGGGTCGTGACAAGTTGGTATCAGAGCTCTAGGTTCATAGGAGTCACGGGACACAGACCGGTTACTTAGAGTCTCGCTGATCGATACGGAGACGTCTGTATTTATCTACGAGGGGCTATGTGACTGTTTAGGAAAACTCTTCATTTCTTTGGATCCCTTGTCGTGCGACATTTTTGGCATCAAAAATTTAAATTATTGATTTCTATTCTCTCACAGGATGGTGAGGACACGATCTACTCGCGATGATCAGGTACCCGCGCCCCCTGTTGCCGCCGTCAGAGGCCGGGGCCGAGGTAGAGGACGAGGACGCGCCCGAGGTGCAGCCACAACACCCGCGCGCGCTGCCGCTGAGGTGCCACAGGTAGACCAGGTTGGAGCGCAGGCACCTGGTACACCGACTACAGCTGCTACTACTCCAGCACTACAGGAGACCCTGGCTCAGTTCATGAGTATGTATACCACTTTAGCCCAGGCAGGACTGCTTCCTCTTGTTGCAGCTACATCTCAGGCCGGGGGAGGGGCCCAGACTCCCGCAGCCGTTACACCGGAACAGCGTGTGCCAGTGGGACAGGTTCCAGATGTTTTGGTTATGCCTCCTGCTGCCCCAGCACAGCCCGGAGGTGGACCAGCTGCCTCTGAGGACGAGCAGCGTAGATTAGAGAGGTTCAAGAAATATGACCCTCCAGTGTTCAGTGGTTTGGCTTCAGATGATGCATTGGGTTTTGTGGAGGAGTGTCATCGTATTCTTCGTACTATGGGGATTGTGGAGACCAACGGGGTTTCCTTCACTGCTTTTCAGTTTTGTGGGGCCGCTTATGATTGGTGGCGCACGTATGAGTTGGATAGTCCAGAGGAGTCTGCTTCATTGACTTGGACGCAGTTTTCAGATCTGTTTTTGAGGGAGTTTGTTCCACAGAGCCTTAGGGATTCTTGGCGCTCGGAGTTTGAGCGGATGCGACAGGGCTCCATGTCAGTATCGGAGTATGCTATCAGTTTCACCCGTCTAGCCAGGCATGCACCGGCTTTGGTAGCCACAGTTCGGGAGAGAGTCCGGAGATTTATTGAGGGCCTTGTTCCGCCTATCCGATCTAGCATGGCCAGAGAGCTTGAGACAGATATATCTTATCAGCAGGCAGTTAGCATTGCCAAGAGGATCGAGAGTATTCTCCTTAGAGAGCGGAGAGAGAGAGAGGCCAAGAAGTCTTGTGAGTCGGGCCATTTCTCTGGTGCCCGCACTTCATCAGCCGGTCGTTTTGGCAGAGGTTATTCCGGCCGACCAGTTCACTCAGCATTGCCCGCAGCCGGTAGTACTCCAGCTCTTCCAACACCTCAGGAGCCTTATTATGCTCCCCCAGTTTCCAGTGCACCTCCTGCGCGGGGTCCTTCCAGGGGTCAGACTAGCGGGGGTGAGGCCGGTCAGTCACAGCCACCGCGTCCTCCCGGAGCTTGTTTTGAGTGCGGGGATACTCGCCACCTGGTTAGAGAGTGCCCCAGGCGTAGGAGGGGAGCACCTCATCAGTCTTCGCAGACTCAGCGTAGTTCTCAGGGTCAGCAGGCTATCATTCCAGCTCTAGCTGCTCTTCCACCTGCCCAGCCAGCCAGGGGCGGGGGTCAGGGTTCTAGAGGCCGCCCTCGAGAGGCGGGACAGGCCAGATTCTATGCTATTCCTGATCGCGCTGCGGCTGTTGCATCTGATTCTGTTATCACCGGTATTATTCTGGTTAGTCACAGGGAGGCATCGGTTCTATTCAGCCCTGGTTCCGCTTTTTCATATGTGTCTTCTTACTTTGCTTCTCATCCGGGTGTGCCTCGGAATTCTTTGAGTGCCCCCATTTATGTTTCTACTCCGGTGGGTGATTCTTTGGCTGTGGACCGCGTATATCGGTCGTGTTTGATTACCATTTGTGGTTTTGAGACCAGAGCGGATCTATTGCTGCTTGGGATGGTCGATTTTGATATTATTCTGGGCATGGACTGGTTGTCGCCCCATTATGCTATTCTTGATTGTCACGCCAAGACCGTGACGCTGGCTATGCCAGGCATTCCACGTATTGAGTGGAGTGGTACTCTAGATCACACCCCTAGCCGTGTTATTTCTTTTCTCGGAGCTCAGCGTATGGTTGAGAAGGGGTGTGCTGCTTATCTAGCCTATGTGCGGGACGTCAGTGTTGACACTCCCTCTATTGATTCTGTTCATGTGGTACGTGACTTCGCTGATGTATTTCCAGCTGATCTTTCGGGCATGCCGCCCGACAGAGATATTGACTTTGCTATTGACTTGTTGCCGGGCACTCAGCCCATTTCTATTCCACCGTACCGTATGGCTCCTCCCGAGTTGAAGGAGTTGAAGGATCAATTACAGGAGTTATTGGGCAAGGGTTTTATTCGACCCAGTGTTTCGCCTTGGGGTGCTCCTGTATTATTTGTGAAGAAAAAGGACGGTTCTGTGTATTGACTATCGTCAGCTGAACAAGGTTACAGTGAAGAACCGGTATCCTTTGCCCCGTATTGATGATTTATTTGACCAGCTACAGGGCGCACAGGTGTTTTCAAAGATTGATTTGCGCTCTGGATATCACCAGCTGAAGATTCGGGAGCCAGATATCCCGAAGACTGCCTTCAGGGACCCGGTATGGTCACTATGAGTTCCTCGTGATGTCTTTTGGGCTGACTAATGCCCCAGCGGCCTTTATGCATTTGATGCACAGTGTGTTCAGGCCTTATCTGGACTCGTTCGTGATTGTCTTCATTGATGATATTCTAGTATATTCCCGGAGCCGGGAAGAGCACGAGCAACATTTGAGGATAGTGCTTCAGATTCTGAGGGAGAAGCAGCTTTATGCCAAGTTCTCTAAATGTGAATTCTGGTTGAGTTCGGTAGCATTTTTGGGCCACGTGGTGTCGAGTGATGGTATTCGAGTAGATCCGAGGAAGGTGGAGGCCGTGCAGAGTTGGCCCAGACCCTCCTCCGCTACCGAGATTCGCAGTTTCCTTGGTTTGGCGGGCTATTACCGTCGTTTCGTAGAGGGGTTCTCTTCGATTGCAGCACCTATGACTAGATTGACCCAAAGGGTGCCCCTTTTCAGTGGACAGACGAGTGTGAGGCGAGCTTTCAGAAGCTCAAGAGAGCTTTGACTTCGGCCCCTATATTGATGTTGCCTACAGGTTCGGGGTCCTATACTGTATATTGTGATGCCTCACGAGTTGGACTCGGTGCAGTATTGATGCAAGACGGTAGGGTGATTGCCTACGCGTCGAGACAGCTGAAGGTACATGAGAAGAATTACCCTGTTCATGATATTGAGCTAGCTGCCATTGTTCACGCCTTGAAAATTTGGCGTCATTATTTATATGGGGTTCCTTGTGAGATCTACACTGATCACCGGAGCTTGCAGCACTTGCTTAAGCAGAAGGACCTGAATATGCGTCAGAGGAGATGGTTGGAACTACTGAATGACTATGATATTACTATTCTCTATCATCCGAGCAAGGCTAATGTGGTTGCTGATGCCTTGAGTCGTCGGGCAGAGAGTTTGGGGAGTTTGGCATATCTACCAGCTTCGGAGAGGCCTATGGCGATGGATGTTCAGGCTTTGGCCAGGCAGTTTGTTAGACTGGATCTTTCGGAGCCCAGCCGGGTTCTAGCTTGTGTGGTTTCTCGGTCTTCTCTATTTGACCGCATCAGGGAGCGTCAGTTCGACGACCCTCATTTGCTTGTCCTTCAGGATAGAGTTCGGCGTGGTGATGCTCGAGATGTTACCATCGGAGATGATGGAGTTATGAGGATGCAAGGGCGTATCTGTGTGCCCAATGTAGATGATCTTCGAGAGCTGATTCTAGCAGAGGCCCATAGTTCGCGGTATTCCATTCATCCGGGTGCCGCGAAGATGTATCAGGACTTGAAACAGCATTACTGGTGGAGGCGGATGAAAAGGGATATAGTTGATTATGTTTCCAGATGCCTCAACTGCCAGCAGGTGAAGTATGAGCATCAGCGTCCGGGTGGATTGATGCAGCAGATTGAGATTCCCGAGTGGAAATGGGAGCGCATCACCATGGACTTTGTATCTGGGCTTCCACGGACTGTTAGGAAGTTTGATTCCATTTGGGTTATTGTGGATCGGCCGACCAAGTCCGCCCATTTCATACCGGTGAGCACTACTTATTCATCGGAACGACTGGCGGAGATCTACATCAGGGAGATAGTTCGGCTGCATGGTATTCCAGTCTCCATCATTTCAGACAGAGGCACTCAGTTCACTTCACGGTTTTGGAGAGCCGTACAGTAGGAGTTAGGTACTCGGGTGGAGTTGAGCACAGCGTTTCACACCCAGACTGATGGTCAGTCCGAGTGCACTATTCGGATTTTGGAGGATATGCTCCGTGCGTGCGTGATTCAGTTTAGAAGTTCATGGGATCACTTCTTGCCACTGGCGGAGTTTGCTTATAACAACAGCTACCAGTCTAGTATTCAGATGGCACCGTATAAGGCCCTATATGGTAGGAGGTGCAGGTCTCCCGTGGGTTGGTTTGAGCCGGGCGAGGCCAGGTTGCTAGGTACTGATATGGTTCAGGAGGCTATGGACAAAGTCAAGGTGATTCGGGACAGACTTCGTGCAGCCCAGTCTAGACAGAAGAGTTATGCGGACAAGAAGGTTCGCGATGTGACTTTTATGGTTGGCGAGCGGGTTCTGCTTCGAGTCTCGCCCATGAAGGGTGTTATGAGGTTTGGGAAGAAAGGAAAGCTGAGTCCTAGATTTATTGGCCCTTTTGAGATTTTGAGGCGTGTTGGGGAGGTTGCTTATGAGTTGGCCTTACCTCCCAGCCTAGACGGAGTTCACCCCGTATTTCATGTCTCCATGCTCCGGAGATACCATGGTGACCCGTCGCATGTGCTGGATTTCACATCTGTTCAACTAGACAAGGATCTGTCTTATGTTGAGGAGCCAGTAGCCATTTTAGACAGACAGGCCAGAAAGCTAAGGTCAAAGAATATCGCTTCGGTAAAGGTTCGGTGGCGGGGCCAGCCGGTCGAGGAGGCGACTTGGGAGACCGAGCAGGATATGCGCAGCCAGTACCCTCATCTTTTCACTACTCCGGGTATGTTTTCTATGCTCGTTCGAGGACGAACGAATCTTTAAGTGTGGGAAGATGTAACGACCCGACCGGTCGTTTTAGAAAATTACGCCCCAATCCCTAATTTAACTGTTCCCCTAAGTTCATTTCTGCTATTGTGGGTTGCCGGGAGAGTCGGTTCTGAAAATTTGAGCATTTTGGGACACTTAGTCCCTAAATAAGAGCTTTGAAGCTAGAAAATGGCCCGTAGCCGGAACAGTGTTAAGACGACCTCGGAACGGAAATCCGATGGTTCCATTAGTTCCGTTAGGTGATTTCGGGGTTGGGAGCGCGTTCGGAATGTATTTTGGAGGTCCGTAGCTCAATTAGGCTTGAAATGCCGAAGGTTGAAATTTTGGCAAATCCGAACGATAGGCGAGATTTTGATCCGGGGGTCGGAATGGAATTCCGACAATTTTCGTAGCTTCGTTATGTGATTTTGGATATGTCCGCAAATTTTCAGGTCATTCGGACGTCGTTTGGTCGGGTTTTAGATCGAATGTGCAATTCGGAAAGTTTTAAGAAATTTAGGCTTGAATTCGATGTGAATTATGGGTTTTGATGTTGTTAGACGTGTTTTGATGATTAGCATAAGTTCGTATCATGTTTTGGAATAGGTTGGTGGTTTTCGTTGGGATCCCGGGGGTCTCGGGATGAATCCGGGGGTCCAATCGGGCTATTTCATGCATTTTAGAAATGCTGTTAACTGCTGGTGTGTGCTGTAGACGAATGCTCTATGCGATCGCAATGGGCTGATGCGATCGCATAGAAGGTTTTGGAGAGGCTAAGTATTTGTTCTATGCGATCGCGGTCACGGATATGCGATCGCATAGTTCTGGAAAGTTGTGCTCTGCGATCGCGTACAGTCCTATGCGATCGCATAGTGTATAGAGAAGAGAGTCCCAGGTCCAGCTTTTGTCCTATGCGATCGCGGAGCAGGGTATGCGATCGCATAGGTATATTTTGGTGAGCATTGCGATCGCATTGAGGACTATGCGATCGCATAGAGTAGTTTGGCGAGGGTCAAAAATTTGTTCTATGCGATCGCAACAGGGATCATGCGATCGCATAGAGTAAAAATGTCCGGCAGTGGATTTAAGTCCAGAACGGTCAACCCGCGACCCTCATTCGCAAAACGCCATTTTTGAGCTCCAAGAGAGGATTTTGAAGGGGAAACACTCGGATATCATCGGGAGATCATCGGGGGTAAGTCTCTTGACCTTAATTCGTTGGTTTATCATGAAATCCATGATTATTTCACTGAAATTGAAAGATTAAAGGTGGGTTTGAGCCCTAGGCCTAAATGTTAGAAAATCTTTGATTTGAATGGGCAAACGGAGTCCGATTACGATAAATTTTACATGCACGGACTTGTATTGAGATAAGGAACCCGAATATATAATTTTCGTGATTTTTCGATAAGCATACCGAAAGTCGGGTTTTGGCAACTTGTGGGTTTTGGTGAATTTTGAGTTAATTTGATTGGGTAATGCCCAATTAGCCTATTTTGATGTGATTCTATTGATTTTTATCAGATCCTACACTTGTGGAGGCCGACATTCGTGGCAAGAGAGTTGTCTCATAGCGGTTTTGTACCAGAGTCGAGGTAAGTGTCTTGTCTAACCTCGTGTGGGGGAATTCTCACCCCTAGGATATTATGTGATAGTTTAAATGCCTTGTACGCGAGGTGACGGGCGTGTACATGCGCTGGTTGTTGAAAACGCACTTTAATTAAAAAAAATGTTCTATGAGCGATATTCCTGTCTTTGGCTGTTAATTTGATATTTTTACCCGGTAGTGGTTAGGAAAGCATGATTAGGTAGTACTTAACTGTTTAGTTGCCTAATTGCCTCGTTTGAACTCCTTGATAATTATCGGCACTATTTTTCGGTGAAGTTATATTTAAGCATAATTATTCTCTCTGTGGATTCCTTTATTGGTTGTGCTTGTGGACTACGGGTTCGATTCCCGAGATCCTGATTTATTGGTAGGACTACGGGTTCGATTCCCGAGATCCTGATTTATTGGTAGGACTACGGGTTCGATTCCCGAGATCCCGAGTTATTGGTAGGGACTGCGGGTTCGATTCCCGGAGATCCTGAGTTATTGGTAGGGACTACGGGTTCGATTCCCGAGATCCTGAGTTATTGGTAGGGACTACGGGTTCGATTCCCGGAGATCCCGAGTTATTGATTATTTATTGAGACATGGGCTGCGGGTTCGATTCCCGGAGACCCAGAGGTACTGTCAATGGGACTGTGGGTTCGATTCCCACAGGTCCTGGACTGATTTTTATTGAGTTGACTATTTGTTGTTAGCTTAATTATAGACTATTGCGGTAATCATTTATTGTTGTTAATTTCGGAAACTAATATCATTTAAACTGCTTATTATTGTTATCATCATTATATTATTGTTTTCTCAGTAGGGCCCTGACCTTCCACGTCACTACTCCATCGAGGTTAGGCTTGGCACTTACTGAGTACCGCCGTGGTGTACTCATGCTACTCTTTTGCACACTTTTGTTGTGCAGATCCAGGTACATCAGAGCAGGCTCGTGCTAGGTGATCCCGCAGCTTTCTGGGAAGCTTCGAGGTATGATCTGCTACGTCCGCGGATCCGGAGGCTTCCCTTCTACTCTAGAAGTACTAGTTGATATTTTTCTTCATTTCGTTGTTAGATACTCTTTACATATAGAGCCGCAGTTGTATTTCTCTTTTAGTCTGTGTTACCGTGGGGTTCCGGATCTTGGTAGTGTTTTATTCATTGTGTGACGGATGTATGTGCCAAGCGGCACGAAGTACATATCTTTTATGCTATTTTTCCGCTGTTTCTTATTTAAGTGTTTTTAACTTGTATATTCCGCAACGTGTTAGGCTTACCTAGTCGTGGGAACTGGGTGCCATCACGACATGTTCACAATTGGTGAACTAGGGTTGTGACATTAATATTGAGCTTTCAGAATATAATAAAATTAGGTCGGAACAGTAATAACTGTAAGTACGTAAATTTTCAGCAATTTATATATCCATGGTCTTCATATCCCATTATTGTTTGCAATATGGGTCAATTTTAGTAACAAAAAAGGGCCAAAACTATCCCTATGATTTTTTAAATGGTTTATAAATATTATCCGATCCACCTATCGTTAAAAAAAATATACAAAGTTAATTCTATTAACAAATATACCCTCGCGACTAATGGCAAAACTGAATGGGTGTGTAGTTTTGAATGGATAGATGGACGGAGGGTATTCATAAACCATTTAGAAAACGATAGGGATGGGTCTTTCATTTAGTTCCATGGCGATTTTTTAATTTTTTTACCTTTAATAGATTCAATCTTTATCCTAGAATGCGCAGGCAAGCGTAGTGAATCACATAGATAAGCCCCTACCTGCCAGCGCGCGGATGGATAGGGCGGGCGAAGCGCGAAGGGGATGGATGTCTGAGCGGTTGAAAGAGTCGATCTTGAAAACCGAAGTATTTATAGAAATACCAGGGGTTCGAAGCCCTCTCCATCCGCGAGGTCATAAGTTCTCTCTTGCGTTATCTATATATAAAAACGAATCGAATCGGATCGATTGATATGATAGATGGAATGGGAGTTTGTGTGATAATTTCAAGATTTTTAGCACCTTGGTTTCAATTTTCTTGTGTGCTTGTATTAGTTATATGTAGTAATTTTTTCTCGGTTATTTCGTTGCTCTTTTGTCTTCTTATGAACAATCCAAAGATTTCCATTACTTGTCCCTTTCGAATTTTCAATATTTCTGTAACGACCCGGCCGGTCGTTTTTGAAATTTACGCCCCGATCCCCAATTTAACTGTTCCCCTAAGTTCATTTCCGCTATTGTGGTTTGCCGGGAGGGTCGGTTCTGGAATTTGGAGTGTTTTGGGACACTTAGTCCCTAAATGGGAGCTTTATAGTTGTAAAATGACCAACATTCGCGGCAAGAGAGTTGTCTCTTAGCGGTTTTGTACCGGAGTCGAGGTAAGTGGCTTGTCTAACCTCGTGTGGGGAACCTTCACCCCTAGGATATTATGCGATAGTTGAAAAGCCTTGTACGCGAGGTGACGGGCGTGTACATGCGCTGGTTGTTGTAACTCACTTTACTTGAATTGTCCAATTTGTGATATTTCTGTTCTTAGTTGATTAAATTGCGACTTTTACGTGATATTCGTTAGGAAAGCATGATTAGATAGGATTTATCTACCTAATTGCCTAATTGTCTTACTTGAACTTCTTTGTAATTGTAGGCACTAGATTTCGGTGAAGTTGTAGTTAAGCATATTATATTTTCTCTGTGCGTTTCTTTTATTATTCGTGTTGGTAGACTGTGGGTTCGATTGCCGGAGATCCCAGGGCTGTGGGTTCGATTCCTAAAGACCCGGAGTGGTATTGTTTGTGGACTGTGGGTTCGATTCCCGGAGATCCAAGGGCTGCGGGTTCGATTCCCGGAGACCCGGAGTTTATTGATTTATTTATTGAGATGTGGACTGCGGGTTCGATTCCAAGAGATCCAAGTGCTGCGGGTTAGATTCCGGAGACCCGAAGTTTATTGATATATTTATTGAGATGTGGACTGTAGGTTCGATTCCCGGAGATCCAAAAGCTGCGGGTTGATTCCCGGAGACCCAGAGGTACTGATATTGGGACTGCGGGTTAAATTCCCGGAGACCCAAAGATACTGATATTGGGACTGCGGGTTAAATTCCCGTAGCTCCTGAGTTGTTGGATATACAGAGGGACTGTGGGTTCAATTCGCACAGGTCCTGGACTTGTTGATTGAGTTTATGTTGTGTTGGTTACTTGTTGTAGATTAGTTGTAGACGGTTGCAGAAATTACTTATTTATTGCTATTTCAGACTCATCCTTAAGAATTTCTTATTATTGTTATTATCATTATGTTCTTATCACTCGGTAGGGCCATGACCTTCCTCGTCACTACTCCATCGAGGTGAGGCTTGGCACTTACTGAGTACTGCCGTGGTGTACTTATGTTACTCTTCTGCACACTTTTATTGTGCAGATCTAGGTATATCAGATCAGGCACATTTCAAGTTATCTAACAGTTCTTCAGGAGACTCGAGGTATGATCTGCTACGTCCGCGAATCTGGGAGTCCCCTTCTATTCTCACTAGTGAAAGAAGTTATTTCTCCTTACTCTCGTTGTATAGACATTCCTGATGTATAGAGCCACAGTTGTACTCTTTCTTAGTTTGTGTTGCCCGTGGGTTTCCGGGTCTTGGTAGTATGTTGCTTAGGTATGTTTGGCGAAGTGTATGTACCGAGCGGTACTTATTACATTTCATTTACATTATTCTGTTGTTACCTTATCTTTTATTTCATGAAAATGTATATTCCACATCGTGT
Source organism: Nicotiana noctiflora (assembly GCA_032618575.1). Classification (NCBI taxonomy): domain Eukaryota; kingdom Viridiplantae; phylum Streptophyta; class Magnoliopsida; order Solanales; family Solanaceae; genus Nicotiana; species Nicotiana noctiflora. The sequence goes on along the minus strand of JASVEL010001590.1, from coordinate 28,494 downwards.
TAGGCTTACCTAGTCGCGAAGGCTGGGTGCCATCATGATAGGTTCACGATTTGGTGAACTAGAGTCGTGACAAGTTGGTATCAGAGCTCTATGTTCGTAGGAGTCACGGGACACAAACCGGTTACTTAGATTATCGCTGATCGATACGGAGACGTCTGTATTTATCTACGAGGGGCTATGTAACTGTTTAGGAAACTCTCCATTCTTTGAATTCCTTATCGTGCACCATTTATTCAGTTGGAGCCTATGTTGTATGTTCTTTGCATCCACTCGTGTATTGAAATTTGCGCACTCGGTATCAAGTATGTGCCGACAGTTCGTGACGCTGCAGAGGGACTTCAAGGGAGTCAAGAATTTACTCAACCATTGTTACCGCGTGTCATCCATATCGATAATGCAAGAGAATTGAGAGATTTTCAATTGTGCACATGGGGGTGCACTAGGTTCTGACATTCGGTTGATAAGTACGGTCTTGAGAAGTTTTACTTAACTGCCTAATCGTCAGAGTAATGGTAGAATCACAAGGTGGATGTAGATCTAAAGATAGTTGGTGGTAATAAAGACTATATGGTTCATATGAGATATCTATTTAGCGAAGGATTCAGCCAGCAGAGATACTGGGGGAAAATGAGTTTAACTGTTTTAAGAATGACATGTACCAAACGAATGTCTTGGCCTTGTCTTATGATGAAGACGTACGAATGTTAAAGGCTAGTATCATGGATTAGCAATATGTATCTTATGGCTTCGTGCCAAGTGAAAGGATTTCACTATCAACGATCAAATTATGGGTCGTGTCATATCAAATTTGGCCTGCGATGTATTTAAGTGCTATTCAAGAGTTATTTCAAACTTGCTGATGAGTAAGAGTTGAGTTTTGTATGGTATGACGTTGGGACTTTTGATGTTCCTATGTCCATAATAATTCTACATTTCATTATCAGTGGGAAAAACTTCGACAAAGGCTACATGGTGCTTCATAGATGTGTGAGAACCACAGCATGTCTTAAGCTGTCATTGGTAAAGAATGCTCGATACATGGAGCAGGAAGATGTTTGGTTGTATTGGGATGAGGTCATACCCTATGGTGTCAGAGTGCTAATAGAGCACATGTGGTTATGTTCGTTGGATCAAGTGAATTGTAGTTGAATAAGAGTACGTAAATGACTAAGGGAATGGTTCTAATGTGTTCAAGAGATGTGTAATAGTGGCTTTGAGCTAAATGGGAGAGTCCCGCCGCTTACGATTGGGTCGCATGGTTAATTGCCTGCATAAATTCTGTATACTAGCGTGTTAATGGGTTATTGCAGCCACGGGAAAGGACCATGCGTGGTAATTTGAGTATATGTATTATTGAATGCATGTTATGGTTGGCCTTACTGGCTCATGTTCAAACTTGAGAGAAGATTCATGATTTACGCCTCGTATAGGTACATGTTGCGAGGGAAGTGTTTCCGCTGGGGGCTTTATCGAGAGGGTATTCATATGTTATAAAAATTCAGTAGAGTTGGTTGCGTACTGGGGCAAGTCAGGGCCGGATGGCTCTCAATAGTGGTCCTAGTGAATTCAAGAGGTAATGTGGGGTGCCTGATAATACTGAGACTATAAGTACAGTTGGGAGTCAAAGTTTTGAAGCAACTTATGAAGAAAGGCACAAAACGTTCTATGATGTTTTGACTTGTGGTGTAGTATTTGAGAGACATGAAATGGTCGTCGTTCTTGAGATAGCATGGCCTTATGATTTAAGTTCACTCAGGGCGAGTGCGGTTGGAATAAGTTAGGTATTGAAGGGAGATATTAACATTTCTAAGGCAATCCAGGATAAACTGGAAGGAAGTAGATTGATTAGCCATAGTTGAGTTGGCATATCGGTGTCAAGGATCGGTTCATGCAACGTGATCGAGTTATGCATATGATTTGTAGTGGTGCATTTGAGACTTGTCGGCCGCAGTGATTGATGTTATTCTGAAGTATTCTTCTGTTAGGGGCCTGTTACGAGTAGGCAGATCTCGGGAAGGGTTATGGTGGCTTGGACCACTACTTAGAGATTGGCATATTCGATGGTTATGAGAATTCGCCTACATGTTGCTATAGTTCTCCTGAAGTGAGTTAAATGGAAAGTCTTATGTGATGAAGTATTAGCCTATCGTTAGTTCTAGAGTTGTGATGGAAATCGTATCTATCGTATATCGGCATGTGAGGTGCAGTGAGTGGTATGAAATTTGAAGTAAGGACCAATGTCGCAGTTTGGTCAATGAATGTGATATAAAGAGCTCGGATGAGCAGGAAAGGAGTTTCAGTGTTTGAGTAAGATGGGTATTAACGTCAGTATCACTTGAGATCGGTGTTCTGCGAGAAAGGCTTTGCATCCCGATTAGGGACTCCTGATTGCTTTTCAGTGTTAGTGCAGCCGGTGGTTTGAATGTGCATGCCCGTTTAATTATTCGGAAGATGGTGGGAGCTTTTCCCATAAGAAGATTGTATAGGTGTGACATGTAGTCACTTGATTGGTTAGAAATTTAAACCAGGTATGAGGATTTTGGTGGTATCATCCATTTGGGAATTTATGCATGGGGGGCACTCTGCTTATTGGGTTATAGACCTGTAAAATATTATTGATTTAGCTTGGCAGGACCAGGATAGACTTAAGGTCGGTGGACAGATTTAAATGTGGAAGTGAGCCTTACGTCAGGCCAGTTGTGTTAATCTAAGCAATGCGCTCCTTATGGAGGGATAGTCGCGGTCTTATTTCGTGGTTAGTTAATTCATGTAAAGATATATTACGTCGTACGAGTTGTGAGACGGCTTGGTAAATTCCTTATGTGTTGAGGTTCCGCTCAGCGGTGATGTTATATGAGCATGATGGCTCTTGAGACTTAGATTATGTATCGCACCTCAGTTGTACTTGAGTTTGTAGCCTATAACGCAATATATTTCCTTGTGAACGATATTATGCACCTTAGTGTGCTCATGACCGATATTCAATATTTTGATGTGATGATCTATTCAGCTCGACGTATGGCTCCTTGTATGAGAATTATATATGGGTCGGGTGGCACGCCGCCATGGCTATATTGTTTGGATCGGGTGGCACGCCGCCATGGTTATATTATTTGGATCGGGTGGCACGCCGCCATGGTTATATTGTTTGGATCGGGTGGCACGCCGCCATGGTTATATTATTTGGATCGGGTGGCACGCCTCCATGGTTATATTGTTTGGATCGGGTGGCACGCCATCATGGGTATATTGTTGGGATCGGGTTGCACGCCGCAACAGTGTGATGTTTATTTCAGTGTCCATATTTGCTTTTATGTGTTCTGTTTCCTATTTTTTTGAGGAGGTCCATGTTAGTATGGGAGTTGAATAGTTCTCTCTAGTGTTCGCCTTCCTTTTGTAGCATGTACGAATTAGTAGCCTACTGGCACATTGTGTCATCTTGCAGGACTTTTGATTATGTCTGAGGTGGCTTATCTCCTGAGCAGTTCGTACTGGGTGAGATGAGGATATGGGATTTGGGGTCAGTGCAAACCGATGGTATGAAGTATATTATAGAGAAAAAAATCATTCTCTGGTTTAGGACGAGGTAATGGATCTTGTCAGGAGTATAGACCTTATGAATTGTTGATTCAGTAGTTGGTTATGGATATCGGCACATCTCTTCCGTCGTGTTAGTGTTGTAAAAGTTAGAACAAGCCCTATGTAGATCATTAGGTGCAAAGGGAGCATCTGATTCGTTAAATTTTGGGTGAATTGATCATAAAGTATTATCGTGGTCTTGTTGATTCTGTGTTGCAAGGTAAGAATCCACCAAAGTTATGCAGCCATGTTTGAGGACGGCGTGTTAGGAATAATTGAGCGATATCTTGATGCAAACAAGCCTGACATAGAATTCCGGATGTTGGAATTAAGCTCTAAGACTTATTTATTTGAACAAGAGGGAATATTTTCAGATTATATCAGGCTAACGTGCTCAGTTGAGTCCGAGATTCATTGTCCCTTTGACATTTTGAGGCATGTTGGGTTTCACTTCTGCTCAGCTATACGAGGATCTGCCTTATGTTGAGGAGCTAGTGGCCATCCTGGACAGGCAAATCTGGAAGCCAAGGTCAAAGAACATCGCATCAGTAAAGGTCCAGTGGCGGGTCAGCCGGCCGGAAAGGCGGCTTGGGAGACCGAGCAGGATATGCGCAGCCAGTACCCCCATCTCTTCACCATTTCAGGTATGTTTTCTACGCTCGTTCGAGGACGAACGAATCTTTTAAGGGTGGGAAGATGTAATAACCCGGCCGGTCGTTTTTGAAATTTACGCCTCGATCCCCAGTTTAACTGTTCCCCTAAGTTCATTTCTGCTATTGTGGTTTGCCGGGAGGGCCGGTTCTGGAATTTGGAGTGTTTTGGGACACTTAGTCCCTAAATATGAGCTTTATAGTTGGAAAATGGACCGTAGTCAGAACAGTGTTAAGACAGTATCGGAACATAAATCTGATGGTTCCATTAGCTCTGTTAGGTGATTTCGGGGTTGGGAGCGCGTTCGAAATATATTTTGGAGGTCTGTAGCTCCATTAGGCTTGAAATGCCGAAGTTTGAAATTTTGGCGAATCCGAACGATAGGTGAGATTTTGATCCGGGGGTCGGAATGGAATTCCAACAATTTCTGTAGCTTCGTTATGTGATTTTGGATATGTTCGCAAATTTTTAGGTCATTCGGACGTCGTTTGGTCGGATTATTGATTGAATGTTGATTTCGGAAGTTTAGATGAAAACTTAGGCTTAAATCCGCTATAATTCGATGTTTTCTGTGTTTAAGGACATATTTTTATCATTGGAACACGTTCGAATAAGGTATTAGGATGTGTTGGTGTGTTTGGATGAGGTCCCAGGGGGCCTCGGGGTGTTATCGGATGGGTAAACGGGAAGAAAACATGGAAATTGCAGGTTTAGGAGTTCTGGTTCTGTTGTTTTCGCTCCTGCGGAAAATGGGGCGCAGGGGCGAGTCCGCAGGAGCGGACAAGGGAGCGCTGAGGCGGGTTGGTTTGCAAGGGCGGACCTTTGTCCGCTGAGGCGGCATCGCGGGTGCGAGGGTGAGACCGCAGAAGCGGTCAAGAGGCGAAATTGGGAAATCCGCAGAAGCGGATGCTAGATCGCTTATGCGAGTCCGCATAAGCGGACTCTGGTTCGCAGGAGCGGCATTCATCGCAGGAGCGGCAGTTCGATAGCATAAGTGGACGCGCGAAAGCGTCCCTGGGCTCGCAGAAGCGAAATGGGCCAGTTAGGCCTGGGGTTCGCAGAAGCGACCAAATGGTCGCGGAAGCGGTCTCGCGGAGGCGAAAACTTTCCGCAGAAGCGGAAATCGCAAAGGGTTTAATTATATCAGAAGTTAGAAATTTCAGAAACATTTCAAAACGTTGAGGGCTCGGCTTAAGGGGCAATTTGGGCGATTTTGAAGGGAAATTCAAGGGGATTCTTCAGGTAATCAACTATGGACTCAATTTATGGATTTGTATTGATAAATTATGAAATTCTCTCATGAAATTGGAGGAATTTGGGGTATATCATGGGGGTGTTCACCCTAGGCTTGAATTTTAGAAAATCAAGGGTTTGAATGGGCAAATGGAGTCCGAATTTGGTAAATTTTATATGCTTAGACTCGTATTGAGACGAGGGTTCCGAATACGTAACTTTTATAATTTTTTTAGAAGCGTACCGAAAGTCGGGTTCTGGCAACTTGTGAGTTTGGTGTATTTTGAATTGTTTTGATTGGGTAATGCCCAATTGGCCTATTTTGATGTGATTCTATTGATTTTTATCAGATACTACACCTGTGGAGGCCGACATTCGCGGTAAGAGAGTCGTCTCTTAGTGGTTTTGTACCGGAGTCGAGGTAAATGGCTTGTCTAACCTCGTGTGGGGGAACCTTCACCCTTAGGATATTATGTGATAGTTGAAAAGCCTTGTACGCGAGGTGACGGGCGTGTACATGTGCTGGTTGTTGTAACTCACTTTACTTGAATTGTCCAATTTGTGATATTTCTATTCTTAGTTGATTAAATTGCGACTTTTACCTGATATTCGTTAGAAAAGCATGATTAGATAGGATTTATCTGCCTAATTGCCTAATTGTCTTACTTGAACTTCTTGATAATCGTAGGCACTAGATTTCGGTGAAGTTGTAGTTAAGCATATTATATTTTCTCTGCGCGTTTCTTTTATTATTCGTATTGGTGGACTGGGGGTTCAATTCCCGGAGATCCCAGGGCTGTGGGTTTGATTCCCAAAGACCCGGAGTGGTATTGTTTGTGGACTGCGGGTTCGATTCCCGGAGATCCAAGGGCTGCGAGTTCGATTCCCGTAGACCCGAAGTTTATTGATATATTTATTGAGATACGGACTGCAGGTTCGATTCCTGGAGATCCAAGGGCTGCGGGTTCGATTCCCGGAGACCCGGAGTTTATTGATATATTTATTGAGATGTGGACTGCGAGTTCGATTTCCGGAGACCCAGAGATACTGATATTAGGACTGCGGGTTAAATTCCCGTAGCTCCTGAGTTGTTGGATATAGAGAGGGACTGTGGGTTTAATTCCCACAGGTCCTGGACTTGTTGATTGAGTTGACGTTGTGTTGGTTACTTGTTGTAGATTAGTTGTAGACGGTTGCAGAAATTACTTATTTATTGCTATTTCAAACTCATCCTTAAGAATTTCTTATTATTGTTATTATCATTATGTTCTTATCACTCGGTAGGGCCCTGACCTTCCTCGTCACTACTCCATCGAGGTTAGGCTTGGCACTTACTGAGTACCGCCGTGGTGTACTCATGCTACTCTTTCGCACACTTTTGTTGTGCAGATCCAGGTATATCAGATCAGGCACATTTCAGGTGATCTAGCAGTTCTTCAAGAGACTCGAGGTATGATCTGCTACGTCCGCGGATCTGGGGAGTCCCTTCTATTCTCACTAGTGATAGTAGTTATTTCTCCTTACTCTCGTTGTATAGACATTCCTGATGTATAGAGCCACAATTGTACTCTTTCTTAGTCTGTGTTGCCCATGGGTTTCCGGGTCTTGGTAGTATGTTGCTTAGGTGTGTTTGGCGAAGTGTATGTGCCGAGCGGCACTTATTACATTTCATTTACATTATTCTGTTGTTACCTTATCTTTTATTTCATGAAAATGAATATTCCGCATCGTGTTAGGCTTACCTAATCTCGAAGGCTGGGTGCCGTCATGACAGGTACACGATTTGGTGAACTAGGGTCGTGACAAGTCTCCTAGATTTGATTGATATATTTGGACAATTTTAGCATTTGGGCTCAATTTTTTTTCTTCATATTGTTGTTTTGTTTTAATCTTTGCCTTCTTACTTAACAACCCAAATGTATATGTTGATTTTTCATTTAAGAGTTCCAATACGTATGTTGAGTTTGATTGGAGAAATTTCAAAATCTGGTTTGAATTTCGGGTTATTTGACTTTAGGTTTTATCTGTTCTTTATTAATTTGTTATTGTGTATAAGAAGTGTCCCAATTGGAGAAGAAGAAATGGAGAGATTAGATGAGTGGGAATGAGAGTGATAAATACTACCCATTTTTGTAAATAAGTTGAAATGATATCCATTTCTTGCTCCAGCCAAAAATTGTCACATGGCCCAATTAAAAATCGTCACGTCATTAAATGAAAGACTCATCCCTATCGTTTGCTAAATGGTTTATAAATATCCTCCATCAGTTCTGCTGTTCGTCGTGGGGGTATTTTTATAAATAGAATTAACTTCTTATATTTTTTTGAACTAAGAGGTGGACAGAGTGTATTTTTTTTTTTTTTTGAATGGATAGGGAGACAGAGGGTATTTTTAAACCATTTAACAAACGACAGAGATAGTTTTGGCCTTTTTCTGTTTTGGTAATGTACTCGAGTCACTGTATTTTTATGTAATTCTTTTAAGTGTTTATATCCTCTATCAATGTAAATTACTCCCTCCGTTTCAATTTATGTGACCAATTTTGACTGGGCACGAAGTTTAAGAAAAGAGAGAAGACTTTTGATCTTGTGGTGTAAAATGATGCACCTTTATTTTGTGTGGCTATAAATCATTACTTAAAGGTAAATTATTTCCAAATAAGGAAAGATGTCATTCTTTTTGGCACGGACTAAAAAGGAAATAAGTTCACATAAATTGAAACAGAGGGAGTATGTTATTAGGGGGAATATATTTTCTATTTGAAAGAACTACTTGGAGAAATAAGTTTTTTCTTTTTTAAAAGAAAATCTCCAAATATAAAAATTATTTGTTTAATTAATCTGCACCCAGACCAACCAGCAATACCTGAAGGCAACTGTCAACAAATGTATGATGTTTTTTCTTGGAATTAAATAATTGGAGGGAAATGTCAACAAACATGGTGCTTCTTTGGAGTTAATAATTGCAACTCTACATAATTGCAGACTATTCTATTCCTTTGTTCTATTTTCAGTAATAAATATAATATTCAAAAAATCGTTATTATCAGCACAAATTTTGGAAAAACTACTAAACGGTGAAATGAAACTTTTTGAGTATTTACATGAGAAATCTTATCTATCTATATATAAATTTAATAAAAAGAGAGGCAAAAACAACTTATTAAAACAAGTGGCATAACCACAAAAAGTCAAGTGGCAATATTAAGACAAAATATATTATCATTTTAACTAAAAAGAAAATTCTTAAAATTTGAATTAATTGGTTACTCTTTTTTAATTAATAAATATAGTTATATTATAATAAGCTATATTAAAAAAAAAACTACTCATTCAAATTGGGGAGTAGTTTTACTTTGGAGTTTTAAGTTATATTAAAATTGAAATAAATAAATTTGATACAATAAAAAAATAAAAATATTAATAATTAAAAGTGGCATTATTAAGATAAAATAAACTACCTTTTAACAAAAAGACCTTCTTAAAATTTTTAATTAATTGGTTATTTTATTTGAATTATAAATATAGATATAATATAATTGGCTATATTAAAAATTGGAAAGTATAAATAAATAAAAATAACTCCTCAATAAGACGTAAAGTATCGATTTAAAATTATTTTAAATATAATTTCCGAGGATAGGACATTGCCACGATGCGGATTTCCGAGGACATGACCCTTGATAGGAAAGTCTGGAGGTCTAGTATCAGGGTTGTAGGATAGGGGCTTCTAGATTTTTCGTACTCCTATCCCGGGGTGGGTGAGGCGTGGTAGGGCCGCCCATAGATGATTAGTTTGTGTTCTCTTATGGTAGTCATTTCTGGTAGTTACTGTTTTAATATCATTGTATGCCTGCTTATTTATGGTACATATGTCTCTTATGTTTAGATAATTTTTATGCGATGTATGCTGGAGTAACTAATGCGATTTTTGTTTTTATTTTTGTTTTTGTTTGCCTTTCTTTTTCCTGCGCCGAGGGTCGATTGGAAATAACCTCTCTGCCCTCTCGGGTAGAGGTAAGGCCTGTCTACATATTACCCTCCCTAGACACCACCTTGTGGGAATATACTGGGTTGTTGTTGTTGTTGTATAAAACAAAATAAAAAAATAAAAAATTACCAATTCAAATTTGAGAGTAGTTTCAAGTTGGAGTTTTATGAAAAAATTACTAATTCAAATTTGAGAGTAATTTCAAGTTGGAGTTTGAAGTTGGAGTTTTATCAAAATTACCTACTCTAGTTGTAGTAGGTTAGCATTGTATACATATTTGCTTTTCCTAGAAAGCCACTAACACAATATCACCCATTAGTAAATGAGATAGATATTTTTGTCTTTCCGCCAAAACCTAAACCTACTTTCCATTTTTACTTTTCTTCCTTATACGTTGCTCTCCTCCTCTGTGAAGAAAAGCTTGAGGCATATGAATGTTTTACAATTTTTTTGCTTTCTATCTTCTTAATTTTTAGATTAGTTTCTACAGAGTTTAAGATTGGATTCTTTATATTTTAGTTGGAATATTGTGGATTCATTATAATCTCTGCCAGATTTTAATTTGAAATAAGAAAACCATGAAACAAACTTATTAAAAAGATTTGGCGCTCATCAATAGTGACACCAACTGCAACCCACCACCATAAAACTGGTAAAGCGATTAAAGACAAAAATAATCTCTTTTCTATATTTACATATTTGAGCAAAATAATTTTCTTTCCTCCATTTCCAAGTACCCCTTTTCTTTGAAAATTATCTTTGCAGTTAGTTGAGAAAGAAAAAATGGAAGAGAGACCAGAGAGGGACATCATTGACGAGGAGAGAAGAAGAGGAGAATTGGGTTATAATTTTTGTAAAAAGGCAATAATGCCCCCTCCTATTAATGTATGGTTTATTTGCTGGTGAGGACATTTAAGTCAAAGTAAATATGTATACAATGCTAACCTACTACAATCATGTAGTAGGTTAGCAAAACCCATATATATATATATATATATATATGTTACTTGTCATAAAACCGCTAGTCTTGATTCATCTGGGAGTAGTTTCAAGTTGGAGTTTTAAGAATATATTAAATAATAAAAAACAAATGAAAAAATATAAAATTAGCCATAAAAAAAATGGAAATACATAAATAAAAGAAATATCCATTCAAATTTAGGAGTAGTTTCAAGTTGGAGATATTTTAAAATAAATAAAAAAAAATAACTTTCAATTCGAATGAAAACTACAAAAAGTCAAGTGCCATTGTTAAGACAAAATATTTTTCAAGTGGCATTTTTCAACATCAGTGTAGTTTCAAGTTGGAGTTTTTAAATTATTTTAAAATAAAAAAACTAAAACTAAGAATAAATTTAAATTAGCTAGAGTAAAAACAAAAATAGTAAAAAATAAACAAAAAAACACTACGTACTCAAGTTGGGGAGTAGTTTTGCTTACCCCCTTTCTAACAATAAACCTTTGAATCTTAATGTTCAATTAATTGGTTACTCTATTTAAATTATAAATATATATTTTATTATTAGCTGTAATAAAAAAAGGAAAATTAAAAAACTCATTCAAATTGGGGAATAGTTTCAAGTTAGAGTTTTATAAATATTTTAAAATGAAATAAAAAAAATTAGCTATAAGAAAAAATATTACTTTATTTATATTTATAATAAACTACAAAATTTGAAATTAATCAAATAAGTATTACAGTAAAAAAGAATATACGAAAATAGGGGGATAGAGATAATTTCATGATATATATTTTTAATAAATTATAAAATAAAAGATAAATAGATAACACTCAAGAAAATTATCAATAGTTCTAAGTATTTGCTAATTCAATAATAAAAATAAAAATGATCAAATTTTTTATTTGATTACTATATGATGTGTATCCTTTAATTATGTATAGATTGTGTTATATTTCTGCACATTATATTAAATAATAAAACACAACTAATATTTATTAAGTCAATATGATATATCAGATCATAATTTATAAAGTTAATATTTTGTCAAATTATCCGCGCATCGTGCGGGCTCTTATACTAGTTATAATAAAGAGAAAATCTCATTTTATACCCATTAATTCTAAACTATTTACCCTTTAATGTACATGCCCAAACTATTTACTATTTTTACTTATGGGGCCCAAACTATTTATCCGGTTAAAAGGAAATAGAGGTGGGGAAACCTGATAAGCAGAACAACACCGACTATGAATTGGGGAAGAAAGCTAGCACGAGAGGGTTGGTAGTTAGAGCTGTAAATGGAGTTCCATTCTTCTTCTATTTTCTTCTTCTTCTCTAAACCCATTAGTTTTCCAGAGTTAACACTTGATTTCTTTTTCATTTCTATTATGGGATTTAATTCTAAAATATTTTCTCTTATTGTAGTATTCTGGGGTTCATCATCAATGACAATTAACACTTGTTTCTCACTAATACTTTCTTCTTTCTCTTATTCCAAACTCATTTTTGGAGATTTATTGTGCAAAACTTCAAATCCACCATTGAAGGACCTTGAAGCTTGAAACTCATAACTTGGTTTGTTTGAGTTTTTTATGATTTTGATTTGATTCGATATGGGTTTTGTTTGAAAAGTTGATTGGAGGTTGTAGCTAAAGTTTTAATCAATTTGGTGGAGATTTTGTAGTATATTTTAGAAGTTTGAGTTGAAATATAGTTGAACAAGAGAAGACGACGAATTTGTATTGTATACTCAAATAGTATATGAATATACCAGTTTGGTATACGATTCATTCCAACTATATAATAGCTATATACTATATTGGTATCCTATACTAGTTGAATCATTTTTTGATTGTACTAGCTGGATTTATTAGTACAATATTTTTTTTAATAATAGTAATATAGTTCAATATCTTGAAATACTTTATTACATTAATATGTACTACACCATTTTTTTTATTTTTCTGTTTATGTATGTGTGTTATGTAATAGTAGTATAGTCATATAGTTGCCGAAAATTAACCAGTAAAACTGTATACCATGTTGGTATAGTTATATGCCATATTTGTATCATATGATGGTTTGAACATTTTTTTTTTGTATTTTGGCTGTATTTTAAGTGAATTCTATTTTGAAATTATTTATATGAACGTGATTTGCAGCGCTGGGAATTTTTTTTTTGCTGATGGATATAGATTATGTGTATTATGTAACAATTTTTATAGTTATAAGCAATTGTTGGAACGACCCATACAACTATATACCCTGCTAGTATATGGAATGAGCAAGTTGCTTTGCGAATATTTAGCTTGCAATGCGAGCATGTAGTTTCTCATACTTTTATTGTATCTTTTAATGTTTTGGTACAGTAGTATAGTTACAAATAGTTGTAGCAATATTATAAAGGAATCATATACTCTGTTGGTATACATGTATACAATATTGGTATCATGTGGTACTGAAAGTCTTTTTTGCTACTAATATTTTTATTGCATTTTCCAATATTTTATTATCATTTCTATTCTAACTAGTATATATGGAGATTTAATGGCCGTAGATTATATTGTCTTGCTCCATCACTGGTTGGTGTTATTGTTAATGGTATATTATGTATCAATATTTATAGGGAAGGAGATCAAGGTTTGCATGATAATCACGTGAAATATAAAAAGGAACAAGAAATAAAGGAAAAAAATAAAAGTAAAAAAATAAAGAAAGAGTCAAATTTGAGTGTGAAATAAGTTATGATAAAAATAACAATGATACAATTTGGGAAAAAATAAATGAATAAAAGAGAGAAAAAAGAAGGAAGAAAATGAGAAAAAAGAAAAGGAGAATAGAAAAGAAAAAAGGAAAAAAAGAAAAGAAACATAGAAATAAGAAAGAATTAGAGAATGAAGAAAAATTTCCCAACAAAAACTACTATGAGTAGGAAATATAATTAATTTATGAGTAGAAAAATAGATGGGTAAACAAAGATAAATCATTTTATTTTTGTGGGTAAATGTGTCAAAACCCCTATAATAAATTAAATTTCCAAAACAACACCTTCAGACAACTGACTTCCGTCATATCTGTGTTTCACATAAAATGAAACTTAAACTCTTTTTTCGAGCACTTTAGTAGGTACATTTTTAGTCTGATTTTTTTTCATCTTTGTGTGGAAGGTTTTTCTCGAACTATTTCGTTGTTATAATTTCACTTGAATTGTTTGAAAGCACAACCTAACATGACTCCAATGGAGACATCTGTACCAAAATTATTCCAAAACACGTATTACCATATCACATTTTTATTAAAAAAAAATATTCCAAAATGTTATTTTCAACTTTCCAGGTGACATCCGGTGATAATAATATAATCCTTTATAATTCATAAAAGAAAAAACATCATGTGTACATAAAAATTTAAAAGATAGAACAAAAACCAATTAAATATTGAAAATTATTTGGTGTGGGGCTTATTGAAGAATATCACCAGCATCTGAGGGGATTATATACAGAAAATAGATAATGATATAGAAAAAGTCATAAAACATGCAGATCACATGTTCAAGTATTTGTAAATACAAGCTATTTAAGAAATAAAATAAGTGCTAATCATTTCTAATTATTTATAATATTGCAACGACCAAACTATTAGGAGTACTATATTTAATTAATATTGAAAACTGTTGGTTTCAAATATCATATGTCCTGTTCAAGGTTTGAAACTTTTCTTTGAATCACACGTTTTCAGAATATCTCTTCCCTTTCAAGAAGGAAAAGACGAATCTGGCTGATGCTTGATATTTCCATTTTTTATTTTTCTGATAACTTTGAATATTATTGAAGATTATATGACCATTTTCCTCCGAAGACTTTAATCAACTTTTTTAAAATAAAATGCAAATCTGGCTTACGAGAAATCTATTTAGGAATACCTTTTTTATTCCGAAAAAATAGTTCTATCTATAATATTTGGACACTTGGGTCCTCGCTCCCAAATATATATCCATATACGGATAACGACATTAATGTCCATATAATACATGACAAATTATTCTTTAAATATACAAAAAATAGTTAATCGATCGAATGCTTCAAAGTTCATATAATGCTACCATCCCACTGTTTTTTCTACGCCACAATTTTAAAAATTTGTAAAGCTTATCAAATCCATTTCTTTATTCTCATATTCTCCGCTAGATATATTAAGGCTGATTCAATATCAAAATTTGGACAATCGTTCTCGCTATAGACACGCATCCACTAACTCAATTTTGTTAATCTTTTCACAGAAAGAAAAACTATCTTATAGTCAAGCGAAGATAAGACTAGCTAGACATCTACCAACTACCCTAATTAGGGGTGATAAATGGTTCAAAGAGAACAATTAACCACCCATATTATCAACTAAAAAATGTATTGAATAATGAACTATTTAAAAAATTGGTCAAATATGGATAAGAACCATATTATCCGTTAAGAAAATGGATAACCAATGGGTCTAACTTTGAGCAAATATCATTTATAGCCTCTCGGGCCAAATTTATATCATCCAGTAGCCCAAAATTATATTATACTACTTATAGCCCAAAAGTAATTCTAGTGGCTAGCCTAAACTACCGCTTTCTGCTTCTTTCCTCAGCAATTCGAATTTGAGGATTATCTCCAAATGGTTTTCCTTTTTTTAAGTAAAGAGGTGCTGGTTCCCTATATGTGAAAAAACACTTTAAAACATTCTTCACACCCATTTCCTCAAATTCAGCTTCTATTACTCCAGCCTCCTGCATCAATCCAATCGAAGAATGTAAAGCTACTACTATTATTCCATAATTTGAATGAATTATTGTTCTCCACTGTAAAAAAAATAATCTTCATCTAATTCATTAATTCGACTCTTGACTACAAAATAAAAGTTAAGACACTTACTAGATGGAATAGTGTAAATTGAGATAATTTTTTGTTGTTGTAAAAAGACAAATACATATCGTCACAACATCTCCAAACTAACACGTACAAGGAGGTTTACTTTATTGGAATGAATCTTGCTTTTTAACAACTATTGGGATTCAAACAACTTTGATTGCTTTTTAAAATCTCACCTATACTATTTTCACTCCCAATATAATTCACGTAGCATTAACGGAAAAATTTATTTAAGAATTAAATTTAAATTTCGGTAATTTGTTTTAGGCACTTAGATGAAATTTCCAAAAAATACTCACACAAAGAATGGGAATTTGCTTTTGTCTTAGTTTATTCGATGTACTATAATTTGATATAAATTCTCTACATAATTTATATACAATAAATTTTCACTATACAATTATATATATATAAAGGCCTATGATGTAATGTCATATTCTTACATCAAAAAGATAGTTACTATACAAAATATACAAAATGGATTGTTACTACACAAAAAATATACAAAATAGATTGTCACTATACATCAAATATATAAAATAGATGTAACTATACAAAATATATACAAAATAGATATAACTATACAAAAAATATACAAAATAGATGTTACTATAAAAAATATATACAAAACGACTGTCACTATACAAAAATACATGATACACTCCAAAATATTAGAAAATACACATTATACACAATTTTTATACATTTTTAGACAGATTATACATTCACGATACAAGTTATATTTGGGATACACCAATATATACACTTTAGATACACAAGCGATAGGCTCAATGTACACCAATAATACACTATCGAACTTAAGATACAATATTTATACATTGCAAAAAAAAATTCTCCATTGCGCTAGGTAGGGGTCGAACCTGCGACCATCTGCTTAGGAAATATTCGCTCTACCCACTGAGCAACAAGCACTTGTGTTGTCATACTCATTCTGTTCGGCTAGTATATGCAATATGTTTAGGCCGAATGGCCATTTTTTGAAAGTGGGTCAAAACATGGGCTATTAAAATTTTGAGGGGCTATAGAGGGTAGTTTTCTCTCTAACTTTTACATTTTTAAAGCCTCAAATTGGGGGTTCCTCAAAGTAGGGAGACTAAGAATTCTCCCAAAAGTAATTGTATGCAAGAAGTAATTGATAATATGGTTACCCATATTATCCGCCGGTTAATCTATTTTTTATCCGTATTAAATATGGGTCGGGTCGGATAATTTACTCATTTTTTATTATCCGCTTTTGACCCGAACAATATCCAACCCGACCCGCCCGTTTGTCACTCCTAACCCTGATCATCAACTAGTCAACTTTTTAATTGAAATGATATATAGGAAAAAATAAAAATAAAAAGATATATAAATTAAAAGACGAGACGATTATTATATAATTGATTGATTCTATACAGTATTGTAACATGCAAGTGAATTTGAGAGTAAATCTAGAGAGGATATGAGATGAAGAATAAGCTTTGTTATATAAAGACCCACTTCTAAATGTCTTAACAATTTTTCTATTAGGATAAAGCTTTCTAATCTTTTACACTTAGGTCCCTCATCTTAGTCTATGTACAATTAGTATGTATCTCAATACTCCCCTTCAAGCTGGTGGGTGAAACACATCAAGCATGCCAAGCTTGGACAATAGGAGATGATGACGTGCTGATCTACCCTTGGTCATAAGGTTAGCGTGCTGTAGACTGGTAGAGATATATTGTGGTGTCAATTGTCCAGCTTTGATTTTTTCTCGAATAAAATCTATTTCAATGTATTTGGTTCTTTCATGAAATATAGGATTGGAAACTATCTGTAAAGCAGCCTTACTGTCATAATGCAGAGGGACTGGTTGATGGACATGAACTTGAAGCTCCTTCAACAGTCGTAGAAACCAACTAAGAACTTCGACTCACAATTTGCTGCATCTTGGACTTCTGGAAAAGTAGAGAATTCCCCAATTGACTGATGTATCCTATGACTAATCTTCTTGTATATGGGCATGATGCTTGGTCAGGATCACAATAAGTAAATATATTATTGATAGGGCTAGCATTAAGCAAAATTTCATGCCCATAAGCTGACTATCTTACCACACACAATGTTGTATCAAAATGTGATTGTTTGGGCCGTTGCATGATTTGGCTAAGCACTTGAAGCGCAAAGCTGAGGTATGGTCTAGTGATGATTAAGTAGAATAGCTTCCCAATAAGTATTTGATATCTTCTAGTGTCTTTCAGTTCCTCATCCCCCTTCCTCCTACATACTCGTCATAATCAATGGTAGTTAATTTCTGATTCAGTTCAATGGGAGTAGAGATTGGTTTGGCTGCTGCAAGACTAGCTTTTGAGATCAATTGCAAATCATACTTTCTTTGAGTGAGTAGTATCTATTCCTTTGATCTCAGAACATCTATTCCAAGGGAAATAACGAAGTTCTCCAATGTCCTTCACCTTAAAAGAGCTGTGTAGAAACTGTTTAGCATCCTCTATCAACTCTACTTTGCTGCCAATTATAAACAAATTATCCACATACACTAGGATTGTAACAATGTGAAAATTTATCTTCTTAGTGAATAGAGAGTGATCATGAGCATTTTGAGAGTAACCACATTTGAGTAAAGCATCAGTAAGTTTAATATTCCATTGCCTTTAGGCTTGTTTGAGGCCATATAGAGATTTTAGTAGTTTGTACACATTGTTCTACCCCTGTTACTATAAAACTTGAGGCAAGTCCATATAAACTTCCTTATTTCTCCTTCCAAAAATTTATTATTCACATCTATTTGGAACAAGGTCCAACCTCTTGATGCTGTAATGCTGATCACTATCCTCACAGTTACCATTTTTGCCACATGAGAGAAAGTTTCATGATAATCCAAATCTTTTTGTTAAGTATAACCTTTTGCCACTAATCTAGCTTTTTATCTCCCCATTTCCCTATTTGCTTTGGTCTTGATCTTGAATACCCATTTAGATCCTATTGCTCGCTTACCTTATGGCAAGTCATCCATCTCCCCAATTAGCATTATCCTCAAGAGCCTTAATTTTCTAGGACACTACTTCTATCTAGTTCTTGTTTCTGCATCCTTCCTTGAAGGATTTAGACTAAACTTCTGTTGCAAGCACTCTTAAATAAGATGTAATTGTTAGATAAATGATTGTAGGATATACAGTATGGCTTGGACTGTGACTTGCACGTTCTTAGACAAATAGATAGTCTTGAAATTCTGTTGGATTTCCTAGTTTGAAAATCAGCATCAGGTGGTTGGCTTGTTTCTGCTTGATCCTTAACATCATTAATCTCTGTTGTTGCACTCACAGTTGGTTCAGAATCAATCTCTAATGTTAAACTCGCAGCTGGTTCAGAATCATCTACTGTTTTTTGTTTAATGGAAGTTGGTTGTTCAAGATAAGCTGCTGCTGGATCTATTGTTACCACTCCCTCATTTGGAAGTTGTTCTTCAATAGTTGAATAAAGAGCAGGTTGGGCAGGCATGGGTCAGTTGGAACAATTGATGGTGCAGTATTTAAGAGGTCTTCTTATTCAATTTGTATTCCTTCCTTAAAAGGAAATATATGCTCTCTGAATGTGACATCTCTACTGACAAATATTATTTTGCTGTCTAGATCATACAATCTATAGACCTTTTATGTTTCTGAATAGACAATGAGAATGAACTTATTTGCTCTTGGTGCAAATTTATCCTTTCCGGGTAAATTTCTTACAAAACAAAGACATCCAAGTACTCTTAGATGGTCTATTTTTGCTGGTTTTCCATGTAATACTTCAAATGGACACTTACCCTGTAACACTCCTATGAACAATTTGTTTATCATATAGGCAAATGTTCTTGCACAATCCATTCAAAACCTTATTAGCACCGAGTTTTGGAATTTCAGTGCCCTTGCCATTTTTAATGTATGCCTATATATCCTCTCAACTGTGTCATTCTATTGAGGGGTATATAGGAAAATACTTTGATGAATTATTCCCGAGGTAGCCAATAATTCATTACATTGAGAATTTAAAAACTCAGTATCATTATTTGACCTTAACACCTTGACAATCATACCAAACTAATTTTAAATTATTGCAACAAAGTTCTTTTTATTACAAGTAGTATTCCAACCTTTGAATGAATCAAACGAACCCAAGTGTACCTGCTATATTCATCAACAATAGTAACAAAGTAATGCTTTCTATCAAATGTAGGTACTCTATGAGATCCCCAAATATCTA
The DNA here is from genome assembly GCA_032618575.1 of Nicotiana noctiflora. Taxonomy (NCBI): domain Eukaryota; kingdom Viridiplantae; phylum Streptophyta; class Magnoliopsida; order Solanales; family Solanaceae; genus Nicotiana; species Nicotiana noctiflora. The sequence continues at coordinate 8,920 of JASVEL010001590.1, read as the reverse complement.
AGTGAACAAGCTAAAAGATTCCAGTAGAACTAGTACTACTAACAAATTTTTTTAGCTTACATTATTTAGCTAGTGGACATATTTGACAGTCCACTTGTACCTGCACATCTACTTTATTTTGTAATATTGGAATATGCTGCAATGCCTTCATTAAAGTATGTCCTAACCTTAAATGCCAAAGTTTAGTTTCTTCTCCCTTTCTCAAAAATACTCCTGCAAATGCCCCTATTATGTTCTCCTTATGCAAGTACAAACCATTATTCTCTCTACCAAATCCCATCACCCTGCCTCTGTAAAGACCTTGTAATATACAAAAATTAGAAAAGAATGTGGCTGAACAACATAGATCCTTTGTTATTTTAGATACTAACAATAGGTTAAATTTAAAATCTAGCACATATAAGACATTTTTTATTGTCTTATTGACTAATATGAAGGCCTCCCCTGTGTGAGTTATTTGAGATTTGTTTTCAGTAGAAAGTTGAACTTCATATTTCCTTTGGTCATATGCTCTTCTTACATTGTTAAGGATATCCTTACAGTGTGTGACATGATGTGTTGCCTCTGTATCTATTACTCAATCACACATACCTGCATTATATAATAGAGAGACTATACCTGCAAAGCTATTAGAACTTTCTGCAGTTGTTGGCTTTGACAGCAACCTCACCAATTGTTGATATTCTTCTTCTAGAAAGAACTGTCCTACTCCTTGTAGTTGCACATTCATTTATTTTCCCGCCTCACTATTTACATTCATATTCACCTTCGTAGCATACACCTTTCCTCTTGTAGGTTGATTCTTCATTTTACTCTTAAAATCAACTGAATATCCAATTATTTTAAAGTAATTCTCCGTAAGATGTCTTTTATATGCACAACATTCACAAACCACTCCAGGTTCCCTTGCTCTAAAGTTTTGTCCTTTCCCTTCTAGCACAGTGAGTGGTTCTCTATGAGTATCGACAACACCTAAAGACCTCTTACTTTCCTCTTGAGTCATAATGGAATAGGCTTCATTAACAGTCACAAACAAGCCTCTTAGCTAATATATTGCTTCTTATGTTGCTATAACTTTTATTTAGTCCCATAAGAAATTGTAACAACCATTGAGATCTTAGGTATTCTACTGAAGCTCAAGATTCTTCATAATCACATGAAGATAGAGGCACTAACACATCCAATTCATCACACAAGTCCTTCATTTTTTTAAAATAGGTAGTGACAGAGTTAGTACCTTGCCTTAGGGTTGTGATAGCTGTCCACATGTGGTAAATCCTTGTCAGATCCTGTCACACCTCCTTTTGGCGCGCTCGCTACCCGGGGGTAGAAGCGTAAGGGAGTTTTTCCAATTTATGTGACAATATTCGAAACGAGATTATTCTATTTATTTCAGAGTCGCCACTTGGAATAAATTAAGGTGTCCCAAGTCACCGATTTATTTAAATCCCGAATCGAGGAAATTTTCGACTTTCCAAATAAAGTCTGCGAACCAGAAATTCTAAGTAAGGAATTCTGTTGACCCGAGGGAAGGTGTTAGGCACCCCCGGATCCCGAGGTTCTAGCACGGTCGCTTCAATTATTATAAATGGCTAGAAATATCTGATTGTATACATGCTTATAAATTATATGCTCTAATTAAAACTTTAAAACGCTCTATTAATTTGAAACCGTACCAAAAATAGAAACTAATTAAAACATAGATTCGAACTTTTGACAAATAGGTAAATAAAAAATTGTATCCGGGTTACTTACTTTGAAACTATGCCGATTAAAGGCGTTGCAATACTAAACCAAAAAAAAATCAATTTATTTAACAGTATATCCCTTAAAATTATTTCCAATTAAAGACCCGTACCAAATGATATATTATTTTATAACCTTCTGACTTAATGCCGAAGATTGAACGAAAGGTATAGACTAACGGAAAATTGATCAAAATACGCGAAATAGAAATAGTTCACCTTGGTCTATTATAAAAATAACATTGTTTATTTTGGATTTTTACTATCCTTAATCCGATGTCAATTGGCAAAATCAAGACTATGCGATTAAAATCAACCTAACATTGGTGTCTAAAGCATGGGCTAACTTGTCTTGTTTGCTTAATTACAAATAGATTTCAAAGAAAAATCAAATGAAGAAAACTCGAAAATGATTCCAATCATCTTATGTTAATAACTAAAATTAATCAAAACAACACTTTAAATATGCTTGAACCATTTGACTTTAAAATAATTACCTACAAAATATCAAAGGAATCCCAATCCGAATTGGCTAGTTTTGACTTACACGAGTCCTGAACATTTACTAACAAGAATAGAAACTAATTGAACATAAATGGAAAATTAAAGTCTATTCTAATCAATAGTCCCAAAAAAAAAACCAAGTTTACAATGATGAACAATACAAGCCCGACAAATTTTTTGTTTCAATTCGTACATGCCGAGGCAAAAGCTAAGTAGACATACAAGACTATATGCATTTTTAATCCTTTAAACAAATAACGACATAATATCTATTTTTTGCTAATAGACTTTAGTTTGATAAATAGCCAAATAGGATCATTTATATAATAGCTTGAACTAAAAGGATTCAAAGAGTAGCTCTTCATTTTATTTCTGGTACAATAGTGGACAAATCCAAAAGACGTGTACCTGGATTTCAAAATCGAGCAAAGAAAAGAATCAGCAACAGTATGCGGCGACAAACAACCAACCAAACTAAACAGCAACAGCAATGGCAGTTCTCGGCCAGAAATCCAGGAGAACAACAACCAAACACCAATCCCAGGGATGATTTGACAAACCAAAACAAAGAAACCAGAAACAACAAGAAAGAAACAACAGAACAAGTTTTGGCGAAGAAAACTAGATGTGTTTTCAAACTGAAACAAACAAAACAGGTTTTGTTTCCAACTAAAAGACTGCTCGATGTGTTGAAATCAGTGGAAAATTTAGTTTTCGAATGTGTATAGAATATCCCTCTTTCAAGGACTCTTTGTTTTTAAAATTCTCTCTGCTGAAAATCCTCCCTGTAACTCTCAATTCCAGACTTCCCCTTTTTCTGTTTATTCTCTCTGTGTATGTGTGAATGTTTTTTTTAGTGAGTGCCTCTCTGTTTCTTTTTTAGAATTCTCTCCAGTAATTTTAGCTCTCTCTGTGGGTGTATGTCTCTCTCCATGTGAGTTTTCAGTTCTGTTTTTTTATAGCCAAAGAACAAAGCATCCACCTATTATTTCAGATCTGTCCAGCCCATATTATTCTCTCCTTTTTGCACTTTTCAGCTTTTTAATGCACTAGGCCAAATAAGAAACTGATTTCTTTCCATGTTCAGCCCTTATCCAGCATATAAAGACTGCTAATTCTATTTAAAACCATCCAGGCCAGCCCCTTTTCTATTTAAAATTAATCTGCAGTCCAAACCTAATGCCTATCCTGATGTAAAACAAGTCTCACTGATTTTAAACCATGTGCATTGCACTTTGATCCCTAGCTGTTGGCTTCTAACTTTTAAACTATAATCTAAAACAGCTATATCCCATTCACAATCAACTTAAAACAGCACAAATGAATCACAGCAAACTTCAAAATAATGTTAAGCAGTGCTACTGTTTCGTTCTAACATCTATAACAGGACTGATCGACAGCATAATACATGATCACAATGCTGGCAGTGATCCACAGGATCGGGCAAAAATCAACGGGGCTGTGACACTAACAATTCGACGACTATCGAATCGAGTCGAATTCTTATCTTCTAACACCACACTTATAATAGACAAATCAAGAAAATAACAAGTCGACCAAATAAAGGTCCCAAACAGATGAGGAAAAATAGAAAATCAAAGCTGTCCGAAGAGAAATAACAACAAACGAACAACCATAATCAAAACAAATAAAATAACAAGGAAAAAGAGGAAATAAAACAGTACTTCCGAACAATTCGAAACAAAGCAGTGGCCGGTCACTAGAATTTTCGTATTTGGAATCGAACGGACCTTAATTGAAATATTTTCAAGCGAAAACAAATCAATTAAGGTCTATTAGACCCCAATTTCTTTGAAAATTCGAAAACAAATCCCTAATTCGAAATTTAGGGTTCTTGCAACTCGTTTTGGGGCTTGATGGTTTGGAGAAATATTCTGGCGAGGGGTCGAGAGAATGAGGTTGCTGGAGGAATCGCGGCTGACGGGTATCTTTGGTTGGAAATAGTTACTCTTCGCCGATGAGTACTGGTGGTGAGGAGATGCGAGGGCGGCGGTGTAGGGTGATGTGTGTGTTCGTGAAGTCGGGAGTGTGGTCTGGTGCTCGGCCGGTGGACGGCAGCGGCGAGAGGGAGGGGCCGACGGCTGTGCGGCTGTTTGGAAGAGGAACGAAGAAGATGAAGCGGGGGGGGGGGGGGTCGTGACTATGGCGGCTGAGAGAAGAAAGAGGGATTTAGGGTTTGGGAGTAAATTGAATATCTGATTTGGGGTCTTTGGGTATGTTAGAATAGGTGTTTTAATCTAAACCGTTGGATTAAGTGATCCAACGGCTTAGATTGAATGGGGCTGACCGGGTCGGTTTGGGTATTGGGCGGGTTTATTGGATTGGGTAGTGTTTTGAGCCTTTCTTGATTTAATTGAATTTGGCCCCAAATTTGATCTTCTTTTATTTAATTCTTCTCATTGTATATTTATCTCCCAACTATTTTTCTCCTAATAAAAAAACAAAATCCTAGATTAAATTAAAACCAAAATTATCTTACAAATACAAATCAATTCTTAATAATAACTATCGCACACAATTTAAAATACCATTTCATAAAATAAAATCACACAACTAGAAATTAAATGCAAAAGATACATATTTTTGTTATTTTTTATTCTCGTAAAACAAGCTTAATCACTCATAATTGCAAACACGAATTTATATGCAAATGCAAACATTTTGTGTTTTATATTAATTTAAATAGAAATGCGCCCACAAAAGATACAAATATTAAGAGAAAAATAACACAAAATTATTTTATTTTGCATTTTTGGGAGTAATTCTCATGTAAGGCAAAAATCACGTGCTCACAACATGCATCACAAAACTCGAAGAGTTTACGTGCAAAGATAATGAGCAAATACGAGCGATTTTTTGCCTGTTTTGAGCACTCCGTATGAAGCATTTCCTTGGAAAAATCTTGACCGAGCCTTTGCTTCGGGAGGCTTCCTACATATCCTGGGCTAAACAAGAATCAGGTCAATGTAGTTCGGGAAGTTTTGGTAGCTGGGACTACCGTGGACTGACACTTTGCTGTTACTGTTGCTATCGTTGCTGCTGTTGCTGCTTACTGCTTACTGATCTCCTTATTACACCAAAAGAGAAATTAAAGCTGAACTAGCTATGCTATCAAACTATGAGTTACAAGATTCCTATCTATGATTCTCTTGGAAACTTGATCTTGAATCTTAGCTGATTTGCTGTAGACCTCGATCCGAATCTTGATGCTCAACAAGTTGTATGTGCTTTGTTTATTTCTATAACATTGAGTGAAACGGAGTCGGCGGAGCTTGTTACTTCAATCATCTTCTGAGCAATCCGCGCCTTTGTTTACTCCAACGTTTGAACTCTTTTCTTTTGGTTCCTTTCTTATTTTCTTCATTCTGGATTGATGTTCCATTTGTAGGTTATCTCGATCCTTGCATCCCGAGGTCAAACCTATTTAGACAACAAAACAAACAAACGAACGAAATTTTTCTGCCCCAGTTTTGCTAGGAAAATTTCGTGAGTTAGTTGTGACACAAAAAAGCGATTAAAAAGACTCTTTGGTATTGGGTAAGAAAATCACAATTTTCACAAATAAACGTTCCACGGCTTTCTGGCCGGGATTTTGAAGAAAAGTTTCACGGCTTTCTGGCCGGAATTCAAACAATATCTAACGATTTTGGGCCATCAGATCCTCGGTTTTTTGGCCGGGGTAAAAGTAAATGGCTCCGCAGTTTTTGACTGGGGAGATCCTCGGTTTTCTGACCGGGGATAAAAGTTTCACGGCTTTCTGGCCGGAATTCAAACAATGTTTAATGGTTTTTTGGCCGTCAAACCCTCGGTTTTTTGGCCGGGGTTAAAGTAAATGGCTCCACAATTTTCTGACTGGGGAGATCCTCGGTTTTCTGACCGGGGATAAAAGTTTCACGACTTTCTGGCCGGAATTCAAACAATGTCTAACGGTTTTTTGGCCGTCAGACCCTCGGTTTTTTGGCCGGGGTAAAAGTAAATGGTTCCGCAGTTTTTTGACTGGGGAGATCCTCGGTTTTCTGACCGGGGATGAAAGTTTCGCGGCTTTCTGGCCGGAATTCAAACAACATCTAACGGTTTTTTGGCCGTCAGATCCTTGGTTTTTTGGCCGGGGTAAAAGTAAATGGCTCCACAGTTTTCTGACTGGGAGATCCTCGGTTTTCTGACTGAGGATGAAAGTTTCGCGGCTTTCTGGCCGGAATTTAAACAACATCTAACGGTTTTTTGGTCGTCAGATCCTCGGTTTTTTGGCCGGGGTAAAAGTAAATGGCTCCGCAGTTTTCTGACTGGGATATCCTCGGTTTTCTGACCGTGGATAAAAGTTTCACGGCTTTCTGGCCGGAATTCAAACATTGTCTAACGGTTTTTTGGCCGTCGGATCCTCGTTTTTTTTTTTTTTTTTTGGCCGAGGTAAAAGTAAATGGCTCCGCAGTTTTCTGACTGGGAGATCCTCGGTTTTCTGACCGGGGATAAAAGTGTCACGGCTTTCTGGCCGGAATTCAAACAATATCTAACGGTTTTTGGCCGTCAGATCCTCGGTTTTTTGGCCGAGGTAAAAGTAAATGGCTCCGCAGTTTTCTGACTGGGGAGATCCTCGGTTTTTTGACCGGGGATAAAAGTTTCACGGCTTTCTGGCCGGAAAGACCCTCGGTTTTCCTGATCGGGGTCCAAACAGATATTGGACTGATATGATTTGATTCTCTTTTTCGGAGTTTTCATTTTCTTTTCTTTTATTCTTCTTTTTGGGCCTTCTTTTAGGCTTTCTTTTTAACCATCAACAAATGCATAAGATAAATCTCTAAAAAGAAACTTACCCTTTTATGTGTTTTCCTTGTTCCAAAGCCATTTCAAAGCTTGCGTATTTCACTTCTTCGAGTTGTACCTTCTTCTTGCACAATTAAACAGACCTGCTTTCAACAAAGAACATTTTATCAGTTGAAAAAAGTGGTTGACTTTGCGGCCTTGATTATATTCATTGCTTGATCGTTTCCCCATTTCCATTGAGAAATTTGCTACCAATTGTCTTTGGGGTGACTTCCTTTCAAACTGACCGGGTTCATTCCCGGAATTCCATGAGGATTTTCCATGTGGGTCCTATCCTTCTGCCTTATTCCGTCTCTTTTAAGACCTTAGCCTTTGATTTCCGTTTCCTTTCTAAACTCCTTTTCTTTGGAAACAATCGATCATTACGATCCAATCGTGGATTGTAACAATATACCACTAAGGCTGTTTTTCTTTTCTTCTTTACCAGGCGGAGTCCTGTAAAATCGGTCCTGTCACCTTCCTTTGTAATAGTTTCAGAATTAAAATTAAATCGAAAGGGATTCAAAGAAAAAGAATGAATCAAAGAATGGAAAAACGTATCAAAGATAGAGGAGTCCCTTTCGGGTGAGAAAAGAAGGACTTATCTGAGGTATATGCTGACTTTAACCAACATGACATGCTCCTCGGACTAGATGCTTGATCGTCACAAAACTCCCATTTTCTTATGAACCAAAACGGGTCTATATTCCGAGCTAAGGAGCCGTGCCAGGACCTCTCGTGGTGAAACAAACTTTTCGGTTGATAGCGCCCTTTTGCGGGTTTTCGCCAATCGACCTCTCTCATTTCTCTTCTTACCATCGCCAAATAGCACTCTCTGAGAGTTTTTACCAACAGGCTCTCTCATTTTATATTTCTCTATTTCCATCGTCTTATGGTGCCCGAAGGTTTTCACCAATAAGACTCTCTCATTTTATTTCTTTTCATTCTAGGAACTTCGGATCGCAACAATGATGTTTTCACAACTTCCAATCGATCTTGAAGGACTTGTACTCGGTTTGGGTAACAAGAATTGTAGACAAAATTACAACTTTGGAATCATCTTGACGGATCTTAAACCGAATCAACAATATCATCTGCCCCAGTTTCATTTTTTGGGGAAACTGGGATTTTGGTTTGGTGTGACTGAACCTCAGGGAGAGGTTGCCTACGTATCCTTTCGGAATCAAGTCAGAACGTAGTTCAGGAACTTTGTTTTGTTTTGCTTTGTTTTGTTTTGTTTGGTTTTTGGTTTTTTTTTTATTTGGATTCCAAAGAGGGTAGTCAAAGAAAGGTAACCGGCTCAAAGGGTTTACAAAAAGGGTTGGTAGTGTTTGGGTAGCGGGAATAAAAGCCTTCAATCATTTCGACTTGTGAGGACCTCATTGAAGCAAGTTCAGACATAATACCTTTTCACAGCATCTGCATTCACGGCCATTTCAGGATCTTTTCCTTCTATGTCTCCCAAGTATAATGCTCCTCTTGGCAGTATCTTCCTGATGATGTATGGTCCTTTCCAATTAGGAGCGAATTTTCCTTTCGCTTCCTCATGATGTGGAAGAATGCGTCTTAAAACCAACTGACCTACTTCGAAATTTCTCGGTCGTACTTTCTTGTTGTAAGCACGAGCCATTCTTTGTTGGTACAGTTGTCCATGACAGACCGCAGCCATTCGCTTTTCATCGATCAAAGTTAATTATTCCAAACGAGTCTTAACCCACTCGCTATCTTCAATCTCTGCTTTAACAATTGTACGAAGTGAAGGAATTTCTACCTCTGCCGGTATCACAGCCTCAGTTCCATAGACTAGCAGGTATGGGGTTGCTCCCACCGATGTGCGTACTGTAGTACGG